>OY735223.1:41033684-41036184 GCA_963457665.1 Thysanoteuthis rhombus | reverse complement strand
TTTGCATAACCGGTGGCTGTTTAGCTCAATGGTAAAAGCAACGCTTCGTAAAAGCGGTCACCCTATCCGTCACATAGTCAATTCCTGTTGCAGCCCAATTTCCTTTGATCGTTTCATCCATTTACGTTTTCTAGGTCAAAAAAACATCAACTGTGTAAAAACAGGAGGTCATTTCAAATATGAGTTGCAATACAATATAACACAATTTCTAATCATTTTGTCGAATCATACATCCATTTCTCAATATATATATATATATATATATATATATATATATATATATTGAAATAATAGATTTGCTGCATAGACACACTTATTTTTCTGCCCTCCAGGTTTCTCCAAGCAAATGATTCAATTTATCCTGAACCCAATTTAGAACGCTTATTGGGAGGTGCATATTTCACCGTTGTTCCTCCCGGATGGAAAGCCCCGCCCTATTATATTCATACTTCCTTATCCCGTTTTTCCTTGTTTATAACTCCTCCATTTATAGTATCTTGAGTTCTTTGTTTTGTCAATAGCGTTTGTTTGTTTCTTTTTAAAAAAATGTTTTTCTTTTAGTTTCTGCAATAAATTCTTCGATATGTTATTGGTTTGTGGGGTTTAAATTGTTTTGGATTTGAAACCAGTAAATCCATTGGAAATTTTTACGGCGTTGTATTTTAAATTCTTTTTTAGAGGGAGTTATGTTTTCATCTCTATACTCATGGCTGGTCGTTATAAATAATCTTGGTTTTATCAGCAGGTTTCTGACACTTTTTATCAGTCGTGTTGGTGATGATCCTTCAGTTAAATGGGATGTGCTCAGTTATTGCAGATAGATTTTATATAGTCGTTAACTGTCTGCTGGTTTCGAGGTTAGTTCTTTTACAGTCAGTTGTTGGTGTATAATTCCTCATACATTCTTATTGGGTTAACTTCTATTCATCGAAGATTATTATGAAAAATATTGAGATTCACTTTAGGGGATCAAATTGTTCTCATAGTGGTTGGGATATGGCAAAGGGAAGTATGATGATTGGTCTCAGTATACCTGTATGAGGGGCATCTGAATACAAATTATACTATTTCTCTGAGTGATCCCAACACTCAACAGGCACTTCATTTGTTCTATTTAGTAAGTCTGTTTCCTCAATAATATCGAATTTTTCATTTAGACATAGATGGCACGAAGTTAAAACATTCTGGTTTGTGTGTGTGTGTGTGTGTGTGTGTGTGTGTGTGTGTGTGTGTGTGTGTGTGTGTGTGTGTGTGTGTACACGTTTGCTTTTATATTTCTACCTTTGGGACCCCAATAATGTGTGAATCGTGATGCATTGTTCTTGTATTTTTCATTTGAGAGGATGAAGTAAGATTGGCTTATCTTAATTTGAATGGCGTTTTTGTTATTCTTATATAATGTTTCGTTTCTAAAGATTTTTTCTGGTCTGATATACAATGTTAGATATTAGACATGATTACATCAGTTGAGAATTTTCTTTCATTCGTGGTTTATCAGTGTTATCATTTATGTCGAAAGTAATATCCAAAAAGAATCCCATTTTTTTCCCTGCCATTGATTTCGACTTTATTCTTCATTTCATTTGTATTTTCTTTACAAATGTAATATCTTATCACCTTTTGGGATGAGTAACTTAGTTTCAGTTTGTCCTTGTTAATTTTTAACACAATAGGTTGCTTGGGATAGATGATTTTTCTATCAATATAATGAAAGATTTCCCATATTTAGTATATCCGTTGCAAACAGTGTTATATAACGTTTCACTAGAATAATAACATAATAGCTTTGTTTCTACGGGTTTACTGATTTATATGACTGTATTAAGATGTGTTCTTGGAGGATCCATGTTGTGAGTCGTGATGTCAGGTTATTGTCTGTCAATCTTGCAAAATGTCCAGATCATTGCCATTCAAGTATTCAAATGGATTCTATGATATTTTACACTCTTGTCTTTCCTCCGATATACTGTACTGTCTTGTGATCTCTCCATATGAATTTGAGCATGATTATCTCATGTGCACATTACATGGTTCTCAGTTATGCATGAATATATATATATATATATATATATATATATATATATATATATATATATGTGTGTGTGTATATATATATATATATATATATATATATATATATGTGCGTATGTATGTATGTATGTGTGTGTGTGTTTGTCAATAAACAAAACATACGAACAGGTATATATTCACAAATACATATATCCAAATGAAGATGTATCGATATGTCTGCAGTCTAATGATGAGAAACATTCAATTTACTCAGAAAATACTTTTTTTAACAAACATAGTTACCCCCATTGTCAATCCACTTGAAATAATGGTGCACATAGGACAAATAATTCAAGCATAATGAAGTAAACATTTCTGATCAGAAATCGGTTATTAACTACATGTAAGGCTACAGCTCTATTGATGCACCACCGTGATTATATGATATATATATATATATATATATATATGTGTGTGTGTGTGTGCGTGT
>OY735223.1:40981184-41031184 GCA_963457665.1 Thysanoteuthis rhombus | reverse complement strand
TGCTCTGATTGATGGTTACGAATTAATTCAATACGTGAACGAGGAATAATTCTAGGAAAAGGAATAAATGATTAAAAAGAAATAGGAAGTTTTGGGGAAATAGAAAATTTCTTTGAAATTGAACTTTGCTATCACAGTCAAAAACTGAACAAACGTAGCGTTAAGATTTGGAATCAGGTAAAAGAATCCCAGCCAAGAATAAATATGGTCAGAATAAATTCTATTTATGACACCCATGACATTTTCCACCGGAAGACATCTAAGATAGAGTTAAAATAGGGCCTCAAAAACGTCAACGTAGCCTGAAATAAAGCACATTTTCAAAAAGGGGTCTAGTGGAGTACTGATGCTCCTTTTCACGTCTGTAGACCTAACAGTATGGCTAGGAGCGCAGGAGCACACGCACACATGCAAAAAAAAAAAAAAAAGATAGACATATGAATGAAGTGATGAAAGGAATGAAAAAGAACTGAAAAAAAAGGAAGAAATTCAAAATCGACCAAACACTGAATAAAGAAAGGAAGGAGGAAGACGAATATGAAGAAGAAAAGTAGAGGCATCGGTGAAAACCGACGTGAAAAAGAAGAAATAAGACAAAGGGGGGAAAAAGAAAGTGCTAATTATATAAAACAAAATCTATAAAGACAAGCTGGGCAGCTGCAGTGTCAAACTTCTCGTCTACTCCCAACTGAAGTTAATTACTTTGAGTTTCGTATGTATAATAAACATACTCAGAAAATAGATATAGACTTTTTGACTCAGTTGCTAAGATTGCCGGCTAACTATCACTTGGTCGTGATTTCAAATCATGGTATCAAAATCTTGATTGTCAAACTCATTGTATTTATGTTTCTACTTTACTTTCGTTTGTCACAATAATGACGATGACCTCACCAAAAACTAATGACGTCAGATGATCAGAAACTGGTGACGAATTCATTCTTTCAACATACGTCGATATATTTTGCTAAATTTCGCAAATCGCATCTACAGGTGTTACTAATGAAGGAGTTGAAATGGGACACGTAGTTTTGTGATTATATTGTATGGAGAAATGAATTCTGCTTTATCAACCATTCAGAATTTGATGAAGCAAGGTAGTTTGATTCTAAAGCAGTCAAAGTTGTTTTATATGTCTGTTTAATTTAACGTAACGTGATAGACAAACAATGATGAGTGATTGTTCTTGTTACAAGGGAAAACAAAATCAACTCGAACTGGAATTTGACGGAAGACATGTTTATTGACAGGACATCAAAGAAGAAGAACAGAAAAATATAAAATACAAAGTCAATAAAGGATGATTTTCAGGATAAAAGATGTATGGTCCCTGAAAGCAAGTGAGGTTCCTTTTTACATAGCTACTTATTTTGCTCTATTTTTGCCTCCTCTACTATGATGATCGTGGTCCCGAATTAACTACCCTAACCATAACCACACCTCTAACTCTAACCCTTACGTACTACTGACTGGAATGACAGCCATGATTGAGCTTGAGACGATAAAATAAAGGCAGCAGTAGGTGGGAGGGTTCTCACTTCTTTTCAGGGACTACACAACGTAACTCTACCTTAATTCAGAAAGAAAGAAGGGGATTCACAGAATGAATAAATGAACGAGGAAATCATTTTCGATAAGTAAAGGAATGTAGGTGCAGGAAATCACTCGGAAGGGAACGAGATATAAATAGAGGATGAAAAAAAAATCAAATTATCAAGAAGAAAAAAAAGAATCGTATCGAATCCAGAGAATAACAGAGATAGAAAGTAATAAAAAAAAATGAGGGATAATGAATGAAGGAAAAAAAATGAAGAAAGGAACAAAGGAAAGAAAAATAAGATGTAATAAACCCCCCCAAAGGAAAGAGTGAATAAGAAAAGAAAGAAAAAAAACAAAAACACAAGCTATGAAAGAAAATACAATGTAGAGACAAAATGTATATTAAATCTTTGGATGTGTTCCGAGGCGATCCGTGTATTTTTATCTTGTTTGCCTACAAAAGAAATTAGGTTGAATGTTCTTGGAATTACTCTCCTCCGGACGCTGACCCTGAAATTAATACGATGTGTTCATTTAATCAGTTTCTTGTAAGTAATATTGCCTACGCTGATCTATGCCAACATACACGCATTCACATACGCGTGCAGATGCACACACTCTTATTCTTGAAGAGAATTGTTACCTATACATCGGATCGGACTTCATTGTCGCTCTGTTCAGCTAGTAGGATAGAAAATTCACTGGTAAACCATTACTGTTAACCCATCAACTGCTGAATTCCCGTCATTTGCATTTCTTTGGCTGATTCAATAAATTTTTTCGTTTTATTGTTATCGACGGCAGCTCAGATCTATCTCAGAGTCTGAGTTTTATATTGCAATAGATTCTCTATTAATGGACAGGGAACTTTATTTTGCAAAAACGATATTTATGACTCTTCACCGCCTTCCACGCTTAATGGATTAACATTTTAACAAACATTTTATTCCACCTCCAGTTGTTTATTTTTTTTATTGCAACTCATACTGTACATCTGCAGTTGTTATCAGAGTGTGCGAATAGAAAATTAAACGATAATCTCTCGATTAGGCTTGAACACCTATCCTTTGATTCGGTGAAGCATGCTAGTTAATCCTACCAATTGAGCCATGATATTTGATCAGTTCCCAAATGATCAAACATGACTTTCAAACCTACCTTATATTCTTCCCTACTCTTCCCTCTCTCTCTCTTTCTCTGCATCACATCTGTTATTGTTTTACACTATTAGTATCAGTGAGAATGAGAATTACGAGCGCTATAGATCAAATGAATGGCCATGTTAAGAGAAGTAATCGAATTTGACAGATACACGTGAAAAGTTCATGGGTTGAGAAGCCTAAACTTTGTGATAAAACCAGCAAAAACCGGTAAATTGATTGGAATGAATAGATATATAACAGTAAAGGCGTAGTATCTCAAGAATGCAGACAAAATAAAGGCCAGAGGCTACAGCGGCCCAAACCTTGTTATAAAACCAACAAAGATACGTAAGCGGACAGGAATGAATAGAGGTATAATAGTTGAGGAATATCATCTCAGGGATACAGAAAAACTGAAAGCTGCAGGTTACACTGGCCTAAACGCTGTTATAAAACCAACAAAACTGCGTAAGCTAGGTGGAATGAGAATAAATGTATATTAGTGAGGGCATATCAGCTCAGGGATACAGACATAATGAAGGCTGGAGGGTATGGTGGCCTAAAAGTTGTTCTGAAGCCAAGAAAGACGGGTAAAATTGTTGGAACGAATTAATATAGTAAGGGCATATCATCACGGAGGGGAGAGCGGTCGGAACTGGATGATAAAAGCAACAAAGCCATATACACTAGTCGGAATGAGTGAATGTATATCAGTAATAACATCTCACCTGACAACTCCAGACTATATTTGTTCAGAAAATATTGCCCCACTGACATCTATCTTTAACAAGATAAGATGCCGGCTGAAACGATAATGCTGGAGTTGGTCATTGCCTTTGGTGAATGGGTAGACTAAATTGAGACTGACAGGACTAAGGAAAAAGAAACAATATTTATTCTGGGAGATCGGGCAAGAGAGGACAGAAATATAGAGCGAAGAGGTAATGTGAGGAGATACGGAGTTAATAAGAACTGCATTAACGTGGGTCAAGTTTGTAATTTCTCATAACTTACTGTTCAACCCAAAATCGTTTTGTGTTTTAAAAATGTCACTATCTTTTGGACGATACAGAAAAATGAACAACAAATATTTTTTTATATAGCTCATGTTTTCCTTATCCCAGCGGGGTTATAAAACAGGTTTAATCAGCCGTTATACAATATTTATTTTTCTTCCGTATCTCTTTTCACGGTTGTAGATGTGCCCATCTCTATACATTTCTGTAGACTCGATAATGTTTGATCCGGATAATGCAATAACATGGGAACTCGAAATAAGTTTCTGAAAAAAACATCTTTCCTTACCCGGGCAATACAACATCCGTTACCCCTGATAGAATACGTCTCAAAATCGCTACCGATGTCTTCAACAAAGCGCATTGTTATCACAATGGCTTCTCATCCGGGCCATGAGCGCTTCCGGTGTTTTATTGCACATATCGTATAAGAAAATTGGGTTTGCATATCTACGTAATGTGCGTATCTATGTGGAATTGAACAGGTACGACTGTGAGATTTTCGTGTGCGTACGGTAGTGGAAAGAGCGTGGGGGCGCCTGTTTGTTTACATTTTAAAACAGGTTGTGAGTCAAGGGAAAAAAAAGATGAAAAAATAACTGCAGCATCAAAATAGAATAAAGTAAAAAAATATAACCAAACGAAAAGAAGTGAAATGAAATATATGGAAAAGAAAGTCGGGACAAAGGCATTCAGTGAAATGGGTAATATTTCGAGCAGAAGAAGAAAAAAAGTCTCTTAATTTTTAAGGTAATTTCTTCTTTTATTTTCCTTACATTCCGAAACTTTTTATGCATACACAGACACGAATATGTGTTCGCTGAAACACCAACAAGTACGGAATATGCATCAGTCTGAAAGCATATTCCTATATGGAATATATATATATATATATATATATATATATATATATATATATATATATATATATATATATATATATATATATATGTGTGTGTGTGTGTGTGTGTGTGTGTGTGTATTTGTTTGTCTGTGTATGTGTGTGAATTAATGCATACATCAATACACACACATTTGCATGCATACATATAATGTTTATTTCCATATAAATCTAAATAAAGATAGTATTATATGCAGACCCACACGCACGTACACACACTCACATCTGCATGTATCAGTGCCTATAAAGATACTCACATATATACATACATATTTATCAATAAGTGCACACACATATACTTGTATGTATGCTGGTAATAAGTATACATACACAAGCTCAATTATGTGGTGTTGTAGAGATCGTCTGTGGCAGGTTGTTGATTAAAAATATATGTGTGTGTCTATGTGGATGCATAACTGCGCATGTGTGGGCGTTTGTGCACATGTGTCAATGTAAGTGCGTTGGCGTGTTTATAAACATACAATACTGCTCGAAAGTATTTGAACGAACGCCGTGTACAGAGTTTAAAACTGGAACTTCACGCAAGGAGAAGCAGATTTTATGCAGTCAGCAGAACAAAGCAAGTTATGTGGTTTTGAATGCTGTATTCCAGGAAGAAAATGGAAATTGAATTAAATTGTCAAACGAGTTAAACGGATTAATGTTTTTTTTCTATCTTGCTAAAATCTTGTTCAGAATCAGAATCAAAGAGATTGAACAGGCCTACTATTATCATTTGGAGGAGTAGCCAAACTAGTTTATTTGATCCCCCCAAACTAGATTAAAACCCATATGGAAAGAATACAACCATGGACAAAAGTTCAAACCTAGGCAGAAAAAAAGAAACAAAAAGGAGAGAAATTCCTTTGGATAAGAAAAAAAATCCTGCTAAAATTTGAGGAAAATATGTTAACACACCAAATACATCATCTTCATCATCATCAGCACCAGCAGTTTTTATCGTCTGTCGCAGGACATAGACCTTTTCCGGGATTCGTTGGATCTCATTATCATGGGTGTCGTGGAGCCAATACTTTCTGTCAGCCTTGAATTCGCATATAATCCATGGGGATCCGTATTCTGGGTCATCATGTCTATTGTTTGTCTGCAATTCTTGCAATATATCCATCCCATTGCCGTTTTATTTTTGTAATGGATTCTACGATCTCTCTAACTCCTGCCTTTTTCTCTAATACCTTGTGCTGTCTTGAGATCTCTCTATGTAAGGTTGAGCATAATCAATTCATGTGTACATCGCATGCTTCTCAGTTTGAGGGTCAGTCTCTTGGTTAAGTTCCACATTTCAGCTCCATATGTGGTTATCTGGAGAATGCATTGGTTGCATACCCTTTTTTTTTAGGACTAATGGAAATTTCTTGTATTTTAAGGCTGAGCTTGCTCTGCTGAAAGCTTGCCATCTTAGAGATTTTTTTTCTCTCGATTTCTTCTCCTTTTGAGGATTTCATGGAGATCCGTTGCCCTAGGTAGATATAGTGGTCTACTTTTTCCAGTTTTGCGTTTACGATTTTGATTGTTACATATGATTTTTGTTTTGCTGAAGTTCTTTTGAAGGCCAACTTTATTGCTGTCTTTATTACGCACAAACGCTTACAAATGCAGCAAACTATCGCTGTAATTGCGCTTGTTCTGACAACACTATCTAATGACACACTCAATGGCACGATGGTTTTTATTTTTCTCGCTGTTGTAGATCAGTAAAGTCTTAAAATTAAGCTTCAAAATTAATTGCTTCAATTAACTTGAAAAAACATACCATTTCTACAATTTTCTTTCATCTTTTTTTCTCGTCCGCGTAATTTTCTTAGAAGTTACTGATACTCTAAACAAATGAATAATTACATGCCGCCATATTACATATATGGTTATCATGACTCACTTTTTGGTCCGTTCATTTCATTTGCAGATCTGTAGCCCGTAAATAGAGAATGAGATTGTGAAAGGGTAATGAGAAGTCATTTTTTTTCTGTACTTTTTTTTTCATTATAAATACACTTCGTATAAGAACCACCCGTTATCAGGACAAATTCATTAAAAACTCACTCTTAAATTTACAAGGGCATAGTGTAATTGCTATTTATTTATTCATTTATTTATTTAATTTTCAGATAAAGAGAGAGAAAAAATCGTAATCGAAATCGAGATAGAAAGATTTTAGATGGCTGACCACTTCTAGAGAGAAAAGGGCGAACACTTTCCTTTTTAGGAAGAATTTCGTATCATAGACTAGGATCGTTTTTGGAAAAGAGAAGGAAATCAGGGATGTAATTCACATCGACATGTTGACTGAGAATATAAGTGAGACAAGCGTAGAGTTCAATAGGGACAAGGTATGGAAATCCATGCCTGACAAGGGAAGAAGGAAAAATCGACATTATACGAATCCTACATCGTAGCCTGGCTACCATCGGAATATCCTTTTTACTACCGTCACATTAAGATATTACGCATGAAGAAAGCCGTTGAATGAATGGCTGACACTAACAATAAGACAAGTTTTTTCATCCGAAAAGCTCTTTGAAGAAATTTTACACTTCGTAATTTCAGAAGACTGAATCGGAGGGAGTATGTTTGATGCCATGAAGAACATATGGAAACATTCAACAGACTTTTTTGATTTTATTGGACGTAATAATAAATAATGAAATGCAAGACACTCAAAATTAAATGCTTTTTAAATAATAACAGGGTAGAGAATTGGTATATATACTCGGAGAGGATATGGATCATCGAGAACTTTTACTTTCAAGAGGATACCGATTTCTACACCATGCTATATGATGTAACCCATAGGATTTTACCTTCACTATCATTGTCATCTTCATCATTTTAAAGCGTTATTTAGTGGACAGAGACTCTTCTAAAGATTAGCAAGATCTCTCAATCACGGTTGTCGCGGAGCTAGTACTTTTTGAACATGTCTAGTTCATCACACCATTTTATTTTCGTCAGCAACAACGATTTTGGGGGGTACTCATTGTGTGTCGTGATATCCGGCAGTTGTCAGACTTTTCTTGCAACATAACAAACCTATAACCATTTGAGTTTCCAATGTGTTTTTTTTTAATCATTTCTTTTACTCCTACTTGTTCTTTATATACTGTGCTGTCTTGTGATCCCTCCATATGATGTTAAGCATCATTCTTTCCAGTGTTCGTCGCTCAGTTCTTGGTTCGAGAGCCAATCATTTGGTTAAGTTCCATATTTCAGCTTTATCAGTGACAATCGGGTGGATGCATCGATTGTGGACCCAATCTCAAGATTAAGCTAAATAAGACATGCCATAGGATCTTATGGTGAAAGAAAGCACCAATTAGGTTCTGGCGGCGTTATTAGATCGACAATGTATGAATGAATGAATCTGAAGTGGCTTATAATTTGGGACTTCGGTGTTTAGGCAACAGAATTGTTTTATCTTGTAATTGATCATTGTAGTATTCCAGGTTGTCCATGGTTCTGAGATAAGGTAGGCTCATTACTCCAAATATGTTTTCCTAATAACATTATCGTCTGGCTTTTTGTCGCAGCGATCTCGGCTGAGATATTCTTTGATGGTGAAATAATGTGTACGCATTACATACTTCAAATACATGTACAAGCACACATACACACACATTCACACACATATATGTATACATTTACCTACCTATGTACACAAACACACATGGTCGTGTATATATTGAAAGAGAAAAAGAGAAAAGTAAATATACTGAGGGGATCCAAGTTCGGCAGAAGCTTCACCTACATAGATCAGACGCTCCTACACTGTGACAGAGAAAAGCTAGAACTTGTAAGATCATGAAGTGTCGCTGTGATACTGTTTATGTGGTTACGATGTTTAAGCCAAATGAACAAAACTGACCCAAGGGTCACCATCTAATAAAGTCTTCGTTAGAAAACTGGTCGCTGTTTTCGCAGCAGTAGTTATCTGAATACATTACACACACACACACACACACACACACACACACACACACACACACACACACACACACACACATTTGCTCAAATTCAACCTTACTGACCGTCCAGTTCTGCATAGGGCAGGGGTAAGATACCAACCTCTGCATCTGAAGCGAAAGCTTCGATCTTACCCTGTGGTACTGGAAAGGATTGTCAATAGCCACACTGAAGAGTTGCAATACAACGAAACAGCAGTCTGTGGATGACAAAATTATTTAATTATATATACATATATTTATATATATATATATATATAGAGAGAGAGAGGAGAGAGACTGAAGAGTTGCAATACAACGAAACAGCTGTCTGTGGATGACAAAATTATCTAATTATCATATATACATATATATATATATATATATATATATATAGAGAGAGAGAGAGAGAGAGAGAGAGATGGAGAGAGAGAGGGGAGAGAGACTGAATTTGAAAACTAAGTTATTGAAGTAAAAAAAAAAACTCAACGAAATTACTATACAAAAGAGATAGAATTTAATAGAAAGTGGATAAGAAGGTGATACTGCAGCGTTCGGACACCAGTGGGTATGATACCAATATATGCATACCAGAAACACCATACCAGAACAAATAACATTAGGTGAGGAAATAATGACTTAAATTTACGCATTATCCTTCCCACAAGCTGATCAACAACAGAGCTTGGTATACTTCTAAAATACGTAGATTTGCGGATCGTGACCCAAATCCTAAGAGACATCATTGGTAAACCACTAGACACACACATACAAATGCGCACACACACATTCACACACAAATATATATATATATATATATATATGTATATATATATATATATATATATATATATATATATATATATATATATATATATATTCAGTGTAAATGTATCTCTTTAGTAGAATAAGATAAGCTCTTGCCTATTTGTAACCTAAATATGTGTCTTTATGAACGATTTTTCAGGGTGGCTCAGTCAATAAGAAAACCGCTTCATGATTGTTTAGTCACCATTTCAAATCTCTGTAGGAAAATATTAGTTTTGTAAATTGGTTTTGTTAAATATGACAGGACAGATAATCAGGGGTGAGTAACGTCCCTGCATTAGTTGAGGATTGTTTTTGTTGTTGTAGGAAGAAGAACAACTCCAGACCCCGACATGGACCCGACTTTTAGAATAGATGGACACTTTGAAAACTGTGAAGATTATTGAGAGAATAGGGAACTAAACAGTTAACATCCTTGATACGAGCAAGTGTATATTGATCGCTTCAGGACATAAGGTAACAAATGATGGTTCAAGTATACTTCTCTCCACAAAACAGGATACACGTGCGAGTTCTGAAGCCATTTTGTAAATGTATGAACTGTAGTATGTTTAGGGAATTTGCGAGCAATAATTGAAAAAATATACATATTGTATCTTTGTTGTGCCTCAACAAGATGAAATAGCTTAGTGCAGTGTATCTAGCAACTTCCAGAAGCGGGTGAAATATCAGTTAGAGTTGATATACTTCGCCACATTAAAGATTACTTCGTACGTGTAACCCTTTTGGGAATAACAAATATATGTGAATATGTATTTCCTTTGGGAATGAACTAACAGTAGCTTGTGTAGGGATTGTGTCAGCAATTATTTTAAAATATATGGTGTCATTGTTGTGCCTCAACAAGATGGAATAGATTAGTGCAGTGTTTCTGGTGACTTCCAGAACCAGTTGGAATATTACTGACGTTGATATGCATCGTCACATTATAGATTACCAGGTATGTGTAACTCTTTCGGGGATAAAAAATGTATGTGTATGCGTAATCCTTTTGGGAATAAACCAACGGCAATAATTTTTAAAAATATATGGTGTCATTGCTGTGCCAAAATAAGATGGAATACATTAGAGCAGTGTATTTCATGTGGTAACAACTTTCTGAAGATGGTGAAATATCCCTAAGAGTTGAAGTACATTACAGAATGATAAATTACTGTGTGTATGGGTATGCATATATATATATATATATATATATATATATATATATATATATATATATATATATATATATGCATTTATTCCTATAGCCCTGGCACAATAACCGGAGTAAGCAATATACAATGATGTCGGAGACTGACGATGATATCGTATTTTATCAATCATTATATATTTCGAAAACGTAACCACACTGAATTTATAACAAAACTATACAGAAAAGAGGGAGAGACTAGAATGGCGCGGAACAGGGTATTACTGTACATGAAAAGAACCAAATCTTAAACTACATGACCTTCACAGATGTAAGTAGGAAACCATCTACCAAGAAACCAAACTGCATAGTCAAGTGCTTGTGATTAGTTGATACGAGATATAAAAGGGAAAACGCCCTTGTAAATCAGTCTTCTACGGAGGCAGATGACTTTGAACCACCTCTATGCACGCAGAGATACACGCTGACATACATACACCTGAATAAAACATCATGAACACAACAAAACAAAACTGGCATATACACGAGCACACAAAAAATATATGTATGCTTACGTGCATAATTACAATCTAACAAACATACCTAGACTTACAAACACATGCACACTTAAATATATATATATATATATATATATATATATATATATATATATATATATATATATATATATATATACCTTCATACTCAATAATTTGCAAAGTTGCAGACACTCAAAACAGTAGTCAAATAAGTATAACTAAACGTGTTGGTTCACTTGCGTAAACCGCCACATCGATGTACGCAATCTAAGATCCACAGATACATAAACATAGACATACAGACTGACAATCACGAATACACACACACACACACACACTCACGTACAAATACATAACCATACATATATACTAGTGCATACACACGCACACACACACACACACACACATTTACCTACGTACACAATAACACATATCTGCATCTGCAACAAAAAAACATGCAATCATACACAGAGGGATAAGCATACACACTGACATGCATGTACGTAAACCAGTAACACCAACTTACACTACCACAAACACATAGATAGATAAACATATACAAACATGCACACACACACACATGCACGCACACAGATACATCCAAAATTATAGACTGACACTCATGAACACACAGATACACATCCAGATATAGACTCACAATCTTATTAATAAATAGACAGATGTACACACCTCTACGTACACAATACCACATTCATATACGCAATCAAAAACTGACAATCAAGCAATCCGAGATAAGGACACACACACACACATATAGATACACACACATACATATATTATCAGGAGATGAATACATGGAGATACACATGTACGTATATATATGTTGGTGTATTTCTGTGTGTGTGTGTGCGTGCGTGCATGCATGTGTATATTTGCATGTTATCTATATAAATAACGTGTTTGCATATATCTGCATATATATGTTTGTGAGTGTTTATACATATGTATATATGTGTGTATATCTATGTATAATCATATATTGTCTGATCATGAAATATTTTGGTTACATATAATATATATATATATATATATATATATATATATATATATATATATGTGTGTGTGTGTATATATATATATATATATATATATTGTTATTGTGAAATGGATATATGATACAACAGAATGATTCTAAATTGCGTTATAACATTCAGAACTCGCCGGTAATGCGAAGGTCCAAATAACTGCTTCCACTCCAAATTCCCATCACATTTATTCCCGGTTTCTTTGAACAGCTGGTTAGCTCAGAGGTAAGAGCAATTCTACGTTGAAGTGGCTACCCTATCAGTCGCAGATTTGATTTCCTGCAGCGGCCTCATTATCTTTAATTGTTTATTCTATTTCTATTTATGTTGTCTTGGCTAACTGATACATTAACCGTGTAACAACGGGAGATCATTTAAAATAAATGTTTCTATATAATACAACGCAGTTTATAATCATATATATATATATATATATATATATATATATATATATATATATATATATACATACTGTTCATGAATGTAATTTTGTATATGTATGTATATACACATACATATGCTGTTCATGAATCTAGTTTTGTATATATATATTTGTGTGTGTGTATGTGCATTTGTGTGTGCGCTGTTCATGGAAGTAGTTTTGCAATTTACATATATGTTCTTTTGTTTATCAATTAATTTTTCCTTCTCTTTTCATTTTTTCCTCTTTTAAACTTTTCGCTCCGCCATTTTTCTTCCTTCTTTTATGGTTTCAACTTTTTATTATTTACATCTTTTCTTTGCAAGTTCTAATACCAGGCTGGCGGCAAAAACCGAGAAAGCGATACATCAAAGTGTCTAGGACTGCTGCCACGAGGAGATACAAGAGTATACTCTTTAACAAAAAAAAACTTCGCTGATCATATATATATATATATATATATATATATATATATATATATATGCATGTATATACATGGTATTGCACTATATATATATATATATATATATATATATATATATGATCAGCAGATTTGTATATGTATATTTTCAAAGTATTGCTATATATATCTTTCTCACTCATATATATATATATATATATATATATATGTATATATATATATATATATATATATATATATATATATATATATATGTATATATGTATGTGTGTGTGTGTGTATATATATATATATTGCATTGGTACAGACATATCTTCGTGTGTATCGACGGATTTATGTCTTTAAGCGCATATATGCCTCGATATATGCCTGTATTTGTTGCCTGGGTTTGCGGAACGATAGAGTGTTCATGAGAACAGTCATTTCAAAAGTTTATGGTAAGAGCTATGCTTTAAAGCACATTATTTCTATCCGTATGGACTAATTGATTCATAATCAATTAGAAGTATATATGCATATAGATATATTTATAGGAAAATGGGAAGATAATGGATAACAGGGATCAGTGAAATGATTTGATTTTTTAAAGATATGAATCAACACCGGGTCGGATACTACTTCTTTTTTCAACTCAACACACTGGTTATCTCATTCTATGACAGATCTTTCTGTTTGAGCATTGTTGAACAGTGTACAATATAAGGAAAAAAAGCCGAAAGCAATATTTAGAAGTATCCTTACATTTATCATGAAGCTACAACTAATTAGAACTGTCTAATTGTGCTATATGAAGTGAAATTGAGGTTTAAGATGGGACGAAAACGTTCGATTAGAAATAACATTTGGTTAATACTAAATCAGTTTCAGCCAGAAAGTTGTTCTCGCGTGTTAAAATGAGACAAACTAGTGAAAAGGATCAAAATAATATTCTTTGTCCATCGTGTTCAGTTAAAATTATACACACACACACACACACACACACACACACACATACATATATATATATATATATCTATATATGAATATTTTCAAAGTATTGCTATATATATCTTTCTCGCTCATTTATATATATATATATATATATATGTGTGTGTATATATATATATATGTATATATATATATATATGTATATATATATATATATATATATATATATGTGTGTGTGCTTGTGTGTGTATGACGGGAAATACACATCTCATTCAAAAATATCATACCTTTATCGCTACATTAATGTGTGTATGCAGGTGTGTGTGAGTGACTTAATGTATTTAGTCGGTGCATATTCAGATAAATATGCATATGTATATATGAGTGAAACCTTTTTGTCAAAAAAGTTTTTGTAGTGGAATATCCATGCAAGTTTCTGGGCTAAATTATGTGGCAATATAGTGGAGACAAGATCTTCAATTTTTTTTCTAAATCCCGAATGAAGAAAGCATTTTTATCAAATGTCTAGTTGAGTCAAAACGCAATATTGCGAGGTTCTAGGTTAGATTCTATGTTGCGTACCCTGAAACATTCCATTAGTTTTTTCCTTTAAATTCCCAAAACTCAAAAAGTGTCTATTAGAAGAAGCTCGTTGGAGTATTGTGCAAATTTGTAAGATTCTAAGCCAAATGGTATGTCTGGTAGCGCTCACACAACAACAACAACAAAAATAAGTGAAAAGAAAGTAATACCATGCCAGCTTCCTGGTTATCTACTAAGGTCAGTGATCGTGGATACAGTGATTTATCATCATTCATATTGCTCGAGGTCTCTTGCTTATTCTCCACCCGACAGAACTCATATTTTAGACTTTTATGAGAAATGATTAGCAAAGGGCATTACTTTATAATTAGTATTCAGTAGTTATCACCTTTTTACTTTCGACGTTACTGAAAAGAAATAGACATACATGTTGGGTATTGTCCATAATTTTTTGGAATAATCATGAACAAACCAACAATTCTTCTGACAATCAAATCTTTTCTTTACATCTTTGATTTTGACTCAAAGTTTCTGCCGATTCATTCTACGGTCTTATAGGTTCGATACTTTATTTTGCTCTGCACCATCTGGAATAGAAATTGAGACTCCGTGTTCTTTGAGATATTACTTATTGAACCTGAAGAAAGCCGTAGAATGAATCCACTGGAACGTTATATCGGCATCAAAGACGCAAAGAAAAATATCAGATTGTCCACAGCAAAAGTTGGTAAATACATGTGGCGTATTAAATGATAAGTCTTGTGTCTTATAAAATGCTCCGTATATCTGTTGCATTATTTTCCTCTTTCTGGGCAGGCAATACGGGTTTAGAATGTTTATAATCACAGTTTGATTGATCGTAATCTTATTCAGTTGATATCTTTATTCTTGATATCAAACAAATGCGATCAGTGTCTTTTTTGATGTGCCCTTTGCTTCAAAGTATTTCTCTTTTGACCTCTTCGATTTTGACAGGTTTTTTCTATCGATTGATTTTTCCCTCGAGACGCATCATGTCTATTAAATGATCAGGTTCAGCCAGCTTGTTACTTCGGATTTTAGAGTTGTTAGGCTCTTGCTGCGTCGTTGAATGATACCGTGGAGACGGTTTCGATTCTTATCAATTCCGCCCTTATTCCCGACCATTGTGGGGTAAAAGGAGTCTTCGAAGTGCTGTAGTAGTTTAGTGTTTATATTCACCCAGGGTGGTTCCAGAGTTGTCCATAACTGTATTTATCGGGTGTGGCTACAGGAAATCTATTGATGTTTGCAATATTCTCAAGGGGGGTTTAAGTTTCGCGAGAGCAAGACGGGATTGAGCACCTGTAAGAGAGCCAAGTGCTCGAGGAACCAATTTTGAATCAGCTGATCACGACGGGAGTTTGCGTTTTATCGCTAGAACAACCAATCCGTACCAAGAAACATCGGGAGTATAAAGGAATAAAAATTGTCTGCAACATGGTCTGCGTGTATCACACCTGTCAGGATAGACTGCAATTCTACTCATGGCCCTTGCTAACTCAAAACACACCTGTGCATAAATCTGATATGAAAAAGCTGAAACAGGCGACAGAGAGTCAGTCATCCAAAGGCGATTTTCCACGGCTAAAGCCGTGTGCAATAGCTGGTGCTGTGGTTTCAATATTGAATTGTTGTTCTACGACTATAAAACACAATAAGATGTAATTTGCGCAGTATATTGGGTTGATTAATAGGTTGAGCGGAACCAGCGTGGACGTGGGATGTAATTTGGCGTAGTGTCCCCTTTGATTGGTAGGTTACCATCCTTGCTAGTCAATGGCGGTTCCCTTCTAACATTACCGATGGGTGCCCGCAGTTTCCACGCACTGCTTACTACTGCAACCCAAGAAAAAAGAACACTGCAACTGACATCACGTAGATAGAGTGCCCTATCTCCCTGGATCCTCCCACAATTGAGCGATATTGAATCCTGTTTGCGTTCATTGGCTGCAACAAATACGTTACCACAGTTACACTGACTCTCTACAAACGTTCATTTCTACGATCGGATGTCCCCTTGCATCTTTTCCAGGATTTCTTTTTTCATTTTCGAAATGTGTTTATTTAAAGAGTAGTGTGCATATTCCTGTCTCTTCTAGCGTCTCTTATCGACGAACTTTCTGGAGTAAATTTCTGGGAACGGAATAATTGACAGGGCCCCAATACGGAGAGTTGGAAGGCTGGGGTTTCGTCTCGTGCTTTGCCAAAAGTTTTGTTCATCTTTCATCAGACACCGTACAAGCTTTGCGACCACAAGTTCAAAATTGTATGGCACAATTTTTTCAAACAGATTTTTAACTTTTCGGGATCTTCTCGAATAATCAGGGGATAATTTCCAAGGATCAAAGAATGCACTTTTATCAATGTGACCGTCGTCCATCAACATGGAAGGTCTACCAAATTCGGCATCAACTTTGATTGTTTAACCTCCGATTTGAAACTATGATACAAATCATGGCATTGGGTATGGCTCGAACTACCCTTAAAAGTTTTTCCTCGTTTGAAAAAGAAAATTGCAAGAACACGTTTCTAATATACATCATTGTTCAATTTGTTCTCCAAGTGCATTACACGCACGTTCACTCTGGATCGCGTAGCTCAATGAATAACAAATACTTTGACTACTTTGATGCCGAAATCACTGCAACATAAAAATCAAGTCATGATGACTCTAAAAAAACATTTAATTGGCGTGTTCCAAAAGTTAGGTTTGTCAAACATTCACACACACACACACACACACACACACACACATATATATATATATATATATATATATTAGAATGTGGATTCGCTACACAAACGACTTCATGTTTCTTGTTGTGAATCCACATTCTGCTATTTATTTCCAGCTCTACTCTAAAATAACTTGACTTTCATAGAATAAAGTTGAATTTATAGAGCAACCCATGAAATAAATCCATCACATATCAGATTTTGGTTTGTATTATCATGTTATGCTTTACTGCTAACCTGACCTGTACAATATATATATATATATATATATATATATATATATATATATATATATATATATATATATATATATATATATATATATATTCTAAAAAGCTTTACAATTTTCAACACTAAACGTATTAGAACAAACTTTTTTGTGTCACTTCAGTCACTTTTTTCAGTATCTGGCAAAGCAATTTAAGTAATCTTCTTCAGTGTTTTTTAAAGTTTTTTATTTACTCTATCATCATGATACTACATATGAATCGTCTCTTGTTGGGCTCATCAACTGTTCATCATGTAACCGTTACTGCGATTTCTAAAACAAAATAGTTTTATTAATATGGTACCAAAGTATTGTTGTTCAAATACCAACTCCCTTTCAATAATGGTTTTGATAAAAAGCTTATGCCAAACATGCAGTTTTTTATTTTACATAGAGTATTATCATACTGAATTGCATGACACATCATTCATATTTTTGAATTTGGGCATTCTTACGTATTTTACCCCAAAACTTATTTAATGATCAGTGATCAGAAAGTATACCAACATACGTGCCTTGTTGTTCGAATCACTTCTTTTGAGTATTCACCCATATGAATATTGAATCTGCTAAGTCCTTTCTAATACCAGAAACAACTTATGATATTATCTTCAAGAACACTCATTACTCAAACCAACTTTTTCGAGTTCATTTTCTACCTAATATTCTCCACCGAAGAATTTTGTTCCGCCAACCTCAAAGTTAATATACATGGTTTAACGAAACCTAAAGACTCTTTTGTCAGTACTAACACTTCAATGGGATACACCATTAATATACTTAGATAATTTGTTACTTGTCAGTCCGTATTCAATCTCTCATTCCACCCAACTACATATCAGTCAAAAAATGGACGGAAGCCAAACGTTTCAACCTTTCTCTTGTTCTATTCAAAACTTTCACACTGAAAAAGACTTTAAAAGACTTAAGCTACCTAATTTCCCTATTTTGGTGCACACTATTTATCTATTCTATTTCTATACTCATGTTAACTTTTTCTTCAATTTTCGTTATTATTTCATTATGGTCAAGCTGATGAGTACATATTATTTAATTCTGTGTAAACATAAAAACAAAAACAAAAAAAAGTATTAAAATAACACGTAAATCATATTAACAGATATTGGGGAATAGTTGACAGAAATGACAAATATTCCTGGAAACAAACTATTTTGCATATTTAGTGTTCAAAGCGGTAAGTCTCTGTCTCTCTCCATCTCTCTCTCTCTCTCTCTCTATATATATATATATATATAGTCATCCACTGACAGCTGCTTTGCCACACACACACACACACATACATACACACACACACACACACACACACACACACATATATATATATATATATATATATATATATATATATATATATATATATATATATATATATATATATAATTTGAATCACAGACTAATATATGGATACCTTTCAAGAGTGACATTGTTTTCCAAAGTTCATTTCTTTCTTTTCTTGTCTAGGTTTTTGTGTGTTTGGTGATCGAGGTGCCTTTTGTTTTTATGGTTTGTACGCGCCAGTCATATGAAAAGATTTGGACACATTGTCTATGTGACATTTCTTCTTTAATCTTTGAAAGATTATTTTAATCTTCTCCACGAAAAATCAGGCAAGGACACAGGAAAAAGAATATTTAATCCTTTCGACATTTAAGAAAAGTTTAAAGTTCTTTCGATTAATGTGTACATTGTTTATTTTTTATGCCCAGGCAACAGCCAGTCCGTCTAGCAACCTGTCTGCATCTAGCTGTCTATCTATCTATCCAGTCTTTTTCTCTCGCTCAGTCTCTCCTGCTCTTCCTCTGTCAGTCTCTCTGTTTGTCCATATGTCTGATTCTCTCTCCCTCCCTCCCCCCTCTCTTTCTCTCTCTCTCTCTCTCTCTCTCTCTCTCTCTCTATATATATATATATATATATATATATATATATATGCAGCAGAATATTTTTTATATCTCATTCGTTCTATGCATGTGAGGACATATTTCAGCCCGTTCTATCAATTTGTCTATTCATCTATCTTCGTCTTTATTTTCCTTTATGTCTGCCCTAACCTCCCAGTTGCCCTCTCTCTCTCTCTCTCTCTCTCTCTCTCTCTCACACTCACTTAAAGCTACAAATATTTTTTCCAGTCGTATGGTGCAAGTGTTTTTTTTTTTTAATTTTTAGATTTTACCTGTGATACATTAATCCTCAGCCAGGCAGGCTGATTCATTTATAAACTGAAGAAACCTATGTTGAGAGTTTTGTTGGCATTATTGACCGAGGTTTACTGATAAGGAATTCGGTGGTTAATATTATTTTTTGATAACCGAGTTTAATCCCATAATCAAGATTTAAAATATTGTTTAACGTAAAAAGTCATTCATTTTATAATGTATTCTGAAGAAAAAAGTTGCATTTTACTAATAAAATGAGATGAGCTTCTGACGTCAATCAGTTGTTCAGTTATCGTAACCACAGAGAGAAAAGTTCATCAGTAGATGGTATTTCTTATCAGACCACAGAGTAAAATGAACTGGGTGTGAAGGAGCTATCACCACTTCTAAACTTTGGACGAAAACAACGAATCATCCCGAAATCATCAAAAGAAGAAGGAATCTAATTAAAAATCACACTAATTTGGCAAGCTTTTGGTAGAGCAAGCCTGCCTTTCAAGAACCAAAATATCCCAGAAATCCTAAAAACATACACTCAATGCATTCCCCCGATAGTTACCTATGGGGCAGAGAGACAAGGAACCTAACCAATTAAAGAAAAAGAAGAGTCCGAGCAGTAGAAAGCTCGAATGGCAAGGGGCTAGAAGTGTCGCGAGAATGTTGAACAACTGCTGGAAATCATGATTCATAACATGGATACTCATAGATCATAGGCAAAATAGTGGCTGAGAGAAAGTAAGATAGCATTACGAGCTAGACAAATTCATAAGGTGCAGGCTCTGCGATGCGCATGAGAAAGAGGTCTGGCAGATCTTGGGGAAGGTCAAAGTCCAACGAAAGGCTGCTACTGCTGATGATTATGAAGATGAAATTTACGTCATTATTGGTGATTTTAGAGCAGTCTCAAAGAGATACTCAATGGGTTTTGTAGAAATTGAAAATTAGAAGAAGAATGGGAACTATTTAAACAAGAAGAGTCTTGGAATAATAATGAAGATATTGTTAGAGTATTTAGAATACTTGCTGTCACTTGATCTGTGTAAGAAATACCGGATGATACTAACATGAAATCCCAAAAAGGAGATGATAATAAAATTTGAATTATGGAACTATTCCTGACGCTAAATCTCAATGTTTGTCACCAGATTTCTGTTATGTGAGTAAACAAATAACAATATCAAAATAAAAGCGACAATCGTAACTGAAACAAACAATAATAATAATAAAGAGAATGAAGTTTGTAGATTTGGTTGGACTTGTTTAGACTTAATCTCTGACGGAATAATAATAGCATTGTAAATATCATAATTCTATCCGACAAGAAAGGATTATTTACGAATGAATCTGTACTCCTGCCAATAATTTGAGTATGCCTACTTTGAATCAAAGTGTAGCTCCCTGTCCCTCTGACTGGTTATATATATATATATATATATATATATATATATATATATATATATATATATATATATATATATATATATATATATATATATATATATATATTGCTTTATATATGTAGACTCCTAAAAGCAGTCAAATTTTATACGAGAGTGTGGGAACTTATTTAGTTGACATTGGTAAGAGAAATATCAATCAGAAGTATGACTACATCCGTCTGTCTGTCCGTCCGTCTGTCTGTCTGTCTGTCTCTCTCTCTTTCTATCTATCTATATATATATATTTTACATAAGCTGTAGCGAAAACAACAGCACTAACTCGAACAAAGGTTTCTCCTGAAAATAGCATAACAGTCTGCAACATATTTTCTACCATGCAGGCATTTCCTCCAAAAGTAGTTCGTTAGGAAATCATTGTGTCAAAAGTGGCACCAGTTCCGGCGGTGAAAGGTCGTTTAAAAAAGGGCGCGAAATTTGGCCCAGATATAAATTATTCAACGGGATTGTACCATAAATATCCTTATGGACTCATTTCATCATTATCCGAATCTAGAAATAGTTTCCATGAATAATTCAAAGAATTTCTCCAAAGAACCTAAATCTGTAACCTAATCACTTCCGTAGGGTAACTTAATAACTCCCCTTGCCCACATCAAAGTATATACATATACATGGAATAAATGATCAATCCTGATTTTACAGTGACAATAAAAATAGAAATAGCATCAATTGATTTGATGAATGTGTGATTAATAATAATAAGCCTGATTTCTGTAGAGACAAACTATGCACCTACTTTTATTCAAATAAAGATGATTCCTGATATATATATATATATATATATATATATATATATATATATATATATATATATATATATATTGATAAACTTTGCACCAACTTTTATTCAAATAAAGATGATTCCTGATATATATATATATATATATATATATATATATATATATATATATATATATATATATATATATATATATATATATATATATATGAGGATTATCAGTTTTGCAAGGGAGCAGCCTAGTAATCAGTCAGTCACGATTTCATATGACACAGGGAATTGTTGCTTCTAAGTATCGATTCGATTTAATGTGACAGACAAACAGTGAAGAGGTAATTCTCCAAAATTACGAGGATAGTTGATCCTATGGGGGGGGGGATTCAAAGTCAAAGTTTAGAATCCTGAAGTTGACCAGATGACATCAGCGCAAGAATGTCAATATTCTCTGTATGCCTGAAGTATTCTTGAACATTACTATTTTTGCGTCGTATCTCCTTTCATCCTAATTCTTTTTAATTATCAGATTACATTCAGGTAATCAAACTACAGCAGCCTGTCAACAGCATAAATTAAGGGTAAATCATCAGCTTTTTGTGAGAACCTTTTTGGTTCGTGGAAGCCTAGGTAAACGTACCAGTTGCTCTTACCGACTGACTACGAAAACAATTCGGTTGGCAGATTGTCAAACTTTTTCTTTAAACAAATGTTTCATCTCTCGTATTGAAGAAACAAAGCAACTTTATGCAGTGAAGGCTTCTTTTCTTTTTTTTTTTTACATATACGTGTGTTTGTATGTCTGGGTGTTCCAGCGCTCTTGGCCATACCGTCATCTTTACAAAGGTGAAAATTGGCATCAACACTCTACTAAGCCCCCTCTAAAACGGTATTTTCAAATTTTGGGAAAAGCCTTTCACCTTTCATGGACTTATTTTGACGTCTTTATCAATTACATTTAGATTTTCCGGTGCTGAGATGTTTTGTTTATTTGTTTTTACTCTATTTTAGATGTTTTCCAATAGAGATGGCATCTAGATTCTCCAAAATCTATTGTTTTATTGCGTTTGGGACATTCTTTTATAGAAAACGACAGTGATTTGTTCTGGCCATATTCATTCTCCAATTGAATCTTTTTACATGACGCTACGGTTCTTCAAGTATCGACTACGATGGAGAGTTTTTTCTTTTGTTTTTTCCTCTCAGACTAGTTGTATCAGTCCCCAAAATTATAATATCAATCTTATTTCTATTAGAAGAAGCGTTGTCAGCCATTATCATCATTGATTTTTGACCAGTATTTTAAATCATTTGACTTCGTTGTTGCTTTTTTATTGCAACTTTCTCAGGCCATCTATAAATGGCAGTAAGTAAACAGCACAGAACAGAAAAAAGGGTTAGTCACACAATAGAAACCACCAATTCAAAAAAATGGGTGATCAATGAATTTGTTACTTCTCTGTTAATCTCTTTAAAAAGTATGTTTTCTTTTTCAAAAAAGGAAGGGTAACGCCATCGGACACAAACCGAGGGTCCAATTTAGCGTAAACCTGACTCCCACCGAAGATTTTTTTGGCGGTGGAATTTCGATAAAATGATTGAAACAATAATTAGGAGGATTTTTTTTTAAATTTTCAGCCCTCGTCCATCATCGGAGCATTCTGTGCGCGTGATACATGTATAGCCAGCCAGTTAGACCTACTAAAGACTGAAGAAACTTATGTTTTCATAATTGGTCGACGGTTTCCAAATATGACAGATTATGAAATATCGCTGTCCAAAAAGACCACATATTGTAACCGAAGGATAAAAGCTGGGTAAATAAATAAAAGAAAATCTAGCGTATGTAAATATCAACAGTATCCATCATTATTGAAGCTCTTGGAACGACCATGAAAAATGACCATCTGAAAGAATTATGTCTTGAAAAACAGAGAGCCTGTCCACAAAATCCCACAACAACTTTAAAATCCGATGATTTAAATAATCCAGAAGATATAACTATCCAGTGTGTATTATCGAAAAGATTTTTTGAATGATTTCATCAATGTATATTAATGTACATAGGGTTAAGACTCAAATGATTTTGGTACATCTGCCTTAAAACATAGTGAATTATCTCCCATCAAATATTGAATATGAATCAATTTATGCTAAGCTTTTATCTTTTGCAGGATCCCATCTCGACCTGGTGATTTTTTTCATTGTTTCATAGCTTGATCTTACGATAAGATCTTGTTGACAATCATTATTGTTAAGCACTTGCTCCATCTCTGGAATTCGTTTTGTAATTACATTACGTTGTTTAGAATTGTTTCATAGCTTGTTCAAGTGTTGTCTGGAAGCTCAGTGTAACGTCTGTTTGTATTACAGGGTTTACCGTAAAATTCTCTTTAAATAGTTTGTTTTGGCGAAATGTTTCACATCTGGTAGCGTAACGCCCGATCTTACGTGTGAGCATTGCTATTGTTTCTTCCAGTTCCCCTATGCAAACATTTTTTGGTATTTTACTGATGTTACATCTTCTGCTAATTGTCCTCGTTTTCCTTTCCGTCTGTAAGAATACCGAAGACTTTTTCGTTATCTTTTTTTTAATGTATTATTTGAGTTAGTTCTCCGTAAAATTTCCTTTCTTTTTCTTCTTATGGTTGATTACTTTGATCTCTCTGCCACCGTTTTTGCAGCTGCATACACGAGATAGTTAGTTTCTGTGATATCGTCTGTTGGTTCGTACTCCAACATTTCATAAATCGTCGCAACGACTTCTCTCAATCTTTTCGTATTCTCTGATTTGAGGGCTGGATTTGCAGTCTTTAATACATGCTATGATTTTTGCAATAAGCTCAGACTGATCATCACTCAAGTCGGTTGAATCTGCTTTGAAAATTATTCTGGTTAGTTCTAATTCACGTGTTTCAACGTAATAGTACTCTTGTCAACAACCGCTTACGATCATCATCATCATCATCATCATCATCATCATCATCATCAGTCTTTTAATGTCTGTCGTTGGACATAGACCTTCCCCAGGATTCGCCACACTTCTCTATCATTCGCGTTGTAGAGCCAGTACTTTCAGAATTTATCTAGCTCGTCTCTCCATCTAATATTCTGCTGGCCTCGGTTCTGCATGTGATCTCGGGGGATCCATGTCGTGAGTCGTGATGTCCATCAGTTGTCGACCATTCGTGCAACATGGCCAGCCCGCTGCCATTTGAGCTTTTTAATGGATTCTATTGAGTCCCTGACTTTTGTCTTTCCCCAGATGTACTGTGCTTACGCTTATACACTTCTTTTTATTTCGTAAGTCGGAGGGCAATATATTTCTCATCAACATTTTCCGTTAGTCTGACGATCTCTGCACACTTAACGTTGAGCTGGGATGTCGCTCCAGCAATATTGAGTAAAATCTCTTCCTGTATCTTATTTTATTTGGTTTAGAATTGAAGTGAAACTTCAGATCTCCTCTGTTTTCTTCTGTTGAACACTTATCTCTTCACTTTATTGCATCCGAATGTTGCATCATTAGTTCTTCAGATAGGTACTCTGACTCATTTACAATTCCTCCTGATGCCAGTGATCTATTTGTTACCATGTGGCCCGGGTCATCGGTTATTATAACCCGGTTGACAACCAATCTGGCATGGGATTATTAATGTTTTCTCGAGGAATTAAGCCAGATAATTGAAAAAAAAAAAAAGATTAGTTAACAGAATTTAGTATAGAATTTAGTTTAGAATATATGAGTAGTGTGAAAAAAAAAATAATACTAATCATTACGATTCAGCTAAGAACTTAAAGTTCAATAAATAAACTAAGATTTCATAATAATAATTATATTTCTGATAACTATGTACTGTTTTTTTATGTAGCCTCCTGTTTTGAAGCCCCTTAGGGGGAGATATAACAGTGCCTACTAAATTATGACATCGTTGTCTACTCCCAAGTTCCCTGCTGATACTCGGTGTGCAATGGATATTTCTAGACATTTAAAGGAATAATGATAATGATAATAATAATGATAATAATAACAATAATAATAATAATATTCCAAATAATGATAATTATAAAAATAATAATAATAATAGTAATAATAACAATAATAGTAATAATAATAATGATAATGATAATAATAATAATAATAACAATAATAATAATAATGATGATAATAATGATAATAGGAAAAAATGGATGTTAAGGCAAAATAACTCACGATCAAGATGGTTCAAATCATAAATTCGGTGGACTGGTTCCTACTCTCCATAAATCCTCGTTATTGTTGATCTATGATTTGAAAACAGACTGCATTTCTCGTGACAATGACGTGTGACTTCCAAGTTATATTTTGTTCAACTTGAAAGGACGCACAGTCCACCTTTTCAACTTTAAGATGAAATAATTTTAAAAAAACGTTATTGAAACTTTGACATGTAACGCTCGAATTTTAATTTGTTTTTCGTTGCAGAACATACCATTGGATTTTGACTGACAAAGCTGTACAATATATTAAAAAGTTTTCAGTTTTGTTATTTTATGTAATATTTTTAAAAAATTCAAAGCAGTCGTGTTTTCTTTTTCTATTATGACAATAATAATAATAATAATAATAATAATAATAATAATAATGATAATAATAATAATAATAATAATAATAATAATAATAATAATAATAATAATAATAATAATACACCACACACAGACAGACCACGAGTAAGACTTTATAACAAATATAAGGTAGCGCAAAAAGGCATCGCAACTGTAGTCGAAGAGTTACACCAGAAAAGACTAGCTAAAGAGGCAAGACTAAAAAGATACAGACTAAGATCGGCCCAATACACACAAAACCGCACATTCCAAAACAATGAGAAAAAGTTTTACCAAGATTTAAATGGGGAAAGAAGGCAGGACATAAAACCAGATGCCACAGAGGCCAAGAACTATTGGAATAGCATATGGGGGCACCCAAAAAGACACAATGTAACACCGCAATGGCTAGGAAACATGAGAAAAGAACTAGAAGATATAGACAAGGGAGAACCAATAGTACTGAATGAGACCACATTGAAACATACTCTTAGGAAAGTAGCCAACTGGAAAGCACCGGGTCCCGACGGGATCCATGGGTATTGGTTCAAAAAGTTCACCACGTTACACGGTAGACTCACCCACCTACTCCAAAATTGTCTAAATGAAGGCAAAGCACCAGAATGGATGACTAAAGGCAGAACCACCCTCATCCAAAAAGACCTGGGGAAGGGGAACATAGCAAGCAACTATAGACCAATCACTTGCCTACCACTTATGTGGAAAATCCTGACCGGGCAAATAGCAGAGAGAATATACATGTCAATGGATAGAAGGGGGCTACTACCAGAAGAACAGAAAGGGTGTAGGATAGGAACCAAAGGGGCAAACGATTTACTCTACATAGACCAGATGATCTTAAAAGAAGTAAGGAAAAGGAGAAAGAATATCGCAATGGGATGGATAGATTACAAAAAGGCATACGATATGATTCCACATAGCTGGATACTCGAATGCCTTAGAATGTTCAAAATTAGCGAACCGGTGGTTAAATTCATTGGTAATTCGATGAAAAACTGGAAAGTAGATTTGACAGCCGCAGGGGACAAACTAGCCGAGGTGGGGATAAAAAGGGGAATCTTCCAAGGAGACTCGTTGTCCCCACTATTATTTGTTCTAACAATGATACCGCTTAACAGAATCCTGAGAAACAGCAAAGGATACCACTTCTCTAAAACAAAAGGTAAGGTCAACCACTTAATGTACATGGACGATATTAAATTGTTTGCAAAAAACAGGGGAGAGCTTGAGACTCTGTTCAACGAAGTAAGGGAATATAGTGAGGACATAGGAATGGAGTTTGGGATAGAAAAATGCGCAATCATGGTGATGCATAAAGGAAGGCTTTCAATGACTGAGGGAATTGAACTTCCGGACAACAACAAGATTAGGGCATTGACTGCACAAGACCGATACAAGTACCTAGGTGTCCTTGAATGTGACACGATAAAACGGGAAGAGATGAAGGAGAAAATTAAGAGAGAATACCTCAGAAGGATAAGGAAAATATTAGAAACCAAATTGAATAGCAGAAATCTAATAAAAGGAATGAACACCTGGGCTGTGTCAGTAATTAGGTATACAGGACCATTCCTAGGATGGACAAAGGAAGAGCTCCAATCAATGGATAGGCGAACAAGGAAACTTATGACGATGCATAAAGCATTACATCCTAGGGATGATACAGATAGGCTATACGTTAAGAGAAAAGAAGGTGGTAGGGGGCTCATCAGCATAGAAGATTGTGTCCAGAGAGCTAAAGTAGTCCTAAATAAATATGTGCAAACAAATAGTGAAGAAATCATAAAGAGCGCGAGGGATAGTGCGACAAACAATAAAGTAGAAAACAATGGAACAGTACAGCAAACTAGAAAAGAAAAGTGGGAAGGGAAAAAATTGTACGGCGAGTTTAAAAGACAGATAAAAGAAATAGCAGACGAGAAATCATGGACGTGGTTACGAAAGGGAAACCTTAAGAGAGAAACAGAATCGCTCATCATGGCAGCCCAAAACAAAAGCATAAGGACAAACTACATAAAAGCAAAAATCGACAGAACACAGACAAACAGCAAATGCCGCGTGTGCGGTGAAAGAGATGAGACAGTAAACCACATAACTAGTGAATGTAGCCAACTCGCCCAGAAGGAGTATAAGCATAGACACGATAGAGTAGCAACGATGATACACTGGGAACTAAGTAAACAAATGGGATTCGACCATGGGGAAAAGTGGTATCAGCACAAGCCAGAGGCAGTTTTGGAGAATGACAACCACAAACTACTGTGGGACTTTGACATCCAAACTGACCACCTCATCCAGGCAAGAAGGCCGGACTTAGTAATAGTAGACAAAAAAAGGAGGGCCTGCCAAATAGTAGACGTTGCTGTACCTGCAGACCATAGAGTAAAAAAGAAGGAGGGTGAGAAAAGGGAAAAATACCAGGACCTAGCAAGGGAGTTAAAGAAAATGTGGAACATGAAAACCAGGGTAGTACCGGTCATAGTGGGCGCACTAGGAACTGTCCCCAAAACGCTGAGGGAGAGACTGGAGGAGATCGGGATTAGGGGGAGGATAGAGACCGTACAGACCACGGCACTGCTGGGCACTGGACGGATACTGAGGAAGGTGCTAGAGATATAAGGACTGCAACGAAGCGTAGCTCTGTCATGATATGCGAAAGAGAGAGGAGACGTTAGCTGAAGACCTGGGGAGACTTATTGTCACTCAGCCTTCAGCGATAACCACTGGGCAACCGGTGTGAAACTGTAAATCGCAGAATTACTGCGATCTATGAGTACGAGGAGAGGAGGGCTGGAGACTTGAGGAGACTTGCTGTCACTCAAACTCCAGCGGTTACCACCAGGCAACTGGTGTGAGATTTAATAATAATAATAATAATAACTCCAGCGGTTACCACCAGGCAACTGGTGTGAGATTGCAAATAATGAAAATAATAATAATGATAATAATAATACACACAAAACCGCACATTCCAAAACAATGAGAAAAAGTTTTACCGAGATTTAAATGGGGAAAGAAGGCAGGACATGAAACCAGATGCCACAGAGGCCAAGAACTATTGGAATAGCATATGGGGGCACCCAAAAAGACATAACGTAACACCGCAATGGTTAGGAAACATGAGAAAAGAACTAGGAGATATAGACAAGGGAGAACCAATAGTACTGAATGAAACCACATTGAAACATACTCTTAGGAAAGTAGCCAACTGGAAAGCACCGGGTCCCGACGGGATCCATGGGTATTGGTTCAAAAAATTTACCACGTTACACGGCAGACTCACTCACCTACTCCAAAATTGTCTGAATGAAGGCAAAGCACCAGAATGGATGACTAAAGGCAGAACCACCCTCATCCAAAAAGACCTGGGAAAGGGGAACATAGCAAGCAACTATAGACCAATCACTTGCCTACCACTTATGTGGAAAATCCTGACCGGGCAAATAGCAGAGAGAATATACATGTCAATGGATAGAAGGGGGCTACTACCAGAAGAACAGAAAGGGTGTAGGATAGGAACCAAAGGGGCAAACGATTTACTCTACATAGACCAGATGATCTTAAAAGAAGTAAGGAAAAGGAGAAAGAATATCGCAATGGGATGGATAGATTACAAAAAGGCATACGATATGATTCCACATAGCTGGATACTCGAATGCCTTAGAATGTTCAAAATTAGCGAACCGGTGGTTAAATTCATTGGTAATTCAATGGAAGACTGGAAAGTAGATTTGACAGCTGCAGGGGACAAACTAGCCGAGGTAGGGATAAAAAGGGGGATCTTCCAAGGGGACTCGTTGTCCCCACTGTTATTTGTTCTAACAATGATACCGCTTAACAGAATCCTGAAAAACAGCAAAGGATACCACTTCTCTAAAACAAAAGGAAAGGTCAACCACTTAATGTACATGGACGATATTAAATTGTTTGCGAAAAACAGGGGAGAGCTTGAGACTCTGTTCAACGAAGTAAGGGAATATAGTGAGGACATAGGAATGGAGTTTGGGATAGAAAAATGCGCAATAATGGTGATGCATAAAGGAAGGCTTTCAATGACTGAGGGAATTGAACTTCCGGACAACAACAAGATTAGGGCATTGACTGCACAAGACCGATACAAGTACCTAGGTGTCCTTGAATGTGACACGATAAAACGGGAAGAGATGAAGGAGAAAATTAAGAGGGAATACCTTAGAAGGATAAGGAAAATATTAGAAACCAAATTAAATAGCAGAAATCTAATAAAAGGAATGAACACCTGGGCTGTGTCAGTAGTTAGGTATACAGGACCATTCCTAGGATGGACAAAGGAAGAGCTCCAATCAATGGATAGGCGAACAAGGAAACTTATGACGATGCATAAAGCATTACATCCTAGGGATGATACAGATAGACTATACGTTAAGAGAAAAGAAGGTGGTAGGGGGCTCATCAGCATAGAAGATTGTGTCCAGAGAGCTAAAGTAGTCCTAAATAAATATGTGCAAACAAATAGTGAAGAAATCATAAAGAGCGCGAGGGATAGTGCAACAAACAAAGTAGAAAGCAATGGAACGGTACAGCAAACTAGAAAAGAAAAGTGGGAAGGGAAAAAATTGTACGGCGAGTTTAATAGACAGATAAAAGATATAGCAGACGAGAAATCATGGACGTGGTTACGAAAGGGAAACCTTAAGAGAGAAACAGAATCGCTCATCATGGCAGCCCAAAACAAAAGCATAAGGACAAACTACATAAAAGCTAAAATCGACAGAACACAGACAAACAGCAAATGCCGCATGTGCGGTGAAAGAGATGAGACAGTAAACCACATAACTAGTGAATGTAGTCAACTCGCCCAGAAGGAGTATAAGCATAGACACGATAGAGTAGCAACGATGATACACTGGGAACTAAGTAAACAAATGGGATTCAACCATGGGGAAAAGTGGTATCAGCACAAGCCAGACGCAGTTTTGGAGAATGACAACCACAAACTACTGTGGGACTTTGACATCCAAACTGACCACCTCATCCAGGCAAGAAGGCCGGACTTAGTAATAGTAGACAAAAAAAAGAAGGCCTGCCAAATAGTAGACGTTGCTGTACCTGCAGACCATAGAGTAAAAAAGAAGGAGGCTGAAAAAAGGAAAAAATACCAGGACCTAGCAAGGGAGTTAAAGAAAATGTGGAACACGAAAACCAGGGTAGTACCAGTCATAGTGGGAGCACTAGGAACTGTCCCCAGAACGCTGAGGGAGAGACTGGAGGAGATCGGGATTAGGGGGAGGATAGAGACCGTACAGACCACAGCACTACTGGGAACTGCACGGGTACTGAGGAAGGTGCTAGAGATATAAGTACTGCAACGAATTGTAGCTCTGTCATGATATGCGAAAGAGGGAGGAGACGTTAGCTGAAGACCTGAGGAGACTTATTGTCACTCAGCCCTCAGTGATAACCACTGGGCAACCGGTGTGAAACTGTAAATCGCAGAATTACTGCGACCTGCTAGTACTAGGAGAGGAGGGCTGGAGACTTGAGGAGACTTGCTGTCACTCAAACTCCAGCGGTTACCACCAGGCAACTGGTGTGAGATTCCAAACAATAATAATGATAATAATAATAATAATAACAACAACAACAACAACAAAATTGGCTCCTTCAGGTTCAAACACACCCCTGACTCATTTGGTGCTGCGGCCCTACACACGTGATACATGCAGAGAGGGAGAGGTAGAGAGAGAGAGAGAGAGAGAGTGAGAGAGGGAGAGGTGGAGAGAGAGAGATATCAGCAATTATTTCAGATGCTAGTCTGACTGATTAAAAAACAAAAAAATAATTTTTTTCCGTACTTACTGAGGGTGGGTGTGCAAAATTTCAAGTTTTTACTGTGGACTGTCATGGTTGAAAATAGTAGAGAAGACAGAGAAACGAAAGCAATTATAGGAAAGATAGAAAAAGGAAATACATTCTAATTAAAAATCTAGTTTGCAACACCAGATGATTAGATCGCAGGTCAACAGTAGTTTTCCATTTCCTCTTTCTTTCTCTCATCCTTTTCATCAATCAAAGAGAGGGGGAAAAAGAGAGAGACGGAAAATAAGTTCCGTCTCTTTTTCCCTCTCTTTGATTGATGAAGTAAAAATACACAATTCCATTCTCCTTATTCTCATCATTCAAATTGTATAACGTTTCCATCTTTTTTAGTTAGATAAATCTGTACTCAGTGTCATTGATGTTAGGAGAGAAGTATAAAGTCAACTCCAATAGACATATGAGTGTGACAATAATACTTTGCATAAGTATTGATTGATAACGCCTTGCCTCATAATATTGAAGAGAAGTAAAACATTAGGCATGAAACGGCAGCGGCAGAGTTGAGTAAGCACTTCAGTGAGAACAAGACACCCACTCTTGATCGTAGTCTGCAATTGCCTTTTCTGGATGAGGTACAGTGAGTTTGCGACGCCTTTGCACACCAGAAGAGTCAGTGGATGCTAAGGCATGGAACTCAGGAGACAGATGGCTCGAATAATGGTTGCGGTGAACTATATCAAGTTCATTGCAATATATCTGAGGAAACTAACTAAACGCCACGTTGTTAGAATCATGAGAAAGTGAAATTTTATTGCTAAATCTGTAATTTATTGTTGAACGTAATGTTCTCCAGCTTGTCAATTTAGTTCTGTTGGAGTTTGGAAATGGTTTCATTCGACTGGAGAAAAACAGAATATCGGGAAGTTTCTTAATTTCATAATCTAAAAAAAGTCTTGTTTCAATTTTTTATAATAATAATAACGACAATAATAACAATAATAATAATAATAATAATAATAATAATAATAATATAAGTACTGCAACGAATTGTAACTCTGTCATGATATGCGAAAGAGGGAGGAGACGGTAGCTGAAGACCTGAGGAGACTTATTGTCACTCAGCCCTCAGCGATAACCACTGGGCAACCGGTGTGAAACTGTAAATCGCAGAATTACTGCGACCTGCTAGTACTAGGAGAGGAGGGCTGGAGACTTGAGGAGACTTGCTGTCACTCAAACTCCAGTGGTTACCACCAGGCAACTGGTGTGAGATTCCTAATAATAATAATAATAATAATAATGATAATAATAATAATGATAATAATAATAATAATATTAGATGAAAAAGGGTCTATTGTCTTTGCGTCATTAAAATCTTGAAGGTAAACAAAACAGAATTTATTTCTCTCAAAAGGAATGTTCCAAAGCTATGTGTCGCATTCCAGCCTCTTTTGAAGTGTAAGTAAATTCGTAATCATTTCTTTGCGTGCATCACTGTTATTCGAGCCTTCATGAAGTCGGTGTTTTTTTGATGTGATCATTGCCATCAAAGTGTTATACTAAAATAAAGTCAAAGCACAATTGTGGGAGTTTAATAATAATAATAATAATAATAATAATAATAATAATAATAATAATAATAATAATAATATTAATAATAACAACAACAATAATGATAATAATGATAATGATGATGATGATGAGGTGGAGAATACTAATGTCTTGTGGATTATTGCTGTCACTTGATCACCGATGAGAGCCAACTGGTATTTCTTGTGTGAAATTCATATAACGGCTACACCAATAATAAAATACTCGTCATAAAGAATAGCCCAACGCCTAGGCGTATAATATTTATTGCTTCTTCTCTAAAAAAAAATAGAATGCTCCATATCTTAAAGCTTGCATGTATTTAACTAAATGCGCATGCATAAACCAAAGTAAAACTTCATATTCGACGGTTTTCCGTTTCTTTTTATGGAAGATTTTCCCCCGTTCTCTGCAAAACTGCATTAATGACAATGCATAAAAAAAGAAGGTATTTTCTTCTTTTTGCCTTTGTTTAACATTTTAAAATAAAACTAGGTATGTTTTATTTCTCTACATTGTTTAGATTTTCATGGTTCACTGACTACAAACGGATCAATTCTTTGCATCTTTGTGACGAAACCAGGGATAGAAAAAAGCACGTGTCGTTTTGGACATAAAACGATTTTTTTTTTCAATTTCCTATTCTGGCAGAATATTTTCATTCATGTTTCGTTTATTCTTTTTTTCTGATTTTCTTTGTTTGTTTTACCTGACGAGGTATTGTAAACTTTTATTGCGTGAGTTTGGGTAGCAGTCAGATGGTGGTGTTCCTTTTCGTCTTAAAATCTGAGCTGTAAACGGAAAATATTTCAGCATTTTATCTGTTCTTAAGCATATTATGCATTTAAGTACATAGAAAAAAACAAAACAAAAAAACCGTCATATCATATCAAGAAATACCCTGATTTTTAGATGTTTTTTTTTCCTGCTGAGAATGCATCTTGCAATAAAACATTCATTTTATTTGCCTTTGTCTACAGGTTTCAGGATGTTATCTAACTACATGTTCACCTCCAATTTTATAGAAATCGTTAGTCCGGTATTTCCTTTAATATGGACGAAATTTCTGACAAAATGTTCACTGAGTGTACCCCCTTTCCTTACTGTTTATACTACAATGAATGTTACAACTAAACCAATTTGGTAAGGCTTCCATACCAATTTACTCATATTTAACCTTAATGTAAGAAATGACCTCCAAACAAAATACAGGCGGCGGTTGATTGCAGTTGCCAGCAGTTACCAGCAGGTGCCAGCAGGTGCCAGTGTCCGACTGACTCAACTAAGCCTTAAAATATTTTAATGCAGCTGAGCGAGGTACATGATATTTGCTCAAATTACGTGATATAAGATTTTAGCACTACTAATGTATTAAAGATACTAGATGTGAATAATTGGTGATTGAAAATGAATTATTGAATCATTATCACGTAACTTCTGTTGATCCAGCAGAACCTAAAATCCGGCCATGTTTTAGGACATGCACGAGAAAGTCGATGGTGACTTATGCCGTTATAAAAGTCACGTATTTTGTAGAGCAACAAAAACCGGCACGGCAAATAGGTTCGGCAAAAAGAGTCCAATTTCTTGTGTGCGTGTTTTTTTCCTTATGTTGGCTGTGTTGATTGTGCGTAGATATTTGTGAGATCTTTCGAAGTCTTCGGTATAAAACATGCCCGGAGATGTCTTCTGCGAGAGATGAAGTATTCGTCGAAAAAACCTGCTAACTTTTCTATTCTCTCAAATAGTCACTCTTGTAACTTGTAGCAATCTCTGTCACCTCTTGCTGGTGCGTTAAACCTGGGCAGAATTTGTCTGTGGTACATTTTAGTCACTGAGGGGTGCTCTATGATAGAAACATCGTTTCTGTCAGAAAGCTTCAGTAAGTAAAGTGATATATTCACTGACTTAACCACAGATCATAATATTATGCTAAGGGGACTCGTCATTTTTACTCCTGATCAAATCAAAGCAATACTCGTAAGCTGGTTACATGATTGAATTATATAAAATTAAAACCATGGAAATGCATATAAGACAACAAGCTTGCTAGAGCTGCAAGTCAGAAGTCAGAGTCAGTCACTTCGAGGCAGGGGACGTTAACATATTCCCGTTTATCCACGTGGTCGGATGTGGTTGGACAAAATGGATTCCTTGTTTGACTGAAGAGGAAACCTCATCCCATGTTTGACCTTTCACTCTTCCTCTCTTGACATTTACGGTGACGTGATTGTTTTTACCCGGACCTTATTTTTTTTTTTATAGTTTTTGTTTCATTCTAAGCTTCGTTGCAGTTGCCATATGTTCAGCTCTCCCGCTTGGATGGCACATCTAACAATGATCGTAATTCTAACAATGTAGCATTTTCCTTTCAAAGAACTACACATAGTTGTTATCTGAACAATATGGCTCCCATCAGTACCGATTTTTAAGTAGATGGGGCCAAGTGCATAACAATTATTACTATCACTATTACTTTCAAACAATTAAAAGCTAGATTAAACTATGGATGAAATAATTAGGTTTAACGTTAAGTATTTGATGCATCAAACACTATCTTTATGTATCACCATAAATCCTTAAACAAATTGGAGCACTAGAAGGGATTTTTTCTAATAAAAATGTTTGTTGAGACATATGGGTTAGGGGGCCGAAATATTTTTGCCCTGTGGAGCTGCACAGTTTGCAATACCTTGCTGACAAGCCATGTCCCCTTAATAATATGGTTGTTCTAGTTTGGCTGATATCTCTTGGATAGCATCCGTACAAATAGTTGCAGTGCATTGAGATGGGATGTGATTTCAAGAATCAGATCCGGAAACGTCGAGGATGGGGAGCTCTCTTTTCATGCAAAGTGTCTGTGACCTTTCTATTAAGTGACTGTCTTTTCAAATTACTATTTTGCTTGAGAGAACATGTTCAATATTACGTATTGTTCTTAGATATGGCTGCGTCTGATGTTAACGATCAACACTCAGGAAAATTGAAATTACCAAAAGTAATTCGTGCATGATAAAGGAAATAACTTTGACATTCTAAAATGTCATTACCTATAGACCTATAAACTATTTGGAATCTTACCTAGCCCAATTTACAGCTGACATTTAGGTATATATATATATATATATATATATATATATATATATATATATATATATATATATATATCATTTGGAACTCCATTTAAACTTGCATTGTTACAAGGAGAACATGGATCCGCCTAGACAGCATGAATACAAATAAACAAGAAAGAAAGGGACAGCTGCAGGGATCGAACCTTTAACTGACACGGTCACCGCTAATCAGCCCTACGGAAAATCAAAGGTCCGAAAAACCACTTGATACCCACTCAGCTTCAGTTGAAACTATATTTGAAACGACTCCAGTTGTTGCACGTAGAATGAGTCAATTGACCTTGGCAGCCCAAATATGAATAAACAAGAATAATGGGGCTGCTGCACGAATGAACCAGCTACCCATAAAAATTTGCACGCAACAAAGATGGACCCCACACTTAAAAATTGTGCTCTCGAGTCGCCCACATTTGAGGCGGTTGCAAAGTTCAGTCCAACTGTAGTGCAATGGTAGGGTCTCGCTCTGGGAGAACGGCCTTGATGATTACTGTTGAACTCCTATGCCAGGTAAGTATGCTCTATACTTACTCTTGCACCGAACAAAATGTGACACAAGTTCAGGGTTTTACATGGGGAAAAGAGGGGCTACCTGCCAAAAATAGCTCCAGCCGACGTGACTCTGGTTTACTAGCGTCAGGCACGAGCCCGACCTGTTCCGTTAAGTGCAAGCGAACAGTGCTGCCCTGGGGCATTGTATCCAAATCCAGAGGCTCCCAATGCGCTTAGCAATGCGCTTCCTCAGGTTAACTTCATTGGCTCGTCTTTGACAATCATGATGATACGGTCTCCAGCCCTCTTGACAGGCAAGTATCAGTATCGGTGCCTAGGGTATGTTGTGGAACAGATACTACACTTTAATCCATGCCGAAATGGCCAGAAACCAATGCCAGGTAAATATGGAGTAGGGGGTTTTGTTTATTCGCTGCCCTACCTCAGCAAAATATGACACAAGGTCGAGCTTAACGTGGGAAGAATAGGAAAAGACCCTTCCAAAAACGGCTCCAGCCAACGCAGCTACGGTTTGCTTTGCAACCAAAGCAACCTCCGCTACGAAAGTGTCCACCAGGGGACCTGCTCCTTTAGCTGCATTGGAGCAGTGCTGCTCCAGGGAAACTGACCTCCCGCAGCTGGGCCGAGTAATAATTGGAGGCTCTGCCGTGGAACAGATAATACACTTTGATCCATGCCTAAATGGCCGGAAACCAATGCCAGGTAAGTATGGAGTAGGGGCTGCAGATTCTGTGGAAATTCTCATCGGGTAATAATGAGTAGCCAAAACAACAAAATCTATTCGAAAACGTCATATTCACGTCTAACTTGTGAAATGTATGATTGAGTGTGCTTGCAATGAGCCCCCGTTACCACAAAAAGGACAATCAACATCGCCGAATTCTGTAACATAGACGAGCAGATGACCTTCAAGAGAGGAAAAAAAGGAGCTTCATTGAAATCCACGCTTCAGGATTTTTTTTACATGTTTTACGTCTAGATTTACGTGTTTTGGGTTGCGTCAACCTGTCAGAATTGCTATTTAGACGGTTTTTTAATCCATCTTCTATTAACCCTCAGCATCCAACTCCCAATCAGATGTGAACCCGACCATTTGATTTGGCATTAGACGTGACATTTTCTCTTTCTCCCAGTTTTTGCTGCGGTGGGTAAAGATGAACATACACAGTCAGTGAGAAAGAAATGATAATAATAGACGGTCGGTAAGAGACTCGGTCGTTCCCCGGTCACGGTCAACTGAAGGGCATGACAAGCCTAGCAACCCAATACCTGGGTCTGCACAGCCACGATTGATGATGAGGATTACGACGACCCACATCTCATCACTGTGCACACCAGGACAAATGGACGACCAGAGAAGATTCGAAGCCGGGCGAGGACAGAATTGAGTTCTTCGCTGTGTCCCTGAGTTTCATGCAAGGGATGCATTCATAAGACCGTGTACTTCTCTTGGGAAAATGCTCCCTCTATATCGGGCTTTTGAGGTCACTTAGGGGCAGGGGCTGATGGGAAACGTAAAACATTCGGTCAAAAAATGTTGCAACTGAAAATGTTCATTTTTCGCTTATTGATAGGTGTATAATTTGCGCTTTTTTTTGTTTGAAAAGTTTGAATCTTTTCTTTTGAGAAAATATTTATTAGTTTGTTTTCAATTTAAGACTATTGATAGCTGAGTTGATTTTATAAGTTGCGGTGTCAATATATTTCGGAGGGTTTCAATTTGTTTATAGTTGCTGCAGTAGTATTAGTTATAGTAATAGTAGTATTAATTGTAGTGGCAGTAATAGTCGTATAATTATCATTATTATTATTATTATTATTATTATTATTATTATTATTATTATTATTATTATTATTATTATCGAAAATAGACGATCTTTGAGCCATGAGGTTTTAATTTTTAGAGTGGTGGTGTGGCCTTAGATATCGTAGAAGATATTTGCTTGCATGTTTGCTTTTTGATACAAGCTTCCATCTTTTTTCAAGCAGTTGTTATTGCAGGGGGAAAGTTATTATGGCGGTTTTTTTCTTCCAAGTACACTGTGCATTGTTTTACAGTGTTGCTTTAGGCTGGTGTTGTTTTAGTCTTTCCATGTAATTTTTTTGGTGTACTTTGTTTAGTTTCTTACATCTCATATGTGTTTTGATAGTGTTGTGTTGTGAGCATTTTTTTTTCTGTCAAGATATATGCAATATGCATAGTTGCTTTGCTCTCAAGGTTCCTTTGGTTACCTCGATATCTATTTATTATCTAGTTTGCCTTCGGATTTTACGGTGACTCGATGTACAACGTCTTTTGTAATATATATATATATATATATATATATATATATATATATATATATGTGTGTGTGTGTATGTGTGTGTGTGTGTGATTAAATAAATACGCTACATAAACACGCATTTCATGGATTTTACTACCTTCTTTAAGGTACAGGATAATAGAGTTCATCTAATCTTCTGCTTACAATTTTTACAACTTATATTTGAATACTCTACTCTTGTAGTGGTCACAAATTTGGAACCCTTAAAATGCATGGTTATAATAAAAGTGTCTTAAGATTACTCACTACAGCCCAGAAAGTCTTCATTTCTGCTAGATCAATGCAGGACAGTTTTGAAAAAGATTGTACGAAATTGTTTTTCAATATCCTACGCAGAAACAAATTTATCATGGTATAATCCCCTCGCATAATGATTTGGCAATATATATATATATATATATATATATATATATATATATATATATATATATATATATATATATATATATATATATATATATATATCCCAAACTGATAATCCCAAAAAAGAAGAATTCACTCGTGGTCACACAATACGAATTCTGTGTAAAACATAAAAACATGGAAGAAAATTACATGCATTACATTTATATAGATATTAAAAAATAATTGACAAAGATGATGTAAATTTCCGGAAAAAATAGGTTTTATTTGATCCCCCTCAAATATTTAGTGTTGAAAGCAGTTAGGATTCCTAGAAAAAAAAGATATACTATTATTATCATGTCATCCAAAGACAGTTGTTTCGATGTATTATATCTCTTCAATGTGGCTATAGACTTTCCATTATCCCCTCCAGTACTGCAAGGCAGAATTGAAACCTTCACTTCAGACCCGTAGGCCGATATCAGACCTCTGAACTACGGAACTGGAAAGTCAGTAAGGCTGAATTTAAGCTCTATGTACGTATTTACGCAGAAATTCCTCATCTATCAAAGTGCTCTATCCCTATGGAAGAGGTACACTGATGAGCCGAACAATAATGACCAATTGCCTAATAAAGAGTTGGTCTCCATGTGCTTCAAACCAGACAATCGAGCATTAACTGTTAGTAAGACTTTCAATAATTCCTGACCGCTGACAGTGCCTTCCTTCCAGATTTCTTGTGCATTTCAGTAGTAAAATAGGAGGCAAGACATTTACCTTATGCATATAATACCCCAATCCAGTCAGCAGCACTAAGAATCGTTAGTTCCTGACCAGAGGCAATCCCTCTTTTCCTTATATCAAATGCATTTTATTAGTAAAATAAAACATAAGGCAATTACATCATGCATATAATAACCCCATCCAGACATTAGCACTAATAAACATTAGTTCCCGACCAAAAACAATCTCTTTATTTCTTATATTCAATCCATTTCATTAGTGAAATAGGAGGCAATGATGATTTTTAAAAAAAGAGTGTTGACTTAGAATATTTATCATATATGCTTTGAAGTCAATATTTTCGGTAACACTTAGTTTTCAGCAACGGTATCTCTCTTTCTCTCTCTCTCTCTCTCTATATATATATATATATACATATATACATATATATATATATATATATATATATATATAAATATATATATATACATACAAAGGAAGCAGCAGAGAGAGGAGATAGATACACGCAAAAATACAACGTGGGGTTTCGGATGGATCATCTAAAATACTTCATACTCAAGACTCCAATGAAATCGGTTTGATTTGCAAACTTGATGATAACAGTTTTGTTAGTGATCTCATCCCTCTCTATCTGTGCTATATTTACCGGCTCGTCTCGGGAAATAACTTTTAAATGGTAATTACTGAATTGTCTTCCTTATGTTTATAATTTGCACAATATCCTGGTTCATTATATATCTATGTAAAATGATATATATATATATATATATATATATATATATATATATATATATAGCAATGTTCTTCAAACTCTGGAATAGAGCACTGGTAGACAGGGAATCATGCTTAAGTAAATATACATTGCTTAGTTCGCTCCTACTGATCGCTCAGTTCAACATAGGACAGGGTATGTCTGCCTCTAGGTCTGAAGTTGAGGTTTCGATCCTACCTCGTGACATTGGATAGTCATAACCACACTGAAGAGTTGTTATACAACGAAACTGCTGTCGGTTGATGACACAATTATCAATTATATATATATATATATATATATACATATATATATATATATATATATATATACACACACACACACACACAAAACCATGCATTCAAGAGTGCAAAATCATTTGGTTACCACTACAAAAGTGTTCAAATTTGAGTCGTAAAAGTGTTTTATCAGAGGACGAGAAGAATTCTATGAAATTAAGAAACTTCTCAACGGATTCCGTCAAACAGTGAAAGAATAAATGGAAACCCTGGTGTATCTCATAGAACTTCAGATAAGTGCAAGTCCAGGGTAATAACGAAGCAAGAAGTGTTTCGAATTGAGCGCGTTGTCCGAAAAAGAAGCCCCGAGCAGCAAAACTATATTCGATGGGGTCGATCAAGGTAACGCTTTAAAATAATCTTGAACTCTCCTTCACGTAACAAAATGGATCAGGCCTGATATTCGACCGCCTTTGAAGCCCAGGCGCAAGATGAAACGTCTGGAAATGATTAAAGAGAATTTATGGAATTGACTTCAATCTTGTTATTTTCACTGACAAGTGCCGAGCCACCCTTGAAGGACTAAATGGATGGAGTGCAAACTGCGTTGCAATGGGAAAAAAAAGTCCCGTGCGACCAAGCATCGACAGGGGAACTAAGGAATTATGTTTTCAGATGGAACTGGAGAAGACTAGTTGGCTGGACATTGGCATGTATCAGATACGGTAAAAATGACTTTATCGGATTATATTGAACTTTTCAGCTTTGGTTTGAAACACTCTGGAGTATTCCCAAGAGGAACATGTGGGAATATCGGCATCACTTACCAACCAAATTTGACTTGTAGCAAGCTATTCTGACAAGTGTAGAAGCTATCAAAGCAGAAAATCCCAAATCCAGTAAATTGATGGACACTGAACTAATATATATGATTTGTGGACAAGGAACTTGAATTTCAAAGTAAATAACTTGTACTGGGGTTTTAGTTTTCGAATTGTAAATTCATATACTTCAGCATTTAATGTAACATGAGTGTTTATAGCTTGTTTAAACGACTAAATTATTTTGCACACAATGAGTGTATTACTGTGCTCTCTACGCTTAATTTTGCACAATAAAATTCAGGAAGATAACTCGAATCACTCTCAATCTGTACAAGTTCAATATTTGTAGGCATTATTTATCACTTTTATCATCCCAATACTCGTGTGAAAGATAATTAAAATTATTCCAGCGTAGCAAAATTAGAATGGAAAACGTATTAGCATAATAAGTTCACACACATTCCTCAACATACTGCTGGTCGCAGATGAGTGTGAATGTATATGTCCTTGTAAGTCTTATCTTCTATGTATCAATAGTGTGTGTATATATATATATATATATATATATATATATATATATATATATATATATATATATATAAAAGCTACTGTGTCATCCATAGACAGCTGTTTTGATGTATTACATCTCTTCAGTGTGGCTATAGACTTTTCATTATCCCATCCAGTATCACAAGGCAGACTCGGGGGCCGATATCCTACCTCGGAACTGGACGGTCAGTAAGGCTGAATTTAAGGGATATATATATCTATTTACATAGAAATCAACTCATTTAGTTTTATCTTCTATGTTACCGCAAGCTTTTTCTCAACATCTCAGTTATTTTCCATTGGATTTTCTTTTTGATTACACTCACTCACTCATTCACGTATACATACACACGCACGCAGGCACATACAGATTTCTGGCATTCACCCAGATAGCAATAATTAGTGAGAGGTCGAGTAAAAGCAATATCTTCACGTTCAACACGTCGGCAATATATTTTACCAATTAACATTTGCATGAATTTTAAATCCTAAACCTTAGATAAGTTATCTTTGCAATTTGATCTGACTCTTTGTATTTATCAAATGATTTTTTTTAGGTTATAACATATATTAACAATAGATATTTCCTATCTTTGTTTTGATAGTGTTTTGTAATGTGTTCTTTGTAACTTTTACTTCCCTTTTTCTTATTATCCTTTTTTTGCGATTTTAAGGTTATCATTCAGGATAAGTTATTCAAGGAAAAATTGTTTTTTTTCCCAATTTTGTATTCGATTTCATTAGACTAAAGTTCTAAAATAGGTTCACACTTAAAAAGAAATGAATATTACTGTTGTACATTCAAGTTTCTCTTGTCGTGAAATTATTATATTGGTAATTCTTGATCGCCCCTGGATCAGTGAGTACTGCTTCTATATTGTTACACAATTGCTATATAAGGTTTATCTAGAATTTCTACGCCATTCATAATTAATAAAAATAATCTACACTGAACTCACTTTTTCAGTGCATTCCTTTCATTGTTTTCTCCCCAAAGAGCCTGTGAAGTTTTCTTTCCGTTCTGCTATCAGCTGATACGTTGCGTCCTCGTTGATATAATCCACGGTCTGATATCTCTGGCTTTTTGCTTTGGGAAAAGCCGAAACTTGCACAGTAACTGAATATGGACTTTCGGAAGGACTACCCGAACTTGTTGATATGTTACATTGCCGTAAAAAAATGAGATGGTACTGTGCATGCGATGGCTACACAATGCTCAAGCTAACTCAGTGGCCTCCCATCGCCTGCTGAGTAACGTCAAGGGAGAGTTTCGTTTCTCATCTGCGAAATAAGCGTTCTTTTATGTTTGGCTGCAGATTTACATCAAGGTCGCACAACTTGTTCTGGAGGTATTCTAAATGGCTGGATATTTTCGCAAAAAACCTAATATGTCCAAGTAGCATACAGGTGGAAGAGTGTTATGGCCTCATCGTCATCGTATTTTAGATAACCTATGTTAGTCTGACCCATGATCGATTAATGAACAATGAAGTTATAAGCAATTCCAAAAAGGGAAAGTGTTGCTGTGACATGTGAGGACGATATGAAAGAAGGAGACCTACTGTCTCTTAGCCAACAGCGTTAACCACCAGGCAACGAGAATGGAACCTTGATCCACTTCACTGCTCTGGACTGTGGGACAAGGGGGCTCGACTCTTGAAGAGACGTGCTGTCACTCAGTCTCCAGCTGTGACCAATAATAATAATAATAATAATAATAATAATAATAATAATAATAATAATAATAATAATAATAATAATAATAATAATAATAATAATAATAATAATAATAATAATAATAATAATAATAATTTGAAATCATGATTGGCCTTTAAAACTAATTAAGGGACAAAAGATTGTTTACAACAACAAAAGAAAGTGAAAATTTTGCAAGAGAGCAGGATATAAACTCAGACAACGCAGAGTATTCACAGAATATCGATGTAAAAAATATGAGGCAACATGTAAAGGCGCTGGACCATAAACCGTTTTATTTCACTTTTTTTTTACTTGTAAAACCTTAAATATTACAATATGTATTCTTTCTTCTTTGAGCATATTAGAAACTTACAAAACAGAAAGAGAAATATATTTTAGTAGTATCGCATCATATTTCCCAGGCTCAGGTCGATTTTTACATCTCTTGAATACGTTTCAAATGTAGTCTCAAGTAATTCAATTTCTCCGAGCAGGTGGTGTTTATATACTGAATACGCTCACCAGGAAGCACCTCTTAAAAGTAATGTCTTATGGAATCAGGAAACGTGTAATGCATGTAGGTAAAACATATTGAAGTTGGAAATACATACTACACACTTAGTCCATATATATATATATATATATATATATATATATATATATATATATATATATATATATATATATATATATATATATATATATATATATATGTGTATATATATATATGTATAAATATATATATATATATATATATATATATATATATATATATATATATACTGTTAACAAAAGATTCACCAGAAACTAATGCAAATAAAATTAAAAGTTTGTCTTTAGTTCTTCACCTGATGGCGCTTTACAGATTAGTTTGTTCACATTTTTCACCAGACTTTAGATGAATCCACGGTACACCAACTGATAATGAACAATAGACGTTTCCTTAAAAGGTTCATTTCTGGATAAATATTCTGTTTAATTATACTTTTTAATAAAAAAAAAATTGTGAACGGAAAAATGATTTTGGTGTGAAATTTTATCGTGTAGGGATTTTCTTGGAATATTTCTTTTCCAAAATATCAATCTGAATTTATGTAGAGTGTTATCTCCACGCAACAAAATTATTCTCAATCTGGGCCTTTTTTGTGTTGGCTTTGTAAATCAATCGCAACCCCCCTTCAATAACCAATGTGGGATCTGGCCTCATCTATTTGTAACTACACGGATAAAATCAATTCATTTACAAGGTGGTTAACACTAATTGATTTTTAATGAAACTCATTCATTTTAAATACATCGATTAAACTAATTCGTTTACAATTTGGAGAATAGAACTCATTCAATCGCTACTTGCTTATTTACAATCAACGGGATGAAATCCATCCATTTACTACTGCGTGAACGAATCAAACATCACACCAATAGAGGTATTCATCAATAATAATAAAAAAATGTAACAAAAAATGAATTAAATGAATGAAATACAATGAAAAGTTTAGCCAAGCAGTAATATTAATTCCCTTGAGTGGATCCTTAAAAACGTTGCCTACTCAAGCGAAAAATATTGAAGGGATGAAAGACAAAGCCCTGCAAACAATGAACAAGAGAAAGAAAAGGAAGAAAGAAAGATGGAAATCACATCAACAGATTTATATATTTGATTCAATTTTCTACATAAAACTCTGCTCATTTTACAAATTAAATATCACAGGTTTCCCCTCGCTATTCGAAAGTAGCACGTTCGTACGAAACTTGTTGTTAGCTGGAATTGTTCAAAGCGAATAAATAACTAGTTTCGTCTGTCATTCATTAGAAACCATTAGGGGACCGATGTCATTTGGCAGTTGAACATATTAGGGGTGATCAATTAAAAAGTCTGGATTTTATAAAGAAAAACAAGCATGAGCACTGCCAGACACAAACTAAGGGATCAGTTTAGCGTTAACTCATACTGCATATGGAACCTTTCACTCAAAAACCTATTAGGAAGGGGATGTTTTTCGAAACATAGTAATGTTCAAATTTTCAGTCTTATCGCTCAATGGTGTCGCCGGTATACGATATAAATACAGCCAGAAAAACTTCAAAGCTATAGAAATCTATTTCCTTAGTTTTAGTGAAAGTTTTGACTGACAATTTTCTAACAACTACTGGAATTCCCCGCTTTTCGTAAGTTCACTTTACACAATTTTCACTTTTACAAAAACAAGAAGGCCCAAAGCAAAAATAGTGCTCAGAGTTTGTTTTTGTTTTTTGCAACAAGCCGTGATGGAGGCAGCTTGATTAGCTTATTTCTCCCTTAACCTGACTTTCAAGTACCCTAAGTTCCCTAACCCCAACCTTTGAAGACTCAGCCCAACGTAACACCATCACCACCTTACGTGTCTGGAAACGCTGATATATTTTCGTCAAATGATTTGATGACAATTGTTTCTTCACTTCACGCAATTTCACCGAGGGAATCTTTCAGCTGATGGGTAAAAACTGCGCACACATGTACAAACACACACACACACACACACACACACACACACACATGCACACACATACATTTATATACATATATGTATATATGTGTGTGTGTGTGTGTGTGTGTGTGTGTGTGTTTATTATTGCATACAGAACATTACTCTGTGTGTTGGTAAGTCTAGCAGAAGGCCACAAAAGTGGGGTACATTATGTGGAAGTGAGGTCCCTTCGAGGGGAATGGTCAAAGAGACTTACTTTTAAACCTCTTGCCATAATGAGTGTTCCTTACCTTTGTCTGGCAAAAGGACATGCATATTGAACAGTCATCATCATCATCATCATCATCATCATCATCATCACCATCATCATCCTCTTAGCGTCCGTTGTTACTGAGGGTCCTTTCAGAATATTCATTAAACCTCACTTTCATGCACGTCGCAGAGCCAAAATTTTCTAAACTCATCTACTTCATCGCACCATAATCTTTTCTATTCTTTTTTTATTTCCTGACCACAGTTTCGTATACGATCTTCATGGATTCACATTGTGTGCCATGAATTCCAATGGTTGCCCGAAATGAAGATCAAACGCAGTATATATTTGTACTGATCAGCTTGTGAGATCAGTTTGTTAACCAATTTACCTAGTGAAGTCTCCCCCTCCCTATCTCTCTCTATTCATATACTCACACACGTACACACACACATATATGCACACACATACACACACATATATACATATACATATACATATACATATATATATATATATATATATATATGTATATATTATAGAGAAAGAGGAATATATACATATATATTACAGAGAAAGAGGAATATATTTATATATATATATATATATATATATATATATATATATATATATATATATATATGTATATATATCTATCTATCTATCTATATATATATATATATATATATATATATATATATATATGTATATATACATATATATTCACCAACTCATATACACCTATATTGATACATGCAAGTATTGTTGTATATATTATCTATATACATTTTGCCGAGCCTGATGGTTGTCGTCATGACAACAATATATTCACCAAGATTTAATGAGATCTCCATCGACTATTGATGTTGAGACAGTGCTTGATTCTCAGAAGGTTAGAAAGGTCGGTCTTCGAATTGCAAGGTGAATAAGGAGAGCCGTTTACACCGAATCAGAGTCGAGGTTATAGGAAGTATTAAAATAATAAAATTGAGTCAAATGAGGAAAGGACAGAATGAAAGGAAAAGGCCTGACTGATGCTAGGTCAACCTGCGCTCTAACTTCTATTTCGAATGAATATGATTAAAGTAACTTTCACATTATGAATACAATCAATGAATTCGTAAATATAAAAGATTGTAAATTCAGACCAGTTGGTATACAAGCTGCCCACCAATCACTTGGTCGTCATTCTAAATCACACACGGAAATTGTTTAAACGAAATATAATTGACAGACAATAAAGAAATTACTGCCTTGAATTAGATGAAGATATGCCATTGTTTTTTTTGTTTTTTTCGACTAATTATTGGAAAAGAGAATGACAAAAGCCAGAACTGACATGTTCTGCTTCTTTTTGGAACGTTGGCCGATGTTGGTTTGAGATACAGTGACAGACATGATGAAAATAAACGTACAACAATCAAAGTCGGAAACAAACAACTGGGGAAAGTACACAACTACATTTACTCAGGACAACAAACCCCCATGACATCCTCAAAATGAGAAGAAATTAATTCAAGAATAAATCTAGGATACCAAGCCTTTAGTAAAGCATGCTCAACTTTCGAGAACAAGAATATCCCATTAGTCTTAAAAGAAAAGTATACAAAAATGTATATTCCCGATGGTCACCAATTGTTCTGCAACATTGAACCTAACCGAGGGACTGACCAACAAACTGAACACCGCACAATGTGCACATGGGACAATCATGCTCAAAACCATAAGGAGAGACCACAAGATAGCATGGTATATGAGGGGAAAACATCATAGAAACCATATCGGAACTCAAAAGGACAATTGGTTTGTCATGTAAGAATGGCAGACAACCGATGGACATCACGACTCACAATATGGATATCCAGAGATCAAATACAGAACCCAGGCCGGCAGAATATGAGATGGCAAAACAGACTGGACATGTTTAGAAAATATTGGCTCTGCGACGCCCACAATAGAGAGGCATGGCCTATATCAGGGAAGGTTTTTATCCAACTGATGAGGACAAATCTACCCTAGTTAGTGCAACCCCGTTCAGCGCTGAAATGACCTTCTTTCAATATTTTTTCATAAAACATTGATAATGTTAAATATCCAAAATAGATAATGATCAGACAGTATTATTGATTTAGTCTATGGAATAATTCATGTGCCATGCGTATCAGAACAAATACATATGCACACATATACCGTATACACACTATAAATTCATCGCGTAGTGATACATATTGACAACTAACAGAGTAGCTACCATAAGAGATACGCTGCTCTAACCCATTGCATCTTATTCAGGTTCAATAACTATAACATATGCTTGCACCATCTTTACTGATCATATACTACAATCACCCAGTATAACGATGCTTT
>OY735223.1:40953684-40971184 GCA_963457665.1 Thysanoteuthis rhombus | reverse complement strand
CAAAACAAAAGAAATGGGATACAATATCATCGAAAATGTTTACTGCAAGCTTTGAAAATGTGTTTCTGGAAACTGTACAGGAGAGGATTGGAATAGAATATTCACAGCAAGCCTTGAAAGTATCTCTGGGAAAACTGACTGGGAGAGAATAGGGATAAACATGGAATATTTACGACAGGCCTCGGAAGTGTCCTCTGGAAAACAGACTGGGAGTGAATGGGACTACACATGGACAGAGAATATTTGCAGTAAGCTTTGGAAGTGTTTTTCAGAAAACTGGCAGGGAGTGAATGGGAATAAACATAGACAGAGGATATTTATACAATTTGCCACTCACCAATGACGTTTCCATGACGTCAGAAGCATCGCAAGAGTTGAGAAAAACTTGTCGAACGATCTACACACAGAAAGTCAAAAAGTAGACTTCAATGTGGAGAGAACAAAGACAAAAGTAATGTCAATGATATGAAAGCAAAATCAAACAATGAATGATAGTCGGCTGGACATCATTTGAAATGAGAGGAAATATATTGAGAGGCACCTTGCCAATGATCTCAAAGCAGAAAGTGTAAATTGAATTGTAATACGAGTCATGACTTACAGATTCAAAACGTAGAAAATACCAAAACATATTAAGGACTGAGACACAAGAAATAAGAATAATAAGGATAACTCTAAGAGATAAAAAAAGAGATGGATTAAAGAGAAGAATAGAGTGAAAGGTATTATAAAATCTTTTGGCAACAAAAAAAGAAACAGGCTGGACACTTAGCAAGAAGAGATGAAAGCAGGTGCATCGAAATGCTTACTGATTGATGTCGGTAGGACAGTATACGTTTTCAGACTACAATATTTTCTTTACAAATTACCATCAGTTGCCTTATTGCAATCTCCTAAATCTTGTCCACGGTCTGAATTCACTTATGGAAGAGCCAGAAGTTGCAGGATGCCAAATCTGGACTGTAAGTGTTAACGTGAGGCTCCATCCAAAACCCTGCACGAGATATGTAGAATGACTTACACGGTCTTTGTGAATGCAACAGTCACACAGTAAAAAAAAACCCACACAATTTCGTCTCATGGCCGACCCAGTAAGTTTACAAGAGGGTCTCTGTTCACGGATATGCAATTAGGTAATCACTGATTGTCTACCAAAATAACATCGAGGCCGGATATCCGGTTTTCGAGATATTCAGAATGGCTGGATATTTTACGGGCAGACTTCGTATCTACGTTTGAGTGTTTCTCAAATTGTTGATGAAGTTAGTGGCGCCACTCCTGATACTAATCGCTCCTACGTCGCATGAATCTAAAATCTAGCCAAAACGTAGGAACTTGTGATATGTAAAACCTGGGCAGATATGGCTGTTGCCGTAGCCAGCGTAAGGATTTTACTTCACTTTACATACTTGGAGTATTTCAGTATCATTGACCCTCAAGTATTTAATACGCAATTTCATAACTTGACACTAAATTTCCTCATGTTTTTGTTTATTTTCATCTTAATCTCGCTTTATCTAATTCATTATTCATTTTTTCACGAGCAGAAAGCAATCAATTAAGTCATTACTTAAGTGTTCATTTTAATAATCCGAAACATCTTAAAATTATGTGAAGAATAGGAGGAACAAAAGATTCCTAGAGAAAAAAAATATTTTGATTATTTCTAGTTAACATAATTTTGGCAAGTCGTAGAATAAGATTCTTTTTTAGAAGTAATGTTAAATTAGAAAAAAAAAGTTCCATATTGATCATATCTACCAAAACAGTTACTTTTTTTTTTATTATAGAATTATATAAATATTTGAGTAAATTGAGTCACCCACCCTGGATATTTTGTCCACCCTTCTCTCACCCCTTCAGTTTTCTTCAACCCTGAAATAATTTCATTCACTCTTGGGTGAATCACTCACCATTGGGGGAAACACTGTCGTATTAGACTTGATTCCCCGAGGTTAATGTTTGTGATGCTATATTTGTGGTATGACAAAATTCTCTTAGAAACCGTCAACCAAAACTGTCAACATGAGTTTCTACAGTTTTTAAGCGGGTCATGCCAGCTTGCTGGTTGGGTGGCTGGCTTGCCTCGTATTTACCATTCGTGCAGACTGACAATTTAACATTTACTCTCTATGTCTAGAGAAAAAAAACAACTTTATAATGTAATTTAATACTAAAGTGTTCGCTACTCTGCACCAGGCTGTGTTCAAGATTGTTTTTTTTCAATCCTGATTTTTTCCAGTGATCACTGCCCAACAAAAGACGAGATGAGCGATGTATAATATTGATCTGCACTTTCCCAAGATTTCAATTGATCAGCCCCAACACAGCATACTGCCGGGATGGTCACATGACGATTTTTATTAAGCAACTAACCAGACCTGTTCTGGATATGTGTTATTTTGGTGGGGGACAGGATATCGATTCACAACAAGAACGAAGAAGGAGAGAGCCAGGGGTGCGTAAAGGGCGTGGTGCCGGAGAATGTGGGGAATCGGATAGAATGATATTTTTAAAAGACTTTTGCGGCTACCGATTCTTCAAGAGGACAAAAAAAAAATTAAATTGGGGAAAAATACGAAATAAAATTGTAAAAAAAGTAAAGGCAAGGTATTTCAGATCGAAATTTAATTATTTTCACTCAGTCAAGATGAAAGACGAGAGAAATACTGATTCAAGGAAATTATTCTCGAAGATTCTTTCTTCGAAATTGCTATTTAGAAAAAAAATGTCTAGAACAAAAACGTAGAAGAGTACAATTTGATAAAGAATACAAACGGTCAATAGCGATTCCACAATGGATTCCAGAAAACAAAAACAGAAAGAAAAAACGAAACAGCTAAACATATCGACTAGCAAATCATCCAAAACATTTTAAATTTAATTTAAATTTAATTAAACTAAAAATCAATATTCTAAGAAATTGATTTTTTTTAAGAACCAGAAGAAATGAAATGGTGCTTTTGCAAGTGAAGGCAAGTTTAAACTCTAGGACAAATATCTCAGAGTTGGTAATTAGAATTGTAGTCTAAAGGGGTTGCTGTAGAACATAACCGAGTTTCACTTAGTTCCTGAGATGACTTGTTTCACTCAAACTTTTAATCGGACGATTCATCGTCTTCTCCCAATCTTTTTTGTTGTTATAACGTTCTGGCCAATTCATTTTATGACTTTCTCCTGTTAAGAAAGAGTATTTCCCCCATCGAGCGTTCTATGCAGCGATGAAAAGCATTTTGGGGAAGAAGACATTACGTTGCCCGAAATGAAGTTCGTACGTCAATAAGTCTCCTCAAACTTATAGACTGATTTACTCTATCATTTCACACTATCTTATTTCTGCGAAAAAAATCACGGATATATTCAAAAATGTTTTCAATTAGACAACTATCATTATTTATTTGACTACTATTCTAATTCGTTTTGATATTCTAGTTTGTTTGTTTTTTCTATCACAACTTAATTAAAGTTGTTGATCTACTACAGTGGGTTCGATAACTTGGTTGGGGAATAAAAAATGAATTCTCGGTGAGACACGAACTAAGGTTCCTCAACCTGTATTTTAAACATATTTTTCGATTCCAGCGCCATTCATAAAAGCGAACATTCGAAAAACAGAGAGTTTCTGTATGTTTCTTCTGACGATATCATTATACTTATGATGTATGCAGTGACCTCCCAACTTGATGGATCAGTGGTAGAGGGTTCAAACCCTTGTGAGAAAGGCCATTCTTTTTATGTAGATATGATCAACAGGATCACCCAGTTGGATGAATAGTGTAAAAACTTTTTAATTCCCTTCAGTATATCGTAGTGCCACTCTAAGATAATCTCAACAAATGACTCAAGTCATCTTAGCTTAGTAAAGTGAAAAGAAAAATCTGGGGCCGAACAGATAAGAGATTGCCGACGTGAGAAAGACTTGCCTTCCAAAAAAATCAGCATTCGGTATCTTGCCTTTTAATTTCAGATCAAACACTTACCTTTGGCACTGGTCGGAAAAATAACTATTTAAGTCACTGGAAAGACTACTTTTGCTTAAAAGATTTATCTTTGTGGGTTTTTTTTTTAGCACAAAACTGAAATAGTACAATTTTATTCGTCAGTTAACAGTGCAGTCAGAAAATGGTCGGTTTATTCATTTAGAGGAAGGAGAAGGATTAAACCAACACTGACCCAGCACATCGGCTGTACGGCCCAATTAACAAGCTAAGGTAGAAGTGTCAAAACTCTGTGATGCGATACTTTAGTGTGTCGACAATGTTCTCTTAGTGTGCTGCGTTTGAATATAATTTTGTATGTCTTCCAAAAGTCACTTTTCTAAGTTAATCGAAGAACTGTGAGAACGTTGTATATTAGGCTTGGCTAATAAAACTTAAATAATGCGTCGTCAAAATTTTTTTCTAAAAGGTTTGTCGACAATGCAAAAGGTTTGGAAACTTTGATAGGTGATAAGTGTTCAAGACACGTTCGAAAATCTTTCCTTGCATCGAAATCATACAATTTAATTTGGAACCAGGAGATAAATTAATTAATCGGCGGACAAGTTCTAATAAGAAAAAAACAAAAAACAAAACAAAACAAAAAACAGAAATCCCCAAAAGAATTGAGATGCGAGTCAAAAATCAAATCGTAAAGGTACTTAGTCTGTCCTGAAAGTATCCACCCATTTTGAATATCTCACGAAGTGCTGCTTGTTACAACTTGACAACCAATTAGAAAGATCTCATGGCGCATACATGAACAGCCACTCTCTGTAGGGTTACTTGGTAGGCAGTAGAACACCATTGAATTCGTGTACTGTGTGACTGTCGCACTCACAATGACCCTGCCAGTCCATTTTTCATGTCTCGTACAGATTTCTTTTGATAAAGCATCACATCATCCAGGTATATCAGTCACCGTAAAGTCCATTTATCATTCCATACGAAATCTCGAATTTTTCTGTTTGAGAAAAATAGATTTAAGACCGAGGAAGAGATCAAGGAGAATGAGAAACGACTGCTGATACCGATCCCAAAAGTGAGACTTGTTCTGAAAAATGGTGGGAACGTTATTGGAAAAGTATTCAAAATGGTAGAACTAGAGAGAACTAACGCTGTCGGCTGTTTTCGATAATGATGAATGGGTGGGTACCTTTCTGACAGACCTCCTACGTGGAATATCCATACTGTTTAATGAAAAAGAAAAAAAAACATGGATATAAGTTTGATTGCTAAAGTAATGTCTATTTAAGAAGCTTATAGAATTTCTGACGCATTTTTGCCTTCTTTTAAAAATTAAACGTGCTCAGAAATGTGACACTACTCGATCTTAAATAAAAACTGACAGCAATTTTTACGTAATGTGTATTGTTATTCAAGAGCAGCGTATTTGGTTGTTCGATACTTGTGGATGTGTCTCCTGAAACTGCACTGCATCTTTCACACCATTTATTCAAGGTAAGTGAAAACTAATTGGCTCATTTGAAGGATTGAATTTTGTGCATAATTTCGATGATTGTGTTTTTGGTGGAAAATTACTAGTGTACCTAGCAGCACTCATTGAATTTGAATTTATTTCGCCCAATTATCAGTAAACGCAATGGAATAACGCAATAATTTCAAAACTCAATTATCAAGGCAGGCAGGCCCTCCCCAATTGAGAGAATGTCGCTATGCATCATTCTTTCCTTCATTTCCAAACCCTTGGTTTCCATTGTCCTAAGCTAACCTACTACTACAATTAAACGATATAGAATTTGTTGGATGATATTGGATTTGTTAGTTGGGTATTCACTCATTATTTCTAGTCAATATAATGTTTTACGGGACCAAGTTATTAGCCTGATGTCCATTTCTCAACTGGGCTTTGGACCAGCTATTGCAACTGCCAAAACGTATTTTTTTGTAATAGTAATTTAGTATTTGATTGTTTTATAAGGCTAAATGGATTCAGCTGCCAACTTTTGAAACGTAACTTTTGTATTCAAGTGGATTCATGCCTTTAACAAGATCATTGATACGAAGTTAAAGTAAGGAACTTCGGTCAAATCTCAAACTCAATCGTCGAATTTCGTTGTCCATAGCAGCAACCGTTAGGCAACACCAAGCCACCAAACCTAAATAAATATTTAGATGAATGAAATTTGAAAAAAAAAAAACACTGATTGCTTAAGAATCGAACTCTACTCTGACAGAAGCTTAAAATTTTAGATTTATTTCGACTTCGGTAATAACTTTTCCTTTAACTGAGAAGGTTCTTTAGAATTAGCCATGGAAAGATACTCAAAGAATCTAGATATTTTTCTAGATAAATGGCATGAGAATCTAGATAATTATAGATACAATTTAAGGTAAATTCAGATAGTCACTGAAAACTAGCCCCATAGGTCCCTATTCTCTCTTCCTCCCTTCCGCCTGAATTACGCCAAGCTGCTTCAGTACTTCAGCAACCGAATTGTTCATGGTTAGATGACGTCACATTACAGCCTTAAACCCAACTCTTACTATATGTCGGAGCCATATTGGAAAACAATCAACAAAAACTATTACTAAAACCTTCAACATAAAGAATTTTCATGATTTCTATTTTTTACTTGTTTCAATGTTAGGAATAATTGTGTATTTTCCATAAACAAATGAAAATGATATATGTCATCAACTTGTAATATTCAGTCAGTTTTTTCCCGCCTCTGCTTTAAATACTTCGAATGATTTCTTTGTAAAAAGAATCAATTTCTTTCAGGTCATCATTTGTCAACATCAAGATGAACTTTTGACTTTTTATCTAATCCAAATGATTTGTGCATTCTTTTACAATTGGGAGCAAGAGAAAAAAATCGTCCCAAAATTCTTTAGCCATACAGCAAAAATTACAGGAGATGTCGAAACAGACTGGTCGACAATTATACTTATTTTGGGTTGGAGAAAGAGTTCATTGCTGTTATGAACTGGAAATGGTTAATATTTACTTTTTAATGAAGATTAAATGAAAATATAAAGTTAGTCCGTGTTTAAGTTGATTTCAGTGGCTGGCTATATATGTGTTTATGCATGTATCACGTTTATAGACTCCATCAATGGGGCCTGAGCAATGAAATATAAACATTTCCTCCTTATTATGTCAAAAAAAAAAAGAAAACGTTTTCTTTTCTTGTTGAAAATAGGTTCTTGGTTGGGTTTGCGATATAAGTTCATGCTGAATCGGTCTCTCAATATGTGTTTCGTAAAGTTCACCCTTTTTTTGTTTTTTTGTTGTTTTTTTAATCGAAACTTTTTTAGCGATCACTGCCCAACGAAAGGTGAGATTTGTAAATTATTCAATAATCACCCCTTTTCTACTTAAAATTTCTCATTGATCTCCCCTAACATGTTATCACATGATAGTTCCCATTGTGTAACTAACCAGATCTGTTTATGTTTAGTTCTATTATATTTCATCACAACTAGTACAACTAAAAAGTCAAGATGGAGGTAAAAGGTAGTCAAAATCAATACAATATTGAGTTACAATACTTCATATAGCAATAAAAAATAAATAATTTTGAAAAAATACAATTTTCAGTTTTAAAGAACTAATTTATTTAAAACAAAGTCGTCTGGAATTGAAAAAAAAAGTCGTTATTGAATTCTTCCACAAATGATGCAATCTTAATGGGTGCGTCTGTTTCGAGAATTTCCGCATGACTGGTACACGATGATCAGTTGGTAAATTAAATCCAAATTTAATTTGGTAAAAAAAATTCAGATTTGGACGCAAGAGAGAAACAAGAATAAAGTTATATCAGAAAGACTAGAATAAAAAAAAAAAAGAGAAGAGATTAGATTAATGAAGAAAAACGGTAGAAAACAAGGATGAATTTTACAAAAATAGATTTGTCTTTTCTCTTTTTTATAATTGCTTGTTAGATGTTCCTTGCATCCTTATAACAAATAATAATAACAGGTCTGGTTAGTCACTCAATAGAATCTGTCACATGACCGACGTCTTTTGGCAGCATGCTGTGTGTGTGTGTGCTATTTATCTACTGTCCAACCACAGCGGAATTTGACACAAGGTCGGGTTTGACGTGGGGAAAATAGGAGACACCCTTCCAAAAATGGCTCCAGCCGACGCGGCTACGGTTGAAAAGTGCATCGTAATGGCTAGACAACCTCCGCCACGAAAGCGTCCACCAGGGGACCTGCTCTTTTAGCTGCAATGGAGCAGTGCTGTCCCGGGGAAACAGAAACCCCGCAGCTGGGCCGAGTAATAATGGGAGAGCCGAAGGACGAGTCCAAAGGCCTCCCGATGCGCTTAAGAAACGCAGCCTCAGTAAAACCTCATTGGTTAATGCTTGCACCGGCGCACTCGGTCTTTGACACTCACTCCCTCTCCAGCTCATCCGGCAGGCAAATGTCAGTACCGACTCCTCGGTCTATGCTGTGGAGCAGATACTACACTTTGATCCTGAAGCACAGGCCAGAAAAAGAGGTGTGTGTGTGTGAGTTGATCAATGGAGAAATTTGGAGAAGGATGATCAATGAATAAGTAACTTATCTCGCAATCCGCTAGATCACTAATATTTCCAAATTTTCCAAGAAGTGGTAATGCTTTTGGACAAAATCTAAGGGGCTGTTTTAGCATAAAATTACACTGTAGACTGCAACTGCCACTAAAAACATATTAGGGGGATTTAGAAATAACCACAAAAAAACAACCTTTTTGAAGACATAATGAGGATTGGATGTCTAAATTTTCAGATCTATAACCACGTAACCCATTCAAATATAGCCAGCCTGCCCGCCAGATTCATTTAAAATCTTGATATTCCTATGTTGACTATGTTAACAGTTCTGGTGGACTGTCTCAAATAATAAAGATTCTGAGAGATCACTCTGAGCCTGAAGGCTAGCTCTTGTCATAGAGAGAAGAAAAAATGCTGCAGCTGTTTCCGCCGACCACGGACTGAAATCAAAAAACTGTGAAAATAACGGCACCTTGCCGGAAAAGTGGAAGCGAAATGTTGGATATGGATGTAACAATTGCATCAATCATTATTGACACTTTCGGAATAGATTTGTCGATGCTCTGCAGATAGGTGGGACGGAATCTGCCAAAAAAATCAGACTTATTCAGACTATTGAAATGGTCACGAAAATCGAAAAAAAAGGACTGAAATTTTGAGAAATATTGCAATCACTCAATCTCCGGCAAAACCTTCCTTACATGACGACTGCAAATCTCTCCCAAGATAGTGATAACTCATCAGCACAGCCAATAATTCAAAAAACTGTAACGTTGGAATTTGAAGCCATGTGAAAAATAAGGATAATTATAGTCAAAAGAGTTTTCTATTCATGAAATCAGTGGCGTTTTCAAGTAAAAAGCATCTGAAATAGTGTAAAAACAACCAGAAATATCTTGATTCTAGAGAATCTAGATGTTACTAATAACGACATAAATAAAAAGAGAAAGATTTTTAAAAAATAAGCTTTAAAACAGGCGTAATGGACTACTGCTGCCAATTTTTCAGATCTGTAGACAAAACGGTATTACCTGGAGCATTGGGACACACAAACACATTAACACACACACACACACACACACACACATATACGTATACATACATATATATATATATATATGTATATATATATATATATGAAAGGATGAAACCCTTCGCCACTTTTGATGCCAACAGTTGTTCAAAAGATTGACAACTATTATGAGCTACCCTAATCATTACATATTGTTCAGCTTATCTCGATTCGTTCAAATCAATCAGGCTCTCTGTTGATCCATTAACAGAGCTTTGTCCTAGTTCTGTGTATCCTTTCCAATTTGTCTTCCGTGATGCCTGTTCATCCATTCTGGTCTTTTCATATCTACTTACGTATCTTGTCTTCATAAGAAGGAATAAACTGACCGACTTATCTCTTTGCCGCTCTTCCGACCGATCCAAGCATTCCCAATCTGCTCACACCGATATCACTCTGATCAGGCCTTTCAGTTCCCCCTGTTTAAGTCTTTTCATATGTATATCATTATACTCATATCCTTCGGTTTCTCTCCATCCATATATTCATTTGTCTGGCAAGCCAACTAGCCACGCACACACACACATACACACACACACACATACACACACACACACACATATATATATATATATATATATATAGAGAGAGAGAGAGAGAGAAAGCTATATATATATATTTTTTTGTGTGTGTGTCATCCACAGACAACTGTTTCGTTGTATTACAAATCTTCAGTGTGGCTATAGACTATCCATTATACCATCCAGTACCACAAGGTAAGATTGAAACCTTAGCATCAGACCCACAGGCTAGTATCCTCTCTCTGTACTCCATAGAACTGGACGGTTACTAAGGTTGAATTTAAGCGATATATTCATTTACACACGTATATTCCCCATCCATCAGAGTGCTCAATTCCATGTTGGAAGAGCTTGCTAGCTTAGTAGCCGTGTAACTTATAAGCTAGCAAGCTATTTTTCGCCTTGCCTCTCTGTTTATTGGTCTCCATGACGTTTTATTTTCATCTAACTATGTATATCTGTCCGTCTAAACCTGAGATTTTCATTGGATATTTTTTTTTGATTGTATGGTTAATGAAGGTGCGTTGATTTACGACGAGTGTCAGGTCGTATCTCGAAACGGTCATAAGTTTGTATGCTATGCTTTACCATAAAATTCTAGAGCATCGTTATTTTTTTTTATTCAATGCTGCCTATTTAGTTTTGTTGTTTTTTTCTCTAAGTCAATATCAAATTCGAAAAATAAAAAAGATATATCTAAATTGGCAGCTCTGGGCTTTAAATCATGACACATATTTTGAAAAAAATGTTAAATATTGTCAGCGTTGGACTTACATATTCGAAAAACGTCCAAATTGGCATCATGGTTTTTATTCCCTGACAAATTTTAGAAATTAAATAAAAAACAAATAAGTAATCTTTTTTTTTCGTCAATGAAATATAGGTAAAAAGTTATATCTATTTTGGTAATATTCTGGTAGCTGTAGAAAGCAGATTGATTAGGTCATTATGTGTGCGAGTGTGCGTGTTTCTGTGTATGGAGGAGTTAGCTGTATGAAAATGTGTGCGTAAAGATGAAGTAAGGAAAAGAATGATGTCCTATTGCGTTCCGTGAACTGTCAACCAACTACTTGTTTCAACTATTAACTTTGAATTATCACCGTTATGTGTAGGTTGGAATGTGTATATGTCAAATGACAAACGTTAAAAGGCCAATGATGATGATAATGACATGTTGCCGGCTTTATTTTGGATGAAAAATATGCATTTATGGTATTTAATCTAATTTAATACCTGTTATTTTCAAGCATAAGTTATAAACCCATCAATAGCATATCAGTTCTCATACACTCACACAACTAAGAAAATATTCAATATTCACTCAAGTTGTCTTTAATTTAGAAGATTAACGTGATTATTTAATATTTACGTATTTCAGTTCTAAGTACGAACAGTAGTAAGCCGGAAGGTTGTAAGTCGGGGAAAAAGGTATATACATATATATATATATATATATATATATATATATATATATATATACGGAAATTAAATAATTCTGTTTTTTTTTAGACCACGATCTTACTCATATACTTATTTCATTGTGCTGTTACTACTGGAGCGTATATTTCTCATAAGGTAACTAATCATTACTTCGTATTACAATTAGCACACTTTGTTGCTTTCCCATACTTTCCTTCTGTTCAGTATCATTTTCCCATTTCATTCCCTGATCTAATCTCTTTATGTTGCAAAACAGTGTTTTCGGAGTTAATCCGTTGTGGTTGAGCCACCATAAGACAAGGCAACAGTCAGTTACATCTGGATAATCCCTACCATCAACTGATCACCGTGGGCGAGGCTAAGCGATTGCGGCCAAATCGTGTTGGATACACCGGTTCTGGTAGGATCATAGAAGTTGAGCAACGTTGAGCTTAATCAGTACCTAGATGGGGGACCACGGTAAGATACCGGGTGTCGTAAGCAGAACAAAGTTTCGACAGTTTCGGACGCCAGAAGTGAGTCTTACCGACATTTTCTCGTGTGTATGAAACGACGCAAAACATTTAATGAGCATAGAATGATGATACACAGGTACAACCCTTGCCGTCAGTGGGTCTACGGGAATAAGCCGATATTAGATGTACCTGGGTTAGGTTGTTTCAACCGTCCCTATTTATTTTTCTTTTTGTGAATTTGATTTCCAAGATGATAAATAGAAGAAATATATATCATAGTACGGTCCTATTCAAAGTTGTGAAAGAAATCAACTGAAAGTTCCGATGAAGGTAAAATATAGTCTAAACTCTCAATAATGTTGCAATACTTCATCAAGAATTTAAAAAAAAATATCGTCGTATTAAAAAAGATTACTGGGTGTCATTTGTAGATATCAACGATCGAGGATAATCAGTTGTAAGGATTTGGGTTAAAACCGTAAAATCAGCCTCTGTTTAACTATAAAGTCCTCTAGAAGGATTAAAAGCAGCCAGGCGAATTCTCAACCCCATCTGGATAGAGGATGTGAGATCGATTCTCATTATGGGCTTGCTTTTTATTTTGCGATTATGCTGGTCAATCGTTGCTGTGAGATTACAGTCCAAATCAAAGTTGTTACAAAAAGCAACTGAAAGTTAAGAGGAAGATAAAAGCTAATTAAAATTGATAATAGATATATTTTCACTTTTGTTTTTTATCCTATCATTTCTATGTAAGTTCAATCCTTACTTGCTATCATCTCCCACTTTTTCTCCCATCTTCTAATCTGTTTGGGATTTATTTTGTCTTGATCTTTCGTTTTTCAGTCTTTTCATTTTGTGTTTGATTTATCATTTTTTTAAAATTTGTTATGATAAATCATCTTAATATTGCTATTCTTTCTTTCATCAAATCTCTTTTGTACTTCTTCCTTTCCTCCATCGTTTCCACCATCCCACCACTTTAGAACTTCAGTATCATCGATCCTTGTTATTTTCCCTTTCTTTCCCTCTCTTTCTTTTTTCTGTTTTTCTTTCGTTCTCTCTTTTTTTCTTAGTAGATTCCGTACCTTTCTTTCTTTTTTTTTTCTGATTCCTTTTTTTTCTTTTTCTCTTTCCTTCTTATTATATTCCGTACCTTTCTTTCTTTTTTTTTGTTCCTTTCTTTCTTTTTCTCTTTCTTGATATATTCCGTACCTTTCTTTCTTTTTTTGTTCCTTTCTTTCTTTCTAGATAGTCTCAGTTCTTTTTTTCATTCAAGTTTTCGTCCATTTGTCTCGTCTTCATTGCTATTCTTTACTTGTTTCTCCCTAAAATGGTTGCTATTATCGTTTTTCTATAAATTATATTTATCTGTCCATCAATTATATTTATCTATCTATCCCTCTCTCCTTTTAGAAGAGAAAGGTGGGGAAAAGAGAGAGAAGGGAAAGAGAGAGAGAGAGAGAGAGAGAGGGAGAGAGTGTGTCTCTGTGTGTCAATAAATACGAAGTCAAAGGCAGTTCTTAACAAACGATGTAAATTGTCCTGTCTTCGTGATCAATGAAGAAGTGCTGAGACAAGTGTATTGACGAGGGAGGAGATTATGTTGAAAAATAAACATTCATCATTCATTGAATCATCCGTCTTTCTGCATTAGGCTTGGGACCTATCGGAATCAGTTAAAGATGGACAAAACGAAAACAGAAGTAATGCTCAATGACAGTTTCCCGAAAAAAAAAACCCAACGATTGACGGCGAAGCCCCTGAAAAAATAGGGAATACATTTGTCAAGCTCGGGTGATGAAGCTAGAGAATAAAATAGGACGGTGCATTACGATTGTCAGGAAAACATTGTGTATGAATAGAGATATAGGGAAAGGTGAATTAGCAATATGCTTTAAACATAAACCTTACAATCAATCCATTATATCAGCTATGGCGTACAAGGGAAGGGCCCTGAAACCTACAAAACTCCTCAAACACAAACTCAGAATAGCACAGAAGGGTTTGGGATGATCAATGCAAGGGATAACACTCGACGATAGGATCAGGGTGGAGGATACAATGCAAGTAAGTGAGCAATTGAATAAACACATAGCGTTAACAAGGAACAATAGATGGAGCAAAAAAAAGAAACAAAAAACGAGGGACATCGAACGTAGTAGGGAAAGACCAGACACGAGATTGATGGATCAGAAGTATGTTCGTAAGACATGGCAGGAATTAGAGCAATAACGGTCCTCATGGAAGGTGATGGTAATGGTCTTTATCCAGTAGTGGACTTATAAAAGAACAAATTAGAGAGAGAGAGGGAGTGAGAGAGAGAAAGACAGACAGACAGAGATAAGTACGTGAGAACACAAACACATACATAAGTGTGTACAGTATTGTCAAAAAACTTATCAATGTGCAGCACACATACATACATGTACTCAGTATCATATACATACGTATTTATTTCTGGAAGGCCCGGTGTTGACCAGGAAGGAACATAACTATAAATGATCCAGAAATCTGCAACAGTGTCTCGAACAAAGCCTTCAACAGATGCCCCTGACTAAAAGAACATGCGATAAGAAAGAAGCAAAGTTTCCCAAAGATGGTTGTAAATATAGAATCGATATTAATGTGGATTATAGGTGTGAGAAGACAGTGAGAATTACGAGAAGCGAAAAACAAGTCGAAAATAGATTTGCGTACGTCAATTTCGATGCAGCCATTGTCGTGACAGGGAGAAAATCTCCCTCTTGACACAATGACGTTTCAACAATCTTATCAGTACCAACAATATTGAATTTATGCACACAGGATGCCTTGAAAAGTTCCATGTTGGGAACTTGCCTATTCAGAGAAAGAAAAGATTCTTACTTTTCTTTGTCAAGAAAGATCTTTTTTACCAAAACACACACACACGCGCGCGCGCGCGTGCACACACACACACACACGTATATTATAATGATTGTATTACATTGTTTGAATCTCTATGATATCCCGTTATTGCACGGAGATTGTGTCATTTGGCCTAGAATACACAACTAAAGAAAATGAAGCAGCCCCATCAAAAAATATTGCTTATTAGATTCACGCCGTTTAGACCAAGAGATTTGGATTTCTTCATCGTTTTCCTGTTGGTCACTGCTGGAGACTGGGTGACTGCAAGTCTCTTCAAATCTCAAGCCCTACACGGTCACAGTCCACTGCTGTGCTGAGGTGAACAGTTTCCGCACTAGTAGCCACTTAGAGTTAACAGTCATCCTCTCATATCATTTTCACATACTGTTCTCCTCAGTAATTGTGCAGGCCGGAGTGGTGCATTCGAATGAGACTACCATCACCTCACCCCAAGATATCATAACGAGATTTAGAAGTAACTCAACGAAAATCATCATCATCATCATCATCATCATCATCATCAGTCTTTTAACGTCTGTCGTTGGACATAGACCTTCCCGAGGATTCGCCACAATTCTCAATCATGGGTGTCACGGAGCAAGTATCTGAATTCGTCTAGTTCATCTATCCATCTTGCGTTCTGTTGGCCCCGGTTTCTTATGTGATCTCTGGGGATCTATATATATTCATCAGTTGTCTTTCATTCTTGCAACATGGCCTGCCCATTGCCATTTGAGTTTTCTAATAGTTTCTATGATGTCTCTGACACCTGTTTTCTTCCTTATATACTGTACTGTCTCATTATCTCTCCATGTAAAGTTGAGCATGATTCTCTCATGTGCACATTGTATGCTTCTCAGTTTGCAGGTCTGTTTCTTATGAATGACTATCGGGAGAATGCATTGGTTGTATAATATTTTTTTTAAGATTATTGGGATTTTTGTTTTTTGAAAGTTGAGTTTGCTTTGCTCAGCCGAAGGTTCGCCATCCTTGTGTGATTCTTTGCTTAATTTCCTCTTCTTTTGAAGTTCTCATGAGATTTGTTGTCTGAGGTAGATTCCCCAGTTTTGCATCTTCAATCTTGACGGTTTTGTTGCTATTTGCAATGTAATTATTGCACATGATTTTTGTTTTACTGAAGGTCATGTTCAGGCTGACTTTTCTGCTTTCTTTGTTTAGTTCATCTAGCATTAGTTGAAGGTCGTGTAGGTTCTCTGCAAAAAGGATGTCGTTTGCAAATCTGAGGTTGCTCAGATATTCGCCGTCTATTTTGATTCCTCTGCTCTACTAGTTTAGGTTTCGGAAAATCATCTCGAGATAGGCTGTAGAGACTTTGGGAGAGCTAGCATCACCTTGTTTTACTCCTTTTTGAGCTGGAAAGGTTCAGAGTCTTTGCGAGAAAAGAGTTGCTGTGATCGTATATATGTTACAGTATTTTGACGCATACAGGGTCAACACCTTGTAGAGTGATGGCCTTCATGACCATTGGAATTTCTACGGAGTCGAATCCCTTCTTGAAATCTATAATAGTCAACCATAAACCCTACCCGGAAATTCAATGGAGCACTGATCAGACAAAAAGCTTATCCCTGTCAGGAGAAAAAAAATTAAACAACCTCGAAAAATAAGAAAAGGAAAAAAACACCTCATAAAAAAATAAGTGTTCATAAAAATAAGAAGCAAACCAAAAAAATCCGTTGATCGTGATTGTTGCGTGAAACTAATCAGTAACCACAAAACTATGAATATTTACTTACCCACCACTGTCTCTCTTTTTCTCTGTGTTTGTCTCTCAATGTTTCTGTTTCTCTCTGTGTTCCCCTTTGTCTCCCTACCCCCCTCTCTCTCTCTCTCTCTCTCTCTCTATATATATATATATATATATATATATATATATATATATATATATATATATCGAACTTTAAAACTGGTGTCCATTATGCAAAAAGTCAACGTCCATTCGATTGATGTGACTTCGTCTGGTATGTATTGACTAGAATGCAAATAAGCGTCACGTAAACTGTGTTTTGGAGCTGCAAGAAATAAATCATATTAGGTAAACACGTGACTGGTGGTTGCAATGTACACAGTCACCCCGTTTAGCGCTACCCCGTTTTGCACTGATTCACCACGGTGCTCTTATTCGAATATTTCTTCGTGAGAAATTTAGTTATGTTGAATTTCCAAACATCAGTGAAGATGAAAAAGAGCAACATCATTGACAGTCTCCGAAATAACTTCACTTCACTCATTTGTAAACGTATCATGTATTCAGGAATGAGCTCATCCACAATTATTAATCACGTTGCGAAATACGTCGACACCTAGGGATATTTCTCCGACTCCTGAATCCAGTTACTGGATGAGATGTACTGCATCAATGTATTTCATCTTGTTGATGCCCAACAACGACTTCATATATTTTAAAATACATTCATTGGTGTTGCACTACGTATATTGTAATAATAAATCGTTGATAAAACCCACTTAAGTTAAGCACTGCATTTCTTTAGGTACGTATCTAGGGCGCTGTCAGAAGTCTCACTGTATATTGATCAGTTTGTCCGGAATGTATCCAGTATTTCTGAATACATTTAGAACCAGTTGCTTAGTTTAGCGCAACTTCGAAACCACG
>OY735223.1:40928684-40951184 GCA_963457665.1 Thysanoteuthis rhombus | reverse complement strand
ACGCATTCTATCGGAAAAAATAATTACTCATAGGTAGGATTTTAGATGCTCATCCCCAATATCCCATAGTCAGTCATGCCTTTAATAGTTTGTCGACATCTACTTGAAAATGTACGTAGGCATTGAAAAGCAATCCAATTTCATTCACATTTTACATTGATGAAAGACTTAATACTGTAATAGATGTCTTCATAGAAGAAAACAATCTTTTTAGTATTTATTTATTTTTGACTGATATTTCTTTCATCTTATCTCTGTCGCTTTCTGGCAATCACAGAGAACGGACATCATTTTCAAAGGCCTCAAGAAACAACGGACGTAATCAAAATGTGATTATAAGTTTATTTATCTGTTATTTATAGTTAGTCTGGAAATCAAAGAAATCGGACGTCATTTTCGAATCATAAAAACACGGTTATTTAACGGATATAATAGAGAGAAAACGAAAATGTCTTTTTAAAGCCAATATAATAGATCCATCAGTTCTAATTGTGTTGTCTTGCCATTGGGATCGGTTCGTTGATTCGCGATATATCGTGTCCTTCTTAAAGTGCCCAAACAGGTAAATGTTGAAGAACTATGTGCATAGGCGTCTTTGGTTCTGTATCATCGAGACCATAAACCTCGACCTCAAGGGATAACTACGACGACAAAACCTTGATTTTTATTACAACCCACGGGGTATTTGTACAATTATTTGACGACACTTAAGTTTAAACCTTCGTTGGAAGAAGAAATTGAGAGAAGAATCACTCTAGAGTGGTAAGCTTTCGGTAGAGCTTGCTCAACTTTAAAGAACTAGAAAATCCAACTAATCTAAAAAGAAAGGTTTACAACCAATGCATCCCCCGATACATACCTATGGATTTGAAACATGAAACCAAACGACACAATATAAGATGGCACAACGGGCTAGACTGCAACACTAACGATAGAGAAGTCTGGCGAACCTTTATGAATGTCTTTGTCCAACAACGGTTGCTAAAAAGATAATGAAATAAGTTGCATGAACTAGAAATAAAGTATAAGATACATCACGCTTTACTTACTTTTGAGCGTCTGTCTGGTGCCACCCATCAGATTCTATTACGTTGTAATTAATTACTTTTTTTTACATGATAAAAAATAATGCTAAAATTAAAAGATTTACTATTATGACTGCATTTTTCTAATTGAATGAATAGGGGTGTGTAAATCATTATTTTTGGAGGTTTTCAAGGCCTCATATCAATCGTATCGAACCCCAAAATTAATTTTCGTTTGCGATTTCAACTCACGACATAACTCTGCTCATTTTGCTGATAACGTCAACAAGGTATTTGGAATGAGCAATACTATGATGCGAACTGTTCAGGATTGGTTCAATGGATTAAATTCTGGAAATATGGGTCCCAATATTAAACCTCGACAGAGGGCCTAAGATATTTGGCAGCGGAGGCCAACGACCCAAAGGCTCGAACACCATTTAGATTCTTTAGAACATCAACATCGACCATTTTACGTAATCTCGAGGCAACAAAAAGGTTTAAAAGTAGAGAAAAGGAGTCCCACATGAATTAAATGGAATGTTCCATGATATTTCTTGGCCCCGCAAATCTTATCTGACTGTGTCTCAGCTTAGACACTTTGGATATATGGTTTTGCAGCACCCTCTATTTCTGATCGGCACTTTTTCAAGCATATTGGACGTTACATCTATAATAAAGGTTCTATAACAAGGGTTATCGATCCAAATGATCCATATTTAGATTATTAATCATGACCATCCATAGTTTTAATGGGGGGGACCAATCAAAAAGTTTGAAAAAAATTGATCAATGAATAAGTTTCTTCTCTCACCTTTTGTTGGACTATGATCACTAAAAAATGGTCTGAATTTTCAGGAAACAAGTGGGCACTGACTAATGACTAATTGAGTATAGAATTACATTGTATATTGACCCTTTACATACTAAAAACTAATTTGACATGGAATTTGGAAGGAAACAACGGAAAAAAAAAACAAACATTATCCTTGCACACTGATAGTGCGTGTCCAAATTCCAATTTTCAACTATCAACACAAACGGTTGGGCTATTTCCAGATAGATAGATAAATGCTCGAATAACATCAGCTATTAAACCGGTCTTTTATGGGTAGCGGTGATTTAAACTATTTGGTCGAGTACGCTACAGCGAGTGAGCGCTACTGGTGTTTTTTAACGGAATTTTAACGTACAAAGGAATCTGCCCCGATAGAAAGAAACATTTGACAGCCGCTTCCGAAATTCTTTTTTTTTCTTCCAAAAATCTTTTCACCACAGCGCATCGGCGATTTGCACATGCGCACGGATATTTACGTAATCTGCAGCGAGTATTCCAAAACGCTTATCCGGATTCACCAGGAGGAAACATCCATAATCTCACCATGCATCCAAGAAAATTCAACTCCACAGGCGGAAAAAAAACGTGGGCGCTTAAAACACGCACAGCTGTCCTTTATCCTCTCTTGCAGGGCCTGTCCGTAAGACACAGATTGTTGCTGACAGGGAGGAGCCGACTGTGAATGCTGGGTAGAAAGTTTTAAATTCATTTTTGTTATAAAAATGGACATCATGATGATAATATCTCTGAACAACAAAAAAATGTACAGTGATTGAGAGGAGTAATCAAATCCCACGATAATCCAGCAAATATCTGCTCGTCCGTCTGTATGTGACAGCCTAACTCTGGAACCACGCAACACATTCCAATCTAATTTTCTGTTTGTACTAATGGGCACTCCGGGCATGCTTTCAGCTTATTAGATTTTGAAAATCTTGAAAAGAATTACGGGGTTTCTCGTTTGGGCTTACGCCGATAGTAATAACCTGATTTCCATTTACCAATCCACCCATCAAGCTATCTATTTATCTATCTTTTACGAAGTTCCTCAAGAAATTTCATCTAAATGTGATCAAAGACTTTATGATGGCATGATTTTTAAATAAGGTATATTTCAATAAATGCATAGTTCAAATCCATCATCTGTTATTAGTTTTAAAGGCTGTATTTAGACCACTCGCAGGAACTAGACGAATATGCCACCGAGGGGCCAATTGAAAATGGATTTTATCAAACAGAAAAAAAAACAAAAACGATAGAACCCGAGCAATATGTTCAACAATGCGGATTCCATCCTCGCATTAATAAAATTACTAGTTGTGGTTGTTGTAACAAGAAGTAGAGGAAAAATAGAGGAAGAGAGAGGGGGAAGAGGAAGAAGATGGTTCATCCAAAGGGCTTCACTAAGTTTCATGTGAATCCAACATGATACGACTAAAAAAAATATATTTAGCATTATTCATTGTGATAGTAATAGAAGACGGGGTGGGGGAAGATAAGAGAAAGGAAGTAGATGTGGATAGTTTACCCAAAGGTTTGGACCAGGTATCAAATCAATCCAACATAATACGGATGGGAAAAATTGCGTGTAGTAATAGTACGAGGAAGAGGAGGAGGAGGAAGAAGAAGAGGAGGAGGAAAAGGAACGGGGTGGAAGAGGAGAAGAAGGGAAAGAGGGAGTGGGGATTATTCACCCCAAGGCTCGGACTAGGTTTCATGTCAATCCAACATGATAAAGTTGAGGATATCGATGTTTACCATATGAGGGTACGATATACAGTTTGGACCGACAGACCTAAAAGAAGTCTTACAGAGATGCAAGGACGCACCATAAAAAAAAATCAAAGACCTTCCATAGGGATGCAGAAATGTTGCTCTCAAGACAGAAAAGAAAGACGTGAACTATTATTTATTGATTAAATATCATGACGGAAGAGACAACAACAAAAAATCCCAAACAAAAAATATAACAGGATTCCAAAGGAAGTTATGAGTCGCCATCATTCATATATGTTGTAATCGATGGAGGTCAATTAAAATGATGGGGAAAGGGGTGATCAATGAACAAGTTATTTGTCTCGCTTTTATGTTGAGTTGTGGTGACTTAAAAAACACCTGAATTTTTTTTCTTTAAAGAGCGGGCACAAACTTACGAACAATTTCGGCATAAACCTACGATGCATATTCACCCCCACATACTGAACACCGATTTCTGGTGAGCTGTTTCAAAAAATCGAAATTTTCATTCATCGAGAGGAGTGTATAAACAACATTCCAAATGTCTACGATGAACGGTAGGCGAAGTCTGCATATATATATATATATATATATATATATAGATATATATATATATATATATATATATATATATATATATATATATAGATAGATATATATATATATATATATATATAGATAGATAGATAGATAGATTAAGATATATATATATATATATATATATATATATATATATATATATATATAGAGAGAGAGAGAGAGAGAGAGAGAGAGAGAGAGAGAGAGATAGATAGATAGATAGATAGAAATGTCAGGATACATGGATAACCTAAATCCAGCAACAGTGATCGAACCGGTCTGTTGTAGGTAGCGATGATTAATAAACTAGTTATGGCATAGACAATAAAAAGCTTACAATATGAACCAAGAAGCTTGGGAAGGGGAACGTTTCAATACAGACTGTCCGAAAAGTGACGCCCAACTTGCTAGTACTGCCTGTTCAGTTTCCAGACAATCAGCCGTCATTATCTGAAGAATATAAACATTTCAATAGTTACATACACTTTTGATTAAGATAATAATGCAATGAATACTAAAAATAGCATCATGTTGCATAATAAGTTTACATAGATTTCCCAGATAGATTAGCTTCAAATCAGGTGTTAATTTTGGGACACCGTGTTTGATGAAACGTTTAAAACGTGTACTGAAGTTTATGAGACCTACAATAAAGAATTGGGTGGTTCGGATCACTTTATTTTCCTAGCAATAAACTGAGTATTTCAGCTGGTTCTAGAAATGTTGTTTACTAGCCACCGAGAGGACCCACGCACACCCTCGGGTAAAACTTGTGTAAAACTTTTATATCTATTATTAGATAGAGATGCACGTTAACTTATATAGTTTGTTTTGACTTGTTTTTTTTCTCATAGATTATTACATGCACACACATAACTGTCTGTATGAGTGATGCATTCAAATAGTTGAATTGAGAGTTGGATCTATTTCTGTAAACTACCTTCTCTTTTCTTTATGACCGAGTGTAACGAAATTGCTCTTCGTTTTACGGCTTTTCACGAATATAAAACACCTTTTACCACAGCCATTTCGGCTGAGACAAAAGCGAGAAGAAAAAAAAAAACAAAAAAGAATCGTCCAAAAACGCGGAGTTATTTCGAAAATCCGACAACTCGCTAAAAATAAAACGCCAGTAAAATTAAGCGATAAATTATTCGAAAATTTAATTTTATATTAACGACTTCTCAAACTTGTGATCTCTGCTTTGTAAAAGAGAGGGCAAGCTGTGAATGACATGAATTTAGACACAAAACGTAAATGAAATTAATACATGAAGGGATAAAAATCATAAAGTATTCTCACCTGATATAGAAATAATTGCGTTATAAATACCTCTTGCATAAATCTCTCTTTTCTCGCTATTTGACTTTATTTCATTCTCTGTTTTTATTTCTTTCTCCTTCCCTCACTCACTGTCAGGGGGCTTGGCCTCGTCTATTGTTAGTGTAGTGCAATGCGCTCTTGGAGCACCCCCCATTACGGTGCCCCAAGCTTAATGTATACAAGGCGCTATCCAAAAGTTCAGGGAACAAGTCTGGCAGCTACCAGGGTCAAACTCCACTCCCTATTCTTTCGGTATTCCACACACATACGCACACACAAAAACACACACACACACACACTCTCTCTCTCTCTCTCTCTCTCTCTCTCTCTCTCTCTCTCTCACACACACACACACACACACATAAATACATACATACATGTATATGTATATATATATATATATATATATATATATATATATATATATATATATATAATATTGATAAAAAGTTGCCACGGTATATGCATATATAGAGAATAGACACACACACACACACAAACACACACACAAACACACACACACACACACACACACATACATATATATATATATATATATATATATATATATATATATATATATACATCAATTCACATATCAGTTTACACTCCGAATCTCGTCTTGGGTGGTCCACGTTACAAACGTGTAACAAGGTTTTGGGGTTTGACAAAATGAAGGAAGTTAATAAAGAGAGGAAAGAAAAAAGGAGGAAGAAGTTATATTTTGTACAAAAAGAAGAAAAAGAAAGTATATTGAAGGAGAAAAGAAAGGAGAATAAATAGATAAAACCAAAAGGATATAAGCAGGTTATAAGGAGGAAAGGAAATTGTAAAAGAAAGAAAATACTAATAAATAGATACGCACAGATGTGCTTATTACGTTCTTTAAAATATCAAAAGTGGCCCTGCCTCAACAATTTTTTAAAGAATTTACAAAATGTTTGATTTTCAGGTCCCCTCAGAAAGATCGTACCCTTACAGCTCCACCCCGTACCCCAGTCACAAGGTCTTCACACGCACAAACACACACACACACATATATATATATATATATATATATGAATTGATTTGTTGACGGACTTATATAGCTCAGTGGTTAGAGAGACGCCAACTTTAGGCAGCTACATATCGGTCACAGGCCTGGTATCAGTAGAAGCCCATTTTCTTCAATTGTTTATTCTATACATGATGTCTAGGCCGAATGACAAATTCGCTGTGTAAGAATGGGAGTTCGTTTTAAATAACGTCATTTGCAATTGATTCTTTCAGATGATATATAAATCTCCTAATATATATATATATATATATATATATATATATATATATATATATATATATATATATATATATATATATATATATATCAACAGATATGCACAGACATATATTTGTGTGAATTGATGTCTCTAAATCGACATTTAGTTTTCTAGTAAAGGAGATAAATTTTCTTTTTTTTTTTTTATTAAAGTCTTTCTGCTTTCAGTTCCTACATGACCAATTTTAATGAAATTGCTCTTCATTTAACGAGTTCTTACGGATATAAAACACTTTTTCAAATGTCATCGCGAAAGCATCTTCAAAAAGTATGAGACTATTTCGTAAATCTGAAATCTCACCAAAAATAAAACCTCGGTAAAAATTAAATTATGAACAATTCGAGCACTTCATTTCACATTAACCCATTAACTGCGGAAGGTGGCGAGCGAGTTAGTTACCAATTGCAAGATAAAAGTCATTGACTATTGCAAGTTATCTATGGCATGTAATCCATAGTAATCAATACCACCAAGAAACTACTATTGAATTTTATTGCAGTAATATTCTAAAGAGTAAAAAAAAAAAGATAGGACATTTTATGAGCAGCGAGAATTCAGTCTTAAATCTGAACGAAATAGCTTAATAACCAAACAGAATTCATCTTTAAAAAAAATGACAGAGGTATTTAGAAATTGGTTATAATTTCTAAAATCGAAAACTAGTGTATATAATGACTATAGTGGGACTTTTAGTAGCGTGTTCACATCATATGTTCTAGGTCTGGGCCCATTCCAAAGGAGCATGTTTGGAAAGGACCCGATTTATGGTATTTAAATCAGTTTATCCTAATTGACATCTTAAATAAATTTCTTTCAATCATACGAAACAATGATATCGGTTACTTCTCTCTCATATTTTATATCTAAATTCAGATAATTTAAAGAGCAGAAATCAAGGGAGTTAATTGACAGAAAATATGGAGGAAGAACTGTTATCTTTAAAGATTTATTCATTTTTATTCGATTCCTCAAAAACCATTCATCCAAAGGACATTAAACCCAAGAATGCACTGCTTAGTGTGACGACTAATATATCTAATGAATATAAAATCAGTATATTGGCCAGTTATCGAGCTGAAGTGGTGAACGTACATAGACATTTCTTCATTTGTAGTTAGATACTTATAATAGACCATCCGTTTGAAATGCATAGATTAATTCTGGACTAAAGGCTTATATTTCGCCTGATTTTTGACGGATTTCTATTATAAACTTTAACTGAAAGTAATAGAAAGCCAGAGAAAATATTTCCACAAGGTTATAAAATTTAAATAAATGAAAAACTCACCATCACGGTCAGTAATTGAACGACTGCAGCAACAAAATATGAAGCTGTGTAAAAAAAACAAGTCAATCAAAGAATAAATATGGGTTGAATAAATTCTATATCTGGTATCCCTGGTGGATTCCAATGAAAAACATTCAGAATAGAGTGAAAAGAAATCTACAAAACAGCTTGATTCAGTTCAGGAAAACTGTTGAAGATAGATAATAGTTCGACTATTCCTTAAGTCCAAAATGTGTGCAAAATAACGCATCAGATGTTTCAAATGAGATGCTTGTTATTACTACTTTTAAATGTTCACTTAATGTATTTTTATTTATTTATTTATTTTTTTGCTTTTACGGAAAGAGCTGAAAAATAAAAATGGCGTCCAGCGTTACTTGACATTGAGTTGTCAGAAGGTAGCACTCTTATATAAGGATTTTTATGATTACTTCGACGTCTCATTTTTCAATAACTGCCACCACCCTTTCCTCCAAAGTCTCAATCTAATATACCATCATCACAATTGAGGGAGGGGGAGTTGGAGTGTTCAAAATTTCCCCCATATAAATTGATGTTAATTGCCTCTTCGCTTTACGATTTAAAAAAATTCCATTTCTCTTTGTAGAGGAACTCTCTTTTTTCTGAATCGCGTGGAAAAGCTGTAATAAGTTTATTTTCATATTTGGAATAACAGTCTTTTTCAATATCAATTCTTGATTTTCATGTTAGTAAAACAATGCTGAGAAAATTGCTTTTCTTCCATCCTTGGGACAGGCAAGTTATTAAGAGATAGTTCACTCCTACGAGATTACATGTAATCTCTAGCATGGAGTTACAAGCTGAGAAGATTAACATAATGATTTTTTTTTTGTTTAAGCTAGCCAATAATTAGTCCAGTGGCCAGTAAAAAGTAAAGTATGCTCAGTCACAGAAGGTAAGTTGTCCAGGATGGCACGTCTTGATTGCGTTAAAGAGTGGAATTCGGGACTCTTTTGTGACTCTAAATGCAAGGACTGATAATTTATTTTTTTTGTTTTACCTGTGCGTACGTGTGTCGGCCCCGACGATAAACTGACCTTGTGACAAATGGGGAGGAAAGTAAATCTAATGCTTGCTCGTTTTTAAACTCTTTTTATGGACTATATTTTCGCATCAATTTTTCTAAATAACCAAGGAACAAGGATGCTATTTTGAATGTTCGATATTCCAACGGACACTTTCTTTGCGTTGGTGCCAAATTCTGATTTAGTACAAATGTCGTTCAACTGGGCGCAACTGAAGTCGTAAAAATTAATGCGAGCACTCCTTCTTATTTCGGCAGTTTGAAGGCTTTTAATATCAGTTTTATTGGAATCGTGATTTTTTTTTTCTACATTTTGTATCAGAGTTTCGGCTCGGTGTCACTATCAAGCTCGTAAAGAATTTTCCTTTTTAACACTTTAAATAATCGGAGAATTTAAATGATGATACATTGTGGAAGAAGATACAGAGTTGGTCTAACTTTAGCAGCGTGGAAAATGGGTGCCGCGAACCGAGTTCTGACTGCGGTAATTTTCGCTAATCCGTAGGCATGAATGAAGCTTCCTTATGGAACAGTGGTGTATGGTAGTTTGTATGAGGTGTGTGCTCTGAGCTACTGGTGCATACAACGCAAAAATATTTTTGTGTCCGTAAAAAGTGATGGTCAGTGAAATTTTATTTTTGTACCATGTCAGGAAGATGATATCGATTGTAACTCATAAAAATTCACGCCTTTGCTCATTCAATGGTTAACAAATAAAAAGAAATAAGGGAATTAATGGAAAGCTTTTTAAGGCTACAACATTTTATAAAATAATAATTTTATAAATCCCGTAAATTGCAGGCGTATTGTGAAACATGAAAAAGGAAGACAGATTAAGCTTAACACACACACACACACACACACACATATATATATATATATATATATATATATATATATATATATATATATATATTTTTTTTTTTATTATTATTATTATTATTATTATTATTATTATTATTATTATTATTTATTTTATTTTTTTTTTAATTTTTATTTTTATTTTTATTATTATCATCAAATGAATCCATTAAAGCTTCTCTCGATTGACGATTGCATCAAAGGGATATCCCGTCAGAAAATGCTGTTTTCGTTCGTTTGGCGTTCGTAACATTGAATTGGCGAGAATGTGAAACTTTACAATTTGCTATAAGGACCAACTCCCCTACATTGTACCGAAAATGCTTTTTCTTCTTGTCAAGTTATTCTTTTCAAACACTAAAATATTTTAGCGTTCTTCAGTTTCCGTAGCTCAAAACACACCATGACACAAACCACCGTGCGCTACTGTAATGGAAAGGCTTGTTAACCATTACTCCAAGGCCGGTGACTTTGTAAAATATTATGTAAACATCTGTCGGTTTGGTGCAGGACTACAATAACGGATAACCACTCCACATTGACACGTAGCGTAGTGGATACAGAATCAGACAAAATTACTGCAAGTAATCTGATGGTTCTAGGTTCAATCCCAGTGTGAGACTAATAATAATACTAATGCTAAGAGGGGAGTGCGGTCAATATACCCCCGTCGGTTAATTACTTCCACACACCTACCAGATGATACCTGTACAGAGTACAACGGCCGGAACGTAGTATGAAAAACAACCAAGATGAGGATGGTCCGAATAATAATTGAAAAAAAGATGTCCAAACAGTTGAACACTTTACTGTATCGCTGATAATCTTCAGGTGCATCACCAAATAAAGTATGATTAGAGACCAACACTGTGATTTAACTGTCTGCATAAATTTCTTTTTAACGTTGGTTATCTTACTGTCGATCTACGTATCACTCGTTCATGCTGCAACGGAGGATCTCAGGAACGGAAAAATTAAACATTCACTCCTTATCATCCATAAAAAGGTCCGAAAGTTGAGAACTATGCAACGTGCACATGAAAAAATCATGCTAGATCTCACATTGAGAGACCACAAGACAGCACAGTACATCTGGAAAAAGACAAGAGCCAGGGACATCATAGAATCAATTAAAAATTTCATATGACAATGGGCTGGCCATGTTGCAAGAATGGCGGATAGACGATGGATATAGCGACTCACGTCATAGATCCTCAGAGATCACATGCGCAACCGAGGTCGGCAGAATATTAGATGGAGAGACGAGCTAGGCATCACCCATGATAGAAAAGTGTGGCGAATCCTGGGGAAGGTCTATGTCCAACGACGGACGTTGAAAGACTGATGATGATGATGTATAGAGAGAACATTGTTTTTGCCTTCCTAAATGGGTTATTTAATTTGCAATTCAGACTTTTTTCAGGGATCAACAACGAAAGGCGAGAGAGGTCACTCATCAACTGATCAACTCTTGAAGTAACTTATCCATTGATCACCCCTCTTTTCCAATTTCTTTAATTGATCATTCCCAACACAGCATTTTGATAGATAACTTTGGTAATGTGGCAGTTTTGTATTGAATGACTAACCGACAATATTATTCTCCTGGGTCATTTGAACAGCTAAGATGATCATATATTTTTGCCTACCTTACAAAACCTGAGTAATGTGTCGTAAATCTTTTTTTTTTTATGTGTGTGTGCTAATGCCAAAATTTTGGCAAGTTCTGCAATAGAGAATCGAACTATCAATACGGACATTTATCGAGGGAAGATGCTTTTTAACCATTTGGGGGGGGGGGAAAGCACTGTTTGAGATCGTTCCAGTTTTTCCAATGCCCGATATCACCTCGAGTCTACTTCCCTTTTCATTTTGGCCACGAACAATAACTTTTGGGAGACCCCGTGAGTTTTTTTTATAAATGCATAGATTTCTTTCAGAACTGTACTGAACGTATGTGTCACGAAAAAGAAGTGAATGGTTTTTTCACAATCATAGACAATTATTCATCATGGAAAGAAACTCACGCAGTAATTAGTTCTCACTACATATCTGAACAGGAAAGACGTTTGGGCAAAGTAATCTGTCAACTCTACTATTTTTTATCCGTCTAAATGAATGTTTAACGAGACAAGTTTGTTCTAGCATTATTTTGGTTCTTCAAAATATCGAACAATTTTTATTTAATAGCATATTTTTTTTAACCATTAAATAAAAGTTATCTTGTTTTAGAGTTATCATGCTTTTTAACAAACCTTAGTATTAAGCACTATCATAGGTTAGTCTCAAAATAGTTAACAAACATTACGACAAACACAGTTATGATAAAGACTGTCGCCAAAATATAAAAGTAGATGCTGGCATCGACACACAATATGAGAAATAAATAGAACCAAATGTTTTGTACTCTAAAATCTCGGAGCTAACGCGATCTTTGAGTGAATTAATTCTTGTGGCTTTAATACTGAACGCTTTCAGCATAGCGTTGACGCACTTTTAGCCACCTGAATCTGGAGCCAAAATTCTTGGATCTTGCAACGAGGGCGGAGACAGGTCAACGTGAAGTCCACAGCAGATTCTTCCTTATTGTCTAAGTTCGCCTCAGGTCATAGGACATCAGCTGCCGGCCAACGGCCTTGCGCTAAAGACCCCGGACACAAGACATCGTTGAACAACTGATTGGCGCTAGGTGGGGGTAAAAGCGGTGGCATGTGAAGCACAGCGGGCACTTTTCCAAGCCTATGCCAACACTAAAAAGCCGGATTGCCCATGCCAAATTCCCTCACTCGTTGGTTGCTGTCCAGTTTATCTGTAATGGGCGGAAAAGGAGAGGTTATCGGAAATATGGCTGCGGTTTAGAAGATTCAGAGACACGAATTCCGAGCAAGGCGGGAAGAGATTGGGATAGGACATAAAGAAATGTGTCAAAGAACCAAAGAAAGTAGCGTCATTTAGTATAAAATGGAATTTAAATTTTTGGCAAGTTCTCTTTGGGAGGAGGTGAAGAGCTCTCACGAATCAGGGCGACATCTGCTGACAAAAACACAGCCTGAATTCTCTCTGATGCTTGCGTGTAAAGTCCTTCAAGAGCAGATAACCTGTTAGTTTCCTTAATTAAAAATATAATCACATAATTCCTCAACCTTTGCAAGTCTTTGTTCTCCGTTGAGGATTAGAGTTTGGTCATATTTTTATACTTTGCCTGGTTTAATCACATTTTGGTTATTTTCTTTTTATCACGATATTGTTAGCTGTCCGATTCTTCATTTGCTAAATTGAGAGAAAGGGTATCGTCAGGCGAGGATTGAAATCAAATAACGCACATCACAGCTGCTTATGGTATTGTTCGGTTGTTACTTATGAAATAACTTTTTTCAATAGCATAGGTGAGGATGATATAAACAATAAAAATGGTGAATATGACCCATAGCGAAAAAAAATTCCCCAAAGATCCTCCAGTTACAATATACAAAATTCCTCAGGTAGTCAAGAAATAAGTAAAAGTAGGAACTATTGCTTCCTTGTCAGCAAATCTTTTATTAAGGTTATGAAGTTAAAAATGTTTGGAGCGATAACAATCCGTAGGAAACATTCTTGGTGAAAATTGAATAAGCTGCAGTTTTCCAACATTTTAACCTTTCCTTGAAATGACGTAGTATGGCAGCTGTTGCATTCCTAACGACCCCAGGAGATTCCCATTCCTTTGCTTGTTGGTAATTGGCCATTGGTATCAATAATCTTTCATGATCTAGAATAGGTTTGAGCTGTTTTTCGAGGTTTACTATTGGTATCCATATTCCCAGACCTAATCCTATTGAATCAATGCTGAACAGTTCGCACTGCAGTTGTATTCACTCAAAATGCTCTACTCACTCTATTTGCAGTACCCTTCCGTTATTTGAGTTTATACTTGAAAATCAGTCCAGGATTTGGGGTAGATACCATAGCTTATAAGGACTCAAAAATATATAATAACAATGAATTGTACATTTATTTGCATTGAAGCTACAAAACAGTTACACCAGTAAGTTTTTCACTACATTTTCATCGATGTTAAAAAAGGCATCCAATGTGTTATAGCAAAGTATTACCATTTTGGGAACATCAAGAATCTTAACTCAATTACTAGTCTCACCTTAGTAAGGTAAAGGATTGGAAAAACAGAAATGTAGCTGGCATAATTGTGTTACATCAAAGTCATAAGTGGGGAGGTCCCTTCTTCCTTGAAAATTAGTATCCTTGATCTTGGCTTTCACCTTGACGCTGTTATCGAATCCTCTATGATACATCAGATTCTCTTTTCCCTAATCTCAATGCAAGAGTTTTCTGCAAAAATGGTGCCGGATGAAAATCTGATCGATTCCAAATGAAACTGTAGTGATCCGGAACGAAAGGAACCGCTGATACTAAGACTCAAACCTGAACTATGCGGCAAACTAAGGAATAGGCATGATGTATTAATAATCCCGGGTGCAAATGAAGTTTGCTGAAAACCTTTATTAGATATTAAACATAATACATTAGGGAATTTATAAAATTTGTATTAGATGCATGCGTTTTTGACTGTCATTTTTGAAAAGGAATGTCTCCCTGACCTTACAATAAAATAGATAATATATACTGTAATCGAATTAGGATTGAATTGCATTACAGAACTACTCAATATTTTTCTGCTAAGCGTAATGGTTTATGGTTTCTAATTAATAACGCTTAACAATAATCAGTAAATAAAAACACATCAAAGGAACATAGTTTCCTTTGATCATTAATAAACATAGAAAAAAACAATTAAGAAATATTGAGTTAATTAGTACTCAAGAAAACAATCTAATTCTGATTAAGTATTTATCATTATAATACAAATTGGACAAATTGAATTTCGTTATGATTAATTTGGCTTTGTAGGTTTTGACGATCTGTGTTTCGAGTAAGTAAAAGGTCACCGTCGAATCGTGTCACGGGAGACGGGCGCGTGTTGGAATTTCGTTCGTATGTAATTCTCGATTCCATATTTTCCGAATTGCAATTTTTTGGTCGATAATTTTCAAAATGTCCGAAATGTACTCGAGATTTTGCAGGGGAAGCGTTATTCCAATCGATCAATTCTCGTTTTATTCTTTCTCAATTTTACTTGAGAAATTCATTAACAGCCTCGGGTCTGACAGGCTCACCGAAGCTTCACTACAGCTCAGTCGACAGTACATTCCAGGTTTACACAGCCTACCCCGTTGACGGTAGTGTCCACGATGTTGGACGAGGGGTTGGCTTTTCCCCATTTGAATTCAGAATTGTCCGTCAGCTACACTGGTTTCCAACTAAGGCTAAAGAGCTAAATCTGCCCAACTATTCACCAATAGCTAAGGAGAGGAGATGGGTCCATACATTTCCCATGGACAATAATGCAAACTGTCTCAGCCACAGTTTGAACTCAGTTTGCCGTTTCCACTCTCCGTACTACGAACTATTAAGCCACCCACATATTCTCGTCCAATAAATAAATGAGCTAAAGATGTTGACATGAAAGAGCACTGCAATTAAGAAAGTTGTCAAAAATATGTTAGGCTCATAATAAAAAAGAAAAAAGAAGTAATTTCTTAGTTTCAACACTACACAGCATAGATTATTAGCCTGATGATTTTGGACGTTTCATTCACAAATCTCATCATACTCTGGTTAAAAGACAATGTTCTTAACATACGTCTGCTCATCGCTGACATACACTGGCATTTTCTAATCTTTCTTACTAATATTATGGAACACATAGAGGGAATCAAACTCACTCCAAAAGTAAGAGTCCATAAGGCAGGCCAGTTAACTATGACATGGAAAGTGTCGTAGTATTTACGAGACTCGATTTAGCAACCACATGACTAGCATTGATTGTTCTGTAAGTTTCTCAATTGTAACAGGAAGATTTGTTGCAATTATCGGTACAAAAAAAGCGTATGGAACTTTCTCTACAACCTGATTCATTTAACATGTGAGCATACATAACAAACATGATATTGGAAACTATTAATCAAAACTGAGAACATCAAGAAATGTTTCTTCAGTTTTAAGTTGAGCAGGCTGACTAGCTGTGTATGTATCACGCGTTCAGGCAACGACAATTAAGCAGAAGGGCATAAAATGTAGATAATTACTACTTATTATGTTTATAAAAAAACTTTTCTATTTTTTTTTCATTTTTAGAAACAAACAGGTTTTTAGTGGGTTCAGTGTACGTTTATGTTAGATAGGTCCTTTGGTTTGTACCAAGCAGCGTTTGGACTGATCTAGTGATCACCAACAAACAAAAGGCGGAAAAAGTTGTTTTTTTTTTCGCTGATCACTCCATGTTTCCGATTTTGATCACCCCCAACTCGGCGTTCGGCCAAAATACGTTGGTCACGTTACTGTTGACTGACCAGACTTGTAATTCCTTTTGCCTACTTCCTTCTTTCTCCCTTATTGATACTTTTCATCACATGCCTAAATCTTTAAATTCTGCGAACATTGATGTAAACAGCGTAAATCAGAAATGATAAAAAAGTAGCCTCCGGTGAGATTTGAACTTTATCCCTAAGCATAGTGATAAAAAGGAACAATAAAACTGAAAAAAAGAAGAGATAGTCAAAATTACGAATGGAAATTCAGACAACATAACATTAATAATTCAAAAAGCGTGTTACTCAATATTCTATTGTTCTTCTAGACAACATGTGCAAATATTAGATTCAACTGTGTGCCTCGAAGGTAAAAAATAAAGAACAAAGAAAACATTCTGTCCCTTTCAAAGGAGAATGTTAACAGCCTACTCTCCTTGAATTTTGGTATTGATGCAAAAACAGAAGTCGTTTACAAGGTGATGAATGGTAAAAAAAAGATAATATGGCAACAATGAGAGTTATGGGTAGAATTTAACAATTTGACCTCAAAACTTGATTATTTTTGTTAGTGCAATCAGTGTATATGAGACTCTTTGAAAAACTGGATAATAGGGAGTATTAGAGGTAAAGAAATCATGCAATCGTTACTCTCGATAATAGCCTATATGGATATTTGGCTCTCAAACTGAGGATAATGCAAGGGTCACGTAAAAGAGTCATGCTTAATATCACATGGAGAGATCACTAGGCAGAACATGGTTTGAGAGAAAAATGGGTTGTTATATAGATATATATATATATACATATATATATATATATATACATATATATATATAATTGATAACTGAGTCATCCACAGACAGCTGTTATTACAACATTCTAGTGCAGCTATACACTATCCAATGTCCCATCCAGTACCCAGTTCTACGAGGCAAGATCGAAACCTTTGCTTCAGAGACTGGCATTTTACCTACTCTATGCAAAACTGGACGGTAAGTAACAATGAATTTAAGCGATATATTTACTTATGCAAAATTCCGAATCCACCAGAATCCTTCATTCCAAAGTTGGAAGAGCATTGCCATATATATATATATATATATATATATATATATATATATATATATATATATATATATATATATATATAATTATATATATATATACAAAAAAACATTGAAATTCTCGATTGTCAATGGACAGGCAATAATGCTTCTGATGAACATTGTGACTCACAGCGTTGACCAACAGACATCATATGTGAAACTGTGACCGGCAGAAAATAGGATGGTAGGATGATGCAGACAGGGGATATTGGCACTACAACGCCCAGGATCGAGAGATCTTGTGGGTCTTCAGGGAGGTCTTTGTCCAATGAAGGACGTCGAAATGCTGATCATGGCACGTATTGTATGAGTGCATTCATGGTGATTCTGCTATAGGCATGTATTGAAAATCTCTCTTTTTATGTTGAACTTGTTCCCTTCCATCATTTCCGCCTTTTCCCCTTTTTTGCAGTTGTCAGTTTGCCAATATTTTGGTTTTATTTGCTTCTTCATTAGAAACCACCAACCAAAACTGGTCACGTATTTTTTTCAGTTTTCAAGTCTGACAGGCTGACCATGTATATCTTAAAAGTACAGGCCACTAAAACGCTATAAACTTAAATATTTACGCTTCATCATGACAAAAAAAACTTTTCCCTTGCCCCTCCCCAGATATTTAGGGTTCTGTTCACGCTGAATAGGTCTTGTAGTTTTAGTTGAGTAGCATTTAAGCTTGATATTTGGAAATCTAGATTCTTTACTGATCGCATTAATTGTTTTTTCGTCCTACGCTCTATTTTCTTCTTGGCCAACGTCCTAAATTTGTATTTTGTGTTCCTTTTTACCCCTCTGCTCCTTTTTTTAAGTTCTCTAATCTTTCTCCTCCTTTTTCTTCTCCTTCTTCATCTTTGTTATTTTTCAAAATTATCATTTTCAACGATTTCAGAATGAATCTATCCATTTTCCCCTTCATTCCCTTCTTTGTGCTTTTTTAAAAAATTCTTTCTCATTTTTCTTCTTTTCATCTTACACAATCTTATTTTTGTTTTTTTTTTATTCTATACTATCATATTTTTCTCAGTTTTTCATTCTACTCTTTCTTATTTTTATTCTTTTCATTCTACACTTTCTCATTTTTTGTTTTTCATTCTACACTTTCTTTTCTTCTTTTTGTTGTAACCCCTCTCATTTCCTTTTTTTTCTTCATTTTACAATTTCTTTTTTTCCTCTCCATATTGCACTTTCATTTTATTCCTCTTTTCATCGTACACTTTCTTGTATTTTTTAGTTAATCATTTAACAGCATTTTTTTCTTTATTCATTTCTCTATCTTTTATTCCCGCTCTTTCTCATTCCTTACTATATTCTGTTTTTAATCATTTCTCCTTCGTTTCTTCTCGGTCAGCTTCACTTCTTCTCTTTGTCACTCTCTTTTCTTTTTCATCACTTATTTTTCCCTTTCTTACATCTTTGCTCTTTTTTTTTTGCCTGTATTATACCATTCTCTTTGATTTCCTCTCAACACTCTTTCTTTTTCACGTGTTTTAGAAACTGTTTACCCTTCATGTTTAATCTGGGGGGAAAAGTGCAACAGAAGCTAGCCAATAGATCACCGAGGCTTACGGTAATGATGAAAGCACGTGTCTGGAATTGTTTGTTAAGTTTAAACAAGACTTTGAGCTCAAGGACTAAGAACGTTCTTGATGGCCTCACAACTTGAAAAACCGATGAATCAGAAGAAATTCTGAAGGAAGATATAAAGCAAACAAAACAAGATCTTGCAAAGAAAGTCAGATGTGAATCATTCAACTCATCGAAATGAAGCAAAAATTCGAACAGGAAAGAAGTTGAGCGATGATTTTACTTTTCTACATAACGACGCCTCTCCTCATGTTGCAAATGCGACGGAGCAGCTGATCTAGGTGAAGTGTACGTTCTTTTAAATGTAGCGTGTTTTTCTTGGATATAATTTCCAGACTCTTTTATTACTTGCTTCGTTCCATGCAACATTTTTGTCTGCTCAGCGGTTCCAACAAATTGGCAATATCAGAAAATTCTTTGAAGAATGCATCTAATCAAAACCGGAATTATTTCTTTATGATTGAATACACAATTTATCACATTATGTGACGTAAGGTCATAGAAAGTCGGGTAAAATTTTTTGATAACTAAATAATGGTGTTATGGAGGCACATAAATGAAATTTCGTCAAAAATGCTGGAAACTTTTGCGCTATGATGAATGAAAAAGACTTCTATGGAGAGAGAGAGAGAGAGAGGGGGGAAGAGAAAGAGAGAGAAGAGAGAGAGAGAGAGAGAGAGAGAGAGAGAGAGAGCCCTTATATTAATATTTATATTTTTATCAGACCCCAGTCCAAATCGATGGCTGGAGTTGACTTCGTTTTTTTTCCCGTAACAAGAACAACAAGAAGAATCTTCGATGATTGTATTGTTCTGAAAAACCTTTTATCCTGAATTTCAAATTTATCAGCAGGTCAGATTAAGAGAGAGAGAGAGAGAGAGAGAGAGAGAGAGAGAGAGAGAGAAGGAGGAGGAGAAAAATCTAGAAACAGACCCAGAGAGAATGAGAAAGGGAGAGATCCTCAGTATTTTTTGAAAAGGTAAGTTTTGAATTATACAATACAAAAGTTGCAACGATCACATTCAGTCGGGATAGAAGATTTTGACCCTGGAGCAGTCAGGCTCTTTATTTTTTTCTATTTTCCCCTCAAAATTTTTGTTTTCCCATCATGAGCAACAGCATCAGCCTTTTAACGTCCACCGTTGGACAAGGACCTTCCAAAAGATTATCATGGATGTCGCGAGGCAAATATTCCTCTAAACTTGTCTAGTTTGTCACACAATCTTATTTTCTGCCGACCACACTTTTGCAGATGATTTCTGGGGATCCACGTTGTGAACCACGATGTCCAGTGGTTTTCTGTCAGCCTTGCAATATGAAGGCCCATTACTATTTGAGTTTTCCAATTGATTTACTTATATCTCCGACTTCTGTTTTTTGTCTCTAATATATTTTGCTCTCTTGTGGTCTTGCCATTTGCTGTTGAACATGATTCTCCCCTGTGCACATCACATGGCTCTCAGAATAAGAGCTAATCAATTCATTTGATTCCATTTTCAAGTGACTATTTGGAGGATGCGTCTGTTGCAGATCCTTCCTTTTACGATTAATAGGGTCTTTATTGTTCTTGAAGATGAGCTTACTCAATCGAAAGCTTGCTAACCTACGGAGAATTTTGGCTTGATTTTCTCTTCTTTTGAGGATTTCATTGAGATTCGTAGTCCTTGGTAGATGCACCTGTCTATTCCCTCCAGCCCTGCGTTTTTTTATTTGTTCGTTGTGATTTTGTTCTCGGTATGTTTGTTGTATGACACCTTTTTTTTAACTGAATATCGTGTGAAGACCAACTTTCTTGCTTTCTGCATGCAGTCTACGCCTTGCTGTATGATCACATCAATGGCTCTGAGGATTCTCACTGAGTTGGAGGCCTTTTTGAACACAACAGATGCTACCACGAGTGGCATTTTATACTTCGCTGCTTTCTCTTTTAGATAATTTACCGAATATAGATTATGAAAGGTCGAGTAGCTTCTTCTAAAGCCTATTCTTTCCCCAAATTTTTTTTTCATCTAATATGTTGCTATTTAGTCGGTGATCACTTTGGTCAAAGGTTTGTAGATGGAGTGAAATCTAATCTTTGGCCTGATGTTGTTTAGATCTTACGAGTTTTTTTCAAGCAACGACCTTATGATAGCAATGTTCCAGTGTTCCGAGACTTTGCTTCGTTTGAGGCATAAGTTGAATAGAAGGTCTAGTTTACTTGTGATGCATTTACCTTCTTTTTTGCAGGTCAATTGTTTCATCTCCCACCGCAAAGGTTCTGGGAAATCTTCGAACTGGTTGCACATGACATGTATATCTTGTTCATTGTTCTGTGTCCTATGTTTGAGGGAATTGGGTTCTCTGATTCACATATTTTATGTTCGTAGCTATACTCATTTTTTTTTCTCTGATGTCAACTTAGTTTATTTCTTGACTGTCTTCTATAATTCTTTGGTTCCATTTCCAAACACCGAAAATTGAATCGACTTTTTTCTATCGTTACAACAAGAACAATACTCGCCTAAAATTAGGTTGTGAGGCTTTATGCAAAATTCGGCATCAACTTATAGTGGTTTCAACTTGTAACCAACAGGTCGTACTGACTAAGCTAAACTTACAAGGAAAGAGTAGCATACAGATATGCTAATCTCATTTATGTATAACGTAAATTCATTTCTACGAAAATTTTTATGATTTTTTTATTCATGTGCATGCAATATAGAGGTTTCTGTATTCATCTTCAGTCGGAATAGAAGATGGGGTGGAGTCTGATTCCGGAGCAGCAAGTCTTTTTTCATTTTGTGTTTTGTTTTTTCATTCCTTCATTCTTCTTCTGGTTTCTCCTGTCAACATCAATAATTGCCTCATTCATATTTTCCTTCTTCCTCCTTTCCTTACTCTTCTTTTTTTACATTCCGAACCTTTTCCCATTTTCGCTAGGGTCTCCATTATATTCATTCATTCCATTTTGCTTCCTTACTCATTTTCTTCTCTCTGTCTTTCTTCTTCCTCTTTATTGATTTTTACCTTCCCATTGTATTTCTTTTATCTTTCCGATATTGAAAGTATCATATCTATCTATTCATGTCCTTCTCCCTCTCTGTATTTCCACACGATATCTCTGGAAGCTCTCATTTCTGTCAAAGGGTGCGCGTTATACCACGTAAGAAATTATCAATTCTTCAAGCAGTCCTGGGAATTTGTTTCTGATAAAAAGATAGTTTTATTATTCTGCAACAAAAGGGTTAAAGACAAGCAGTTAGTAAAATAAAAAAAGGCCTTATTTCAATGGAAATTCCAATATTTGTACGTTGTACAGTTCTTTCCCTTGCTTTTAAAGAATTTTTTTCATTTAGTTTCTTGTTAGTGTACAGCGTTGGTGACGCATGTACTCACAGAGTGCCCTCAAGATCTTTATAGCATTCATCATTTTTTCTCTCTTTGTTTTTCT
>OY735223.1:40918684-40923684 GCA_963457665.1 Thysanoteuthis rhombus | reverse complement strand
TTGATAATCCAGTAAATCTTACTGATCAAATAAAGTTTTGCTGAAAACATTATGGAATATAATTCATGGCAAAACTCCAAAACGCTGATTGTTAATTACATGAACGACGTAATACATATAATATGAATTGCAACCATGAAATAGACTTATGTATGAATGTTTTCGCCCGATGTTTTGATATTTGTTGTTTTTATGTTTGTATTTTAAAAATTGAACACATCGTATATGAATTGCATACAATGTCAACTTGTTGCCTGCAATGTCAATTTATTCTATATATTCCACAAAACTGTTCGAAATTATTTCTATAATGAAGCAGTATTGTGTTGCACGTCATCTTCCCTTTCAGCAGTATATACTAAGATATAAAAGACGGATAAGATAAGAACGGAAAATATTGATAAGAACTGAGACAGATGAGTATATATATATACATACATATATATATATATATATATATATATATATATATATATATATATATATATTTGGAAATGGATATATGATCCAACATAATAATCAACTTATTATTTCTGCAGCTGCAAAATTTTCTTGAATTGTTTATTCTATTTATGTTGTCTAGGTCAAGTGATAGATTACCCGTGTAATAACGACAGATCATTTAAAAATGAGTTTTTTATGTAATATAATGCAATTTACAATTATATATATATATATATATATATATATATATATATATATATATATATATATATATATATATATATATATATATGTGTGTGTGTGTGTGTATGAAATATAAGAATCGTTACACAAACAAGTTTATGCTTCTGCCCTGTTTTGGCTTCCTCAGGAAGCCCCGAAAGGGTGGAGATATCAACCTGTTTGTGTAGCGAATTCTCCGTTCCATCATATTTTAAGCTCTTCTTACCTTCCCTATTCAATACTGAATGTATCTAACTATATATGAAATAAACTCACTGCAGATCAGATATTGTAATACCGATTTATACTTTGGTGCAAAAAATATATATATATATATAGATAGATAGATAGATAAATAGATAGATAGATAGATACATATATGTTTGCATGTGCGTGGATGCACGTATAGACAGATACGTACAAAATTAAATATATCCATCGGCTAAAAAAGATCGTCCTTTTCTGTGACACTGACGATGACAATTGCAGAGTTGGAGCTCCAGAAAAGAAATACAGGGAAACTCTTAAGAACAACCTCATCCCCTGTATTATCAACAAGTCAGCGGACAGAGAAGGCAGCCGACTAGAACGTATTGCATCACAAGGTCTTCCAAGAAACCTCCTTCGCTTAAACCACACACAGAGCAAAGGCAGATGAAAAACAGTACCGTGATGGAATATCCCGAATATATCTACAGCTATGTAACATGCAAGTCACCCTAGAGCCACTGTTATTTCAACTTCATTCCCAATAACTATTTCCAAGATTATTTCAAGATCCTGATGCATAAAATTTTGTTATATTTTTCAAATATTATTCAAATAGATTAATTTGAGGGTTAATCAATATATGAAAATGACGATTCGGAGGTGGAAGAAAATATTTACAAGAAAAGCTCGTGTTATATCCCGAAGATTTTTATTATAACATAGACAAGTTTCAATGCAATTGAATGGTTGCCAACCATATTTCTCTTGCTGCAGAGCAGGGGGAATTGTATGCTGCTTACATGTTTGAGATTAAGGGAGGAAATTTGGATATTTCTATGTTGTTGGCTGCTTAGTAACAATGAAATGGGGGTTGTATGTATCTATGTAGGTGAGAGTGAAGTTTGGTCTGAAATGAGAATTTTCTGTGAGGTGGTTAGGTTTCTCTTCAAAATTCAAATTAAAAAGATGGCTGGCAACTATCAAATTGTATTGAATTAGGCACATGTGATTATGAAGATTTTCAAGACGTAACACTTGCCTTTTTCGTATTTTCTCCTCTTCACTTTCCTGTTGTCATTTCCATCAACATTCTGTCGAATCATCTAACATCCACCCAACAAACGTATATATATATATATATATATATATATATATATATATATATATATATATATATCGCTAAAATATAACACTATTCTTCTCAATATTATAATAGCAATGAACTAAACAAATATATAGTTAGAGACTGAGATACCAACTCACCTATAGATCAATAAATAGACAAAATGAGCTAACTTTTTGATATGTGCAGATATCATCAGCAATACATTACGCAGGTATACAATTCTGTAATTCTGGAGCGATAGTGCACATACCTATAGGCAAAAAACCTTACATACAGATACTATATATATATATATATATATATTTATATATATATATATATATATATATATATGTGTGTGTGTGTATATATATGTGTATATATATATATATATATATGTGTGTGTGTGTGTGTGTTTGTGTGTGTGTGTGTGTGTATGTGTGTAGAGAGAGAGATGAATACGTATGAAGAAACTGAAATTGATAGATGTATAGATAAATGTAAATTCATGGAGATAATAAAAACTGCATCAATATACGTGCATTTATATCAAAATCATATAACCCTAACATATTATTCCTTTTTGCTTTTCCTCTGGCTTCTGGACAAAGAACTATCTTTACTCGATGCCTACGCCACTCAAAGACCAAAGTTCAACGTATTTATTCATTACTTATTTCGTCTTGTATCATCGTATGTGTGTTTTGAAGCGCAAGTGTTCGTGTGTATGTGTATGCGTAAGAAACTTATATTGATTTTTTCAAATGCATACAGAAGTATTTGAATATAGCTAATATAGGAAAGTTTTTAAATATATATATATATATATATATATATATATATATATATATATATATATATATATATATATATATATATATATATAACAAAATGAGGGATTTATTACACAAACACGTTTATGCGTCCACCCTGTATGAGCTTCTTCAGGCAAATGATTTGATTTATTTTTTATTCCCTATTTAGGGCGTTTTTTTCGGGGGGGGGGTCAATTTTTTATAGCATGTTTGACCTCCCTTTTATCTTCTTCATATATCTTATCCTTACTTCATTGTATTTTGAGCTCTACTCTAACTGAAATTACTGTTTAATGTTGAATGTATCGAGCAAATTACGAGATAAACGAACCACACATCGAGAATAGCATTATATTATATCACATTACATTGTATTGTATTCCTGATTACTATTATATATATATATGTATATATATATATGTATATATATATATATATATATATATATATATATATATGCACAACTGAGGTCGGTAGAAGATGAGATGGCGAGACAATCTAGACCGGTTAAAGGAATATTCGCTCCGCAACGCCCTCGATAAAAAGGTGGATATTTCCTTGGAAGATCCATGTCAACAGACAGACGATAAAATAAACTGATGATGGTGATCATCATCATAATGTGTTGTACACGGATGTTATTTTATGCTAAACATTGAATGATGTCAGTCAGTATAACAACAGACGTAATTCGCTGTTCATATCATATCTATTGAGTATATATATATGTATATATATATATATATATATATATATATATATACATATATATATATATATACATATATATATATATATATATATATATACATATATATATATATATATATATATATATATATATATATATATATATATATATATATATATATATATATATATATATATATATATATATATATAAGGAAATAATACTGACCTACCTCCCTTAAACCTAAACGGATAATAAGCAGTTTCCTCGAGTATTCAAGAAGCTTTTTGTTTCGTGATTTCCAGTAGAAGATACCACTGATAATAAAAACTCAACAAATAATAGGAGCTGGACGTTTATTGATACTTACTGTCACTTAACCGCCACCATTATTCACCAAATATTTGGTATGGATATGCACATTTGTCTAAATGCTCTATCATAAATAAACAAACGTCACTTTTCTCTGGTTAGTTTCTTTGTTGTTTTTTCTATCACGTTAAAGCAAACTGGAAGACTCTAAAGGAGTAAAGCATATTCTGTGTCTGTGTGTTCATGCAATCTAATACATCTTGCTATCGTATCGTATTTGCATCTCAATAAATACTATTGCTATTGCTTCTATCACAAATTAAATTTTTCACCTAATTCAACTTCCTTATAATTCGAAGATTTTTTTAAAAAAAGCGAAAATATGAGCAGTGGTACAGAATCGTCCGAGGTAATTCTTTTTTCCCATTTGCCATAAATTCATTATTAATCCCGTCATCTATTATGGATTCAAACGTGATGATAAAGATGCAGTATTAAGTGCTCGAGATTTTAGAATGCTTTTGTGACTCAATTACTGACAATATCCACTAGACATCTAGTGCTAATATGTAAATGTTCAAAATATGAACCTAGCAATGACGATGCTGATGGGAGTGATCTTGCATTGGACAATTATAATGATTGGTATCTTGCCGCGAAATCAATTTAATTAGTAGAAGAAAATGAAAAAAATCGACTCAGGGTTTAAAAATAATAATTCAAGAAAAAAAGAAAAAAAGATAAAGGAGACCGTCGAGCTTTTAAAAACAGAAACAAAAAAAAAATATCGAGCGAGAGAAGCAAAGGACAAAAATACATTCTTATAATGTTTATTTTATCAGAAGCCATAAAATATTCTCACTTAGAGTTTATGAAAAAAAAAGTTTTGGACATTACAAACGAAACGAAATAACCAAATGCAGAAAAAAAAGCAAAGATATTTTTACCAAAAATTACTCCTTGGACATTTCTTTTTAATCAATTTACTGAGTTTTTTTTTAGTTGCAAGTTGTTTCTTCCCTTTTGAATTGTTAGTTTGAGTTTCTGATTTATATCCAACGTTATCTATCTCATATCTATCTATCTATCTATCTATCTATCTATCTATATATATATATATATATATATATATATATATATATATATATATATATATTATTCTAACTTCATTTCACAAGGTTACTGATACTTTTCTCTCCAC
>OY735223.1:40873684-40913684 GCA_963457665.1 Thysanoteuthis rhombus | reverse complement strand
ACCGTTTTTCACTAAAAGAATATCTAAATAGTGTGAGAAAACAAGTAAAAACGTCTAGATTCTTCAGAATCTAGATGTCATCACCCCTAGAGAATATCTAAAATGGAGTTAAGAAAATATCTAGAAACATCCATTTCTTGACAACGCAAGCACTATACATAAACCATTCAAAATAAGACCGCCACCACCACCAAGAGGTCAAAAAAGCTTTTCATCCGGCGGAAACCATTTTCAAAAAGGATGTAGAGGAGTATTAAAACAATTTTCAAGTCAGTAAATAAAACGGTATGACCAGGAGCGCTGGAACACACAAACACACAACCACAACAATGTACGCACCAATAGAAAGAGATAGAATCTTTCATCACATCTAGTGGCCACGGTTGTTTGATAGTGAGATGTTCGAAAAACATTGAAGAGGGGATGGATTTGGAGGGTAACAGCAAAAGCAGAGAAATTATCTGGACGGAAATATTCACTGCCAACGACAACACATTTATTATAATCACCAAACTCTAAATATTACTTTGATACAAAATCGCACTGAGAGGGAATTTATGCAGACAATTACGATTAGAAAGTTTTTAAAACATGAACGAAAAGAAACACAAAAGGAACGAAAGGTGAGAGAGAAATATGATGAAAGAAAAAAAAAGAACAGTGTGATGTTTAAGAAAAATAGAAGAAAGGATGGATGAAAAAAAAACAACAGTAGTAGTATTTGAGAACCATCACTATCAGCAACTAAACATTAAACTATCACCTGCAAGACTATCTTACTTAGATAGAGAACTTTATTACGAAACAAATGACAAAACGATAAACGTCAAAAAGCTGAGAAGTGAGAGAAATTGAGATAAACAAGAGAAAGAAAATTGGAAGACGAAAATTTAAAGAAAGAAAGGAATGGTAAAATGTTTCGAGGAAATTGAAGACGTGGAGGAAATATGAGGGGATTAGTAAAAGAATGTTAAGACAAATAACTTCACTGAAAAAAACAAAAAAAGTTCCAAAGATACAGAAAACTAAAAATATGGAAAATATTCCAGTGCCATATTTGACGCTATTTAAAAAAGAATCTAAGAATGAAAGAGAAAGAGGAGGGGGAATGTTGAAAAAAGAAAAAAAAAACGTTAAAAGAATGAAGTTCCAAGATGTAGAACTTCGCTGCCAGCGACAAAACGTTTATCTAACATCTACAAAACTATGAATATTACTTTTATGAAAGATTTTCCAGTGCGATATTTTTGCAAGAATTTGAGATATCCTAGAAGTGTCTTTATGTTTACTTATTTCTATTGCTTGTGTGTGCACACTCTTTTAGTATTGTTTGCTGTGAGAGATTATTATCTTAGTCATGCCCTGCTGGTATCCACAAGGTGCCTCATTTATGAGGCTCTGTTCCACGTTTAGCCTACTGAAATAATGTTCAGTCTACATAGATATACGCGTATGCACACATGCAGTCGCACAAGCACACACGCACGTACGCACGCACACATACACACACACACACATACATATATATATATAAGAGTTGCAAATTTAGAAGTGGTTTTTCAATTTTTCGATTCTGGAAGTCAGTCTAAAATTTAAAGAATTGAAAAAAGATCACAATAGCCAACACTGGACCTTACTGTATAGAAAAAAGTATTTAAATATTGTCAACATTGGACTCAAGAATTTAAGAGAAAAAACAACAAAAAAGCGTTTGAATCGGCAAACCTAACATACATACATACATACATACATACATACATCTGGTGTTCGTCTAGAAAATATCCAGCCATACTTGACGGAGAAATAGCCGACTTTGGCCAATGACGCCTTCGGCCCTTCTAAGATAATACCCTCAGGACATAACATTCTCGCCTAGTGTCCTCTCCACTTTTCAAAACAGTCTGCTAAGTCTTCTTTTAGTTTCCTATTCGCTGCTTTGTCGCTTTCTTTTTCATCTCTTCCACGGTTTGAAATCTCTTTGGGGAAAGCCAGAAGTCGCTGGGGAACCATCTCTGGACTGGTGAAGCGTGGGGAGTGTTGGATAAGCACTTGTTTGCCCATAGAAAAACTTCAGCAAAAATTATTCACTCGGTTATCGAGAATGCAGCAGTATACAGGAGTCTCAATGCTGACTGAGTAACCCCACAAGAGAATGCCTGTTCTCGGATTATTTGCAGGGTATAACCAAGACCGAGAAACCGGCTCTCGACTTTCTCAAAATGGTTAGATTCGTTTCTAGTAAACCTTGCATAATATATAAATACAGACCAATTGACAAATAGATAGATAGAGATAGATAGATAAATGAATATACATACATACATACATACATACATACATACATACATACATACATACATACAATGTTTTTTACGTTGTTACTCGTGCCGAAATAAGTTATTATTTACGGTTTGCAGGAATTTGTCTGGAATCAAAAAAGATATTAAGACGGAAGTGACCTCTATATTTTTCATCAAACAGCCATTAAATGTAGCTAATGGTACCAGGAGAGAAAATTTGGGCGGGAAATAGAAAGTAAATTGTACGGAACCAAAGAGAAAAAAAAACCACTAACGGTAGATTGATTTACAAAAGATGTAATGACATACAAAGGTGGGGACAGCGTCATAAGGCACCGGCTATAAAGAGTGACCGGCGTGAAAAAGGGACATAAAGACTAAGGAGAATGGTTATGAAGTAAAGTTGAAAGGGGGAAGAAGAGAAAGAAAGGAAGAAAGAAACAAATGAACAAAGAAAAGGATGAATGAATGAATGAATGCAGGAAGAAAGGAATTTAAAAAAAGGAAGGAATTGACCAATGGATGATTGAATGAAGGAGTTACAAATAAGCTGGAAAAAGAAAGAGGAAAAGAAAGGGATAGAAAAAAGAAGGAGTAAGGGATGGAACTATGAAAGAAGGAAGAGAGGAAGGAAGAAAGGAAGGAAGGAAGGAAGGAAGGAAAGAAGGAAGAAACCAAGAAAGCAAAATAGAAAGAAAAATATGTGCATATGGTATGAACTTCAGCAAAACAAATGTCATGTCCATCAATCTTGTTTGGGGACAAAGACACAATAGTCGGAATCGAAAACACAGAACTGAAGAAATCAGACAACTAAATCTACCTAGAAGAACGGATCTCCATGAAATTCTCAAAAGAATAAAAATCATGCAATGATTCACAATAGGTTGGAAAGCTTCCGGTAGAGCGAGCTCAAAAATCCTACTAGTCTTAAAAAAGGGGTATACAGCCAATACATCCTCCCGATAGTCACCTATGGAGCTTAGACATGGAATCTTATCAAAGGATTGACACTTAAACTGGGAATTATGTAACATGCACATGAAAGAACCATGGTCAATCTCGCATGGGGAGATCATAAGACCACACAGTATATTAGATAAATTATAGATATAAGTGGCAAACTCAATTGGGAGTGGGCTGGGTATGTTGCGAGTTTAACAGACAATTGCTGGACATCACGACTGACAACGTGAATCCCCAGAGATCATATGTAAAAAATGAGTTGGAAAAAAAAGAAAAGGGGAGAAGAAAAATTAAGTTTATCAATAAATTTCAAAGGAAAATGCAGACAGAACCTAAAAAGAAAGAAAGAAAGAAAGAAAGAGAGAGAGAGAGAGAGAGAGAGAGAGAGAGAGAGAGAAAGGAATAGAGAAAGAAAGAGAGGAAGTCATATAGAGAAAAAAGGAATTGAAATATAAAGAATGAAAAGGAAAGAAAGCAAGCATCTAAGTAAAAAACGTAAGTCGAAAGGACATGGTGAAAGAAGACAAAAAGGAAGGAAGAAAGAGGAGATATCGGAAAGAAGGAAAGTTGGAGTAAAAAGAATGAGAGAAAAAAAAAAGAGAAAGAGAGCAAGAGAAAGAAACATAAAATAAAAATAACAAAAGATAGAAAAGAGCAATTTTGGAAGATTATTTCAACTAGCTGAAAACCAGCGCCAAGGACGGATGGTTCCTGTAGAAAGCTTAATGGGGCTGCTGGCTCCAATAACAGTTCATGAATTTCAAGTATGTACTCATTGAATCATACCTCATTCGAAAATTATCACCCTCATGAACTCTTATCATATTTTACTTTGAATACCGTGGGGGGTTTCACAAAAGATAGGTGTTACTGTAAGATAAAAAGATAGAGAGATAGAAATCAGATCGTTGTGAGCGGGAACACAGATCCCACAATCTATCTATCTATCAATCTATCTACCTATCTATCTATCTATCTATCTATCTATCTATATATATATATATATATATACACACACACACACACACATATATATATATATATATATATATATATATATATATATATATGAGAATGTGAAAACGCTACACAAACTAGCTCATGTTTCTGCCCACATTGATATATCATTATATCATGTTATACTGCTAGTCTGATTTGAACCACATATATATATATATATATATATATATATATATATATATATATATATATATATATATATATATATATATATATATATATATATGGGGGGTAAAATCATGGATTCGCTACACAAACGTTTTAGTTTCTATCTTTTGAGACTTCTTCAAGCGGATGATGCAATTTAATTTTAAAATTGGATCCCTATTTTGGACGTTATTGAAAGGTGTATCTATTTTCTGGGTGGAATTTTCTCTTTATGTAATCTATATTTATCTTCTTTTTCCTAGTTCACTGTTTGATCGATCCGTTGATATTTTTTCTTTCTTTTTATTAACCCTTTTAATATTAGTCTTTTTTTATTTGTTTTTTTTTAACTTCATTTATCTCCCGTATTGGAAGGGAGCTCCTGGCCGGCCGTTATAAATTATGTTGTTTGTATTTGGGATGTTTATGATACATTTTTATCAGCATGTTGGTGACCCTTCACGTTATTTTTGTAGTTTTAGTTACAGGAGATACATCGTATATATATTTTCTATCCATGTACTTTTTTTAGGGTTAACCTTTACATGACCTCATTTGTTTATGGTTAATTTCCCTGAACAGTCTTGGTGGGTTGGCCTCTTTATATCTAAGATGATTTTGATATAAATTTTGAACGGTATCCTCTATTCAGGGTTGAGCACTCTTTAAGCGAGGTGACTCGTTCATTGTAAGCTTATGCAATGCTCTTCCACAGGAATAAAGCTCTCTGGTGGATGGGGAATTCAAGCAACAACATATATGTGCTAATGTGATTGATCAGAACATCCGTGACTGAATTGGCTCAGACGACGTTCATGAAAGATGGAATCTCCAGTTCAAGTTTCATTGGAAGTGATTACTTTCTTTTCGATTTAGCGCTCTTAAAACTAGCAGTAGAAGAGTATACCAGCCCAAACTGATCGAAAAAACGATACTATTGATATGTTCAGAAAGAAGATAGATAATGATAGAGAAGTGTGGTGTATCCTGAGTTCATATCCAACAATGGACGTTGAAAGACTGATGATGATGATGATGATGATGATATTTTGTTGGTTGGTGTTGGTTTATATTTCACTTGCGAAGATCGGTGGAAAAATGGTCAAAAGGCCGTGAGATGGCTGGTAAAATCAATTTGTGTGACCACACTTCTTTTCCTTTTATTTATATTTTCTCACAAGGAAAGCTATACCAGCACGAACACATCGAGTCCATTCTCCGCAACTGTTGCTCTTTTTCAGTGGCCGGGTGAGTCGAAACGGCAAAGGTGACTGACAAGCCGTTGTTTCATTTTATTTTATTTGTTTTTGTTTTTACTTGAATTAGCCTCCTTTTCATTGCAGCATTGGAGAGCTCTATCTGTTCCACTAATTAGCCGCTGACTTCGGACCGGGGAGAGAATTTATGCCGTTACAAGGGGTATTACTGCGAAGTGGTTACAAACTACCTCCAAGAGAATTCAAATTCGTTCCACCTATTCCATTCCATACTCATAGCAGTTAGACATTCTTTGCTTCTCCATAAGGAGCAAAAACAGTAAAAAGAAAAATGACCCCCCTCTTATATATTTTACAAATACATTGTTGTTTTCTTATTTGTGGTTACTTTGGACCGTATCTACACTGTTCACCTTTTACTTAGCTGCTATGTTTCAAATATATTTCTTGATAAGTGAAGTTTTGATTGATACAGATTTCAATAAAGCATGCTTAAGGTAATGTTCTAATAATTAATATAACTTCTTTTAAAATTATTTACGTATTATTATATCATTAGAATGAATTGAGTCCTAGCGTATTTGTAAAGTGAATTCTCGAGGATATGTGAGACTTTCCAGTTCGGTTAAGTCGGTTTGAGAGCCGCCAACTGATGGCTTGGTTATGATTTCAAATCGAGGTCAGGAAATGGCTATTCTCTGTATCTGTTTGATTTAACGTGACAGGATAGACGAACAGTGGAGGGTTTACTCCCATGAATTAGCTGATGATCGTTATTGTTACAGTGCAGATACAGAATCAACCCAAGCCTGCGAGATAGTCTTGAGTTGAACAAAAAGACTTTGAGTTGTGTGATCTCGAACAAACAATACGGAGAATCTCTTGAACGAATAAACTGAATTATTCAACATAAGTCTTTACTTGGAAACCAGAACAGTCGACGACTAACCATGCAACGTGCACATGAGGGATTCATGCTCAACCTTTCATGGAAAGATCACAAGACAGCACCATATATTAGAGGAGAAAATGCCTCACTTAAAAATTTCACATGTATTATATTTTTAAGACTCTATTCAATTGTTTTTCTCCAATAGATATCCGTGTACAATGTTACTGTGATATTTTAATGAATACGTTCAACTGATATTTTCTTATTCGTTGTTAATTTGGACCCTTTGTGTTCTGTTCTTGTTTCTAGCAATCATGCCCCACGAACTACCAACGAGATACAACCCAGGAGTAGATATCATGATAGAGGACATCTCAACCTTTCGAGATTCCCCTAACAGAGACTGTTCTGCATAATCTGAAGAAGCGAGCTGCAATATGCAGATAACAATGAGTCACCAGCTCATACACTTGAGTTGAAACAGTCAGATACCAAGGTCAAGAATGCGTATGAGTTCTTTGCTTTGACTATCAATGCCTAGAATACTAACTACTCCAAGACTACAAATGATTGCTTTCCACTGACAATCAATGCCTAAAATACCAAAATACTTGCAGAACTGGCACCGAAGACAATCTTCTAAAATTCAACATTACGATCTCTAATCACCTTCTGGTTCAAGTTGATCATTTTTCTTTGCTTGGAAGTCAACTGTAGCGGTGCTGACACTCCGAGAAAGATATGGATGATAGTATTCGTACTTGTTGTTTATGTTGCGTTTAGACGACTATGTCATTGTATAATAAGGGGAAAAAATGAGAAGTATACGCTAAGCCATGCGTCCACCATCCTAACGACCATATCTTTCCATATGGTTGCCTCAAAAACTAACGATTAGCAATTAGTACTAGACATTTCAGGTAGGAACCTCCTAGTAATACAGAACAATAAGCAACTGGAACAATTATTGAATTTTCTTCGTGGGTATAGAAATCCAAACAAGGAATAAATATAAAAGTAATTAGCAATTGAGAAATACAAATGTAAACATTTTTTAAAAATATTTTGTGAATGGGATTACTTTTGTAATCGTTTTGAGAACATTTGATAAAGTAGCATCACTGGTCCTGGCAGTAGTAACAAGAAGACAGGAGTAATACAATGAGGTAGAAGACGGGGATAGTTTACTCGAAGTTCTGGACCAAGTTTTATGATAATCCAACCTGATATAGCTGATATCCAACATGATGCAGCAGAAAATCGATATTTATCATATCAAGTATCGACAAACCAACAAACAGCCCGACTGAAAAGAATCTCATAGAGATGCATTGACGCATTTTGATTAAACATAAAGCAAACCAAACTTATAGCGTGTAAAGTAGTCGTTGCCTGAATTTGCCGAATCCTTTGGACATCAAGGAGCTTTCACCGGCAAAACCTTCGATCAATCAAGAACATCGAATAGGGAGATTCATGTCGCCAACCTTGAAGATATTGAGAAAGCTCAAGCCCAGAACATCAAAGCCATCATCATCGAAAATCGGTTTAGATGGACGGACCATGTCCGTCGTATGTGTGACTCCAGAAATCCTACACAGATCCTCGACAGCAAACTCAGCACAGACGAATAAACCATCCTGCAGCCGCTCTCTAAGCCCGTAACGAAGATCAACCCAGACTGAATAAGGAACGATGTTAACCCCCGAAAACTGGGAAAAGTATGAGTAGCAAATTGCACACGCTGCCGTCAAACCATCTCGACTTCTGCTGAACTCTTCAAACAAGAACGTCTCGGATACAAAGACCACAAGAGACAAAAATGGAAGATCCATCAATCTCGAAATATACAAGGATACCTTGATGAGGGCAGATTTTTTAATACAGGTTTCGATATAACATGCATAATGTTTTACTGTATCAATTAATGTTATAACGTATGAACTAAAAACAAAAAGAGATTAGAGTATAACAAACCTGGCTGGAGCAGGATTCAAACACACCTGCAATTTTTGTATCATATAATTGATAGATAAAATCCATATATATATATATATATTGGATAACTGTATTCGTTTATTAGGATAAAATAAACCCTAGCGTATTTGTAATATAAGTTTTTGCAGGTATGGAAGTTTGGCTTAGCCGGTAAGAGAGCTGCTGAGCAATCGCTTGGTCGTGTTTCAAAATCATGGTTTGGAAATATATACGATCATATAATAATTATAATATCATCAACGGCATATTTAGCGTTCTTTGTTCGAGATAAATCTTCCCAAAGATTCTCCAAATCTCAATATCATTGGCGTCGCAGAGCCAATACTTTTTTAATTTTTCATCTTCGTAACGTCATCTCAAATTTTGCCAGCCACAGTTTCGTATATTATTTTCAGGGATCCATGTTGTGTGAGCCTCGATGTTCTTCGTTTATCTGACATTCTTGCAATATTACCAGCCCATCGCCAATTAAGTTTTCTAATTGATTCTATGATATCCCTGACACCTAGTTTGTTTTTCATGTTCTCTGCTATTTTGTGATGTTGAGTATGATTCTCTCAAGTGCACATTGCATTGTTCTCATTCTGAAGGTCAATCTTTTGCTCGGATTCTATGTTACAGCTCCATTGGTGACTATCGAGGTAATACGTTAGTTGTATACCCCTCTTTTCAAAATCCAAGGGATTTTCTTATTTTCTTGAAAGTTGGGTTTGTTTAACGAGAGACTGCGATCCTAAAGTTGTCCTTTGCTTGACTTCTTCTTTTGAGGGCTGTAAAGAGTTTTCCCACCTAAAGCAGATAGGGATTGTTATTGTTCTTGATGTTGTGGAGAGAAAGCGTTCGACTACAAGAAGTGTCTTAACAGTGAGCTTTTGAACAACAAGGATACAGAGATTATAAGCAAAACTGTGTATGGCGTAAAACAAGATGGTGTGATTAACTAGACAAACTCAGAACGTATTAACTCCATGATGTCGACGATTATTTCCACAAAATTCTTTACGATTTCTCCAGCAGTCTCATATATTCAAGCTTTCAACAGTCTCCTCTTTCGTCATTGTACATTTCTTTTTCCCTGATTTCAATCTCTTCTGACCTTCTACTTGAGTGTTTTTCATTTTCAATTTAGGTTCCTTATCCTTTTTCACTAATATCTATTTTTGCTCCTTTCATTTTTCTTATTAAGTCACTTTATGATTTTTTCCAAAAAGGTCTTCATTATCATTTCCTTCCATCCTTTCTTCTTTCCTTCGTTTCTTCTTTCTTTCGTTCCTTTCTTTCTTTTTTTCTTTCTTCATTTTATTGTCACTTATTAAGAGTTTTTTCATCACACTCTTGATAGACGTTTTTTTGTCTAAAATTTCCACGATCATTGAACAACCGTGGCCATCAAAGATGGCAAATAGTTCTATCCTTTCTCTTTTATTTTCATTTGCACGTGTTTGTGTGTTTGTTTATTGGTTTGTGCGTCCCAGAGCTCCTGGACATACCATTTTGTCTTCAGATTTGGAAATGAGCATCAGTTTTCCCTTAGATTCCTTCTAAAATAGTTTCCCTAATTTTTCGGTATTATTTAAACAGGTTTTTTCAATAATATCTACATTCTACAGAATCTAGATATTTTTGGATGTTTTCCGATAGAGGACGCCGGTGATGTCTTGATTAGAATTTATTCTGACCTTAATAATTCTTTGATAGATTTTTTCACATGATTTCAAATTTTGACGTTACGGTAGTTCAATTATAGACTATTCTTTCTTTTCTCTAGGCCTCTCTCTTTCCTTCTCTAATTTGATAGTTTTTCTTACTTTTTCTCGTCTATTCAATATTCATTTTTCTTAAAATCTTCATCATTTTTTTCATTCCTCTCTCTCTCTCATTCACTCTCTCTTTTTCCCTTTCTTTCTTTTTCGTCTATTGAGTATTTTTTTTTTCCATTTTTCTAAAATCTTCGTAATAATTATCTTCCTTTTTTTTCTTCTTTTGTTTTCTTCAGTCTCTTTCCTTTTTTTCATTTTTCGTTCCTTTTTTTCTATTTTACTCGAAAATTCTCACGATCATTGCTTTTACACATTCTCTATCTTTTTCCTAATTCGTACAAGCCCCTTTCACTCTTGAAAAACATTTCATTTTTATTCTTCTTTCTTCTTCACTTGCATTCATTTTCTTTCTTTCTTTCTTTTCCTTTGATTTTCTGTACAATTTTCTTTTCAGTCGTTTTAATAGTCAAACTCCAGTACAAGTCTAGAGTTAACTTTACTTTTTTTCTACCCTAACAACAAGAACAAGACCAATCCATTCAAAATCTATACGATCAATCTGTTCACTATTTTCAATTAAACCAAACTGTTATTCAAAATTAACATTAACCTACTGTGATTTAGAATCACGACCAACTGATTGGTAGACTACTCTCTCACAGACTGAGCCAAATTGAAAACTCTGACAATTTGTACGAAAGTTCATGTTGAAGATACGCAAGGACTTATCGAATTCTAGAGAGCTCGAGTGACATTACATATCTACTTACATATATCTACATTGCATATCTACGGAAAAATATCTCACAAATATGACAGGACACAGTTCATTCTGATAAATGAATACATTCCTATTAACAATATTATACTTTTATGTTTATATTCATTTACAATATATATACAATACAAAAGTTGCTGTAATCATCTTCAGTTAGAATAGAATTAAGAGTGGTGTTTCACTTTGTGGCAGCCAGTCTCAACCTTCTTTTTCTTCTTCTTTCATTTTTCTTATTCAGATTTCCCTATTCCGACTTTCACGGACTGAATTTTTCCTTCTTTCTCTCCCCGTTTTTTTTTTTTTTACTCTCATCTTTTTTTTCTCCTTCCTTCGTTCTTTTTATTTGCTTTTAACGTAATGTCCTAACATTTTTGGAAGCAGTTCATTAAGACGGATAGTTATCTTTGTTTTTGTTTACGCCATTTTCTAACTAACGCGATTGTTCATCTCTCCTTCCACGAATTGACTCGAGAAGCAAAAACTTTCTACCTTCATGATTTCGTCTCCATTCTACCTCGCTCCAACCTCAGTCCATTCTCTATTTTTTTTCTCTCTCTCTCTCCCCTCTGGCGATAACCTATCGATCAGTGAATTTCGATTAGAGATCCATTACCCCCGTCTTGCCACTCCCTGACGACTTGAAATTGATTAAACGTCAGTTGGGCTCAAAATTTACGACCGCTGATTTAGCGCTGATGCATTGGCGGGAAAATGTCCGACCAAAATGGCGACTGCGTTCAAATCTGATCAAAAAGAAAAAGTTTCAAAAAGTAACAGAAAATAGGTAGATAAAAAGACTGCTATTTTTGCCGTAAGTGCTAGTAAGTGAAAAGGGCTTGTAGAGACTGCCTGAGGGTTAAGTTATCAATACACACACACACACACACACATATATATATATATATATATATATATATATATATATATATATATATATATATATATATATATATATAAGAGTTTGTCTGTATTTATAAACACAGTTTCGTATTTCAAGGCGCTGATAATCTTTTATTCACACACATAAACTCGTGTTAGTGTAGGTATATATATTTCTCATTTTATTTCATTTGGTGCACGCTTTACAATCCGTGAGGCTGTTAGTCTGTTCATATAAATATAGGTAAGAGATTAGATAGTTTTTCACGTTGGAATAGGAATTACCCGTTAGACCTAAACAAATATGTCAGGTTTCTCACATGAGGGATATATAATGACACTTCTGACGAATATCACCGGTATCTGGCTAAGAAATTTCTGATGTATTATATATATCAGAGATGTGTGCTGCTTTGCATCTTAGGTGTGATGATTGTTACGGCTGCACAAAAAGGTAAAAGGAATTTAGTGTCTGTCAAGCAATGGGCAGTTGGAGCCTTTTTGGTGTAATGGGGTGAAAGTAGTGGCTTCGGATGAACAAATTAATCAGAGGATTGATGGAAAACGGAATTTGGATTGGACAATATCATCAGCAGATAATAGTGTCCAATCCATATTTTGTTTTTCTTTCATTAATTTTCTTATTTCTTTCCATTTGATCGCCGTTTGTAACATCAAATAAGGTAGCGTGGGAAACTTGACAATTTATTATCAAACCAACTTCCCTGAATTATACTAGACAAACCTTTCACCGTCATTGTTTTTACAGACACTGGAATACTTTTCCATTTTCGGGCAACTGTTGCTCAACACACTCAAAGCACAAAAAATATGCCATATATATATATATATATATATACATATATATATATATATATATATATATATATATATATATATATATATATATATATATATATATATATTCGCTGATGTAAGCTTGAGGTGCTTTAATCAACTTTAAACTACTCCCCAATGACCTAAACACAAATGCCGGTGTTCTTTGTCTACAAAGTTCTCTATTGAGATTAATCGCCTAGCTATGTTCACTTGAATTGTGTCGATGGTGTGAAATATCTTCTTTTTCAGCGAAAACTTTTGCTTCGGGAAAGCCAGAAGTCGGGAAGAAAATTTTGGAATATAAGGGATGTTGATAGACCCCTTTCATGCAGAAATACGCTTAAATATCCTGCATGGAACATGAAGAATATTCAGACATATTGTCATATTGGTCCTACTGTTAGAACCACAGTTTCCTCACGCAACTCAAAAGATCCGAACTGGCGCCGCCTAAGGTGTACAGATCTCGGCTAATGGTTTGACCAGGATGTATTCCCAGAGTCTATTCACGTGGAATCATGGGTTTCATAAGAAATTAATTCTGCGAAAAAAAGCCATCATCCGCCTTGCAACAGGTCAGCTGCAGTTTCATTTCTCTTATCTTACCCTCCACCTCAATTTCGTCTGACAAGCATATTAGGTTTCGATAAGCAGTTCGTTTTTTCATTTCGTTCGTTTCTCCTTCCGAGTTGAATCAGTACTCCTACTCCTGAGATCAACGATACAGTCACTTGGAGCCATAAAACGTGAAGATGGTGCTGTGAGCATAACTATGCAACACCTTACTTTCAGATTGTAAGGGAGGAAATCCAGTATAAATGAAAAAAAACCTGTTTTCATTTTAACGATACATTAAAATGAGTATATAAAATTTTTACAACTCTCAATCATGTACGTTTTTTTTGTGGCTGAAAACATGTTGTTAGTGAATCACCAAGTAACAGAGAATCAAGTCATTCAAGATGCAATACAAAGTCGCCATCACGGTCAATAACTAAACAACCGGAATGTCAAAATTCGAGGACATCTAAAATCAATTTCATGGAAGAAAAAAAGACATCACTTGTGTTTTCCACAGAAAAAAACATGTATTATTTTTTTTTATAGAGCAAACATTAAGATTCTGGATAATCCAAATGTTATAAATAGACTTTTATCGTCAAAAGAGGCCCCAAAACGACCCGAAAAGCTTTTTCTTTCTCTCTAAAATCTAAAAAAATGTCTTATAAATTATCTAGTGGAGTACTGATGCCAATGTTCAACACTATAGACGAAACAATGTGTCTGGGAGAGTAGGAACACACACGTACTCAAACAAAAATATATGCAAATAGGAAATAAGGATAAAATCCTATATCATCTTTGCTGGCTTCAGTTGTTCAACAGAAATCAGAATTCTTGGAAATCAGCAGCACTGTTATCTCAACTGTAAAGCACAAATTATTGATGTATATATCGAGAGATATTAAAAGATATTCTAATTTCAATTTACTAAAATTTTATGAATAGATCAGATCGAAAAGTTCTTGATTTTTCAATTAGAACTCCTTTGCAATGCATGCGTCCCGGATATTCTGAGGCAATCAGAGAGCACTCTTTTCTACAAATACTAACAAAGAACTGAATGAAACTAAGATGTGGGTGAAAACAAACTATTTTGAAAAAGGGGAGAGAATGCAATTATCTTCATATGCACGAACATTGACTTACTTCTCTTGATATTTGAATTCAGTCGACTGTTCTTGGATCCATCCCAAAAGGTAATCACTTCTTTCATTACCTATTACCCATCAATCAAAAATAAGCATCATCATCGTCGTTATCATCAAATTCCATCGTTGGACATTGACCTCTCGAAAGATTCTTCGGACCTCTAAAAAAAATATCTAAAAAAACTGTCTAAGTCGTCATTCCATCTCATTTCGTCTCAGCTACAATTTCGCTTATGAAGTTTGGGAATGCACTTCTTGAAATGTGATGTTTGGCTTCTTGATATTTGAACCATGTGATGGATTTGATATCTCGTTGAAATTCATCAGGAACTTTTGAGGATATCGTGTGGACAGACAGACAGACGGAAGGAAGAACAAAAAGATGGACGCTTGTGAATTCTTAAAACCTTCCTGATAGGGATGAACATGGCGTGTGAAAGTCAAAAACTAGAAACATCCATTGCACTGAGAATGACATCATTGTGCAACGATGCACAATATTAATAGATGGTGTTATTTTTGAAATGCCAGAATTAGAGAAGAACTATAAATAAACAAACGATAAAAAGAATGTAGCAGGAGGAAATATACCATGGAGATCATAACGTGCTGAAATCATATTCATATATATATATATATATATATATATATATATATTATAACACCGAGGTGTGCCTTTTAAATCAATTACCATTCCCTCTGCATGAGTGTGCATATGCCTCTCTCTCTGGTTCAGTCTGCCTATCCCTCTCTCTCTCCCCCTCTCTCTCTCTCTTTCACTCTCTTTTTCTCTCTATATATATTTATCTATGATAACACAGAGGTGTGCCTCTTGAATCAATTACCATTTTCTCTGTATCTATGTGTGTGCATGTGTCTCTCTCTCTGGCTTGGTCTGCCTGAGTGTGTGTGTCTCTCTCTCTCATTCTCATCCCCCTCCGTCTCCCTCTCTACCCCGTCTCTCTCTCTCTCTCTCTCTCTATATATATATATATATATATAATTATATGAATATATATAGTATCATCCATAAATAAGAACGCCACCACCAATTTAGATAATGTTTTTCTAAACAAAACGTACCAGATTTTCATTCGATTAAACTGGATATTATTAAGTATTATTTACGAACGAACTCTGCAACACTGAAAATCTGTATCCATAAATAGAAATATGTAGCAGTCAAAATTGAGTACAGTTCACACAGAAAAAAGTATAATAATATCAATATGTTGTGTGAACCTCTTATTTACTATCACTGCCTGTACTCTTGACTACATTAACTTCTAGATTTGCACAGGAGTTTTCACAGGAGAACGGAAGAAAATTATATATATATATATATATATATATATATATATATATATATATATATATATATATATTGTGTGTGTGTGTATGTATGTATTAAAAACATAAGCATACATTTTTGGTTAAAGCAGCAAACAGTAATTCTTTCAATCAACATAAACTAGTATTTTTGTGGTTGTGCAAAGATTTATTTCTATCAAAAAGAACTCTTTATTATATTTATCTATCAATTTTTTACAAGCTGATCAATGAAAACAACACTGAATTAAATCTGAATCTTAATATCAAGTGCTTTTTATACCAGTATATAAAGTATATCTATTATTGATATTCACTCAGTTCAGCTTAGTTTGCCAAAGTGTCAGAGAAATAGAGCTGACAGATTAGGTAAAGCTCCCAGGAGAAGTGTTAGCGTGCAAGATCGGCTCAATTTTGCTGGCTTCCTTAAGAGTTATTCCTCCGTGCAAAATAAGTTAACTTAGAGATGATAAGTGCAAATACTATCAACAACAAATTAGGAATGAGGTTTCGAAGTGATTAGGCGTATATGAATACACACACACACACACACTCACACACACACGCACACACACACACACACATATATATATATATATATATATATATATATATAATCATAATAATTAAATAATTATAATCATATATATAGTCCTGTATTCCTAAGTTATACATACATAATGATAATTAATAACAATGTGTCATCCACAGACAGCTGTTTCGTTGTATTACAACTCTTCAGTGTGGCTATAGACTATCCAACATCCAGTACCACGAGATAGGGTCGAAAGCTTTGCTTCAGACCTTGAGGTAGACATTTAACCCCTGCCCTACGCGGAACTGGACGGTCAGTTGGACCGAACTAAGCAAAATATTTTTACTTACGCATAATTCCTACTAAAGTGCTCGATTCCAGAGCTGGAAGAGTATTTCGTATAGCAGTAATAGACAGTTGCCCCACTTAATAGTACTCAACCCTCAAGAAGGGAGGATAATTACATACAATACAAATCTAGATTACATAACATAATGCAATATCCAATGTATGATGGGTTTATTTCATAAACTGTTCTATAAAATCGACATTAAACATAAAATAGAGTGAAGCCTTAAATATGATGAAGTGAAGGATTTGCGTGTTCCTTATGTATGGGAAGTAACAGGGTGTAAAATAGAAGAAGACTGAGAGGAATAAGACTGTCTGCTCTTCGGGTCAAACTCTGCTCTGATTGAAGCTTAAATGATGTAGCTTATATGTTTTTAGAACATTCCCAATTTTTAAAATAAAACTTTCCTTTTACTAAAAAAATATCTCAAAATTTGCACTTGGAGGTGGGGGCAATAATATAATATCTAAATATTTTGTAGACAAATCATGCATGAATCAGGGTGATAGAGATGTAATTAGAGACGACTTTAGATATGGAGTTTGAAAACGGTGGCCTGTTGGGGAAGTGGGAAACCCTATGACCCTAAAGTTTATTGATAAATCTTCTTGTGAGGTTGAAATATGCTTGCATTCCAAGTTATGGTCCTCTTCTTTAGTTTTGGAGGGTTATATTTTGATAAAAGTAATTGTTGTTGCCATTGGTTTTCAGAAGGGAAAATAAAGTCAACTCCTGAGTATGGGTCGAACGAAAACTCAATATAAATTAACATAAAGGGAATGAAATAGCCGCAAAAAGGGAAGAAAAAGAAGCAGAACGTATTAGGTTAGTCACCCGATAGAAACTGCCAACACCTTTTGGTTGCATACCATGTTAGGGGTAATCAAATTAGAAAAAAATGAAAAAAAAAAAAGGTGGTGATCAATGAATAAGTTACTTCTCTCGCTTTTTGTTGGGCAGAGATCAATAAAAAAAAATCTGAACTAAAAAAAAACAAACAGACACAAATATTGCAAATCAAGCTCCTCTGAAAACGTATTCAGTGTGGGTTGGAGAGAAAATGTCTTCCTAGACACAAGGAGTAAATGTTCAAAATAACAGCCATATATATATATATATATCCATCGATGTGACCAGTTCAAGCGATACATGCATACATAGCCAGCTCATTGGAAACTAAAGAGACCTATTTGACTGTTTTAGTCGACGTCATCAATGCAAGAAAAGAGTTAAAAAATATATGAATCTAAAGCCCCCAGACAGCACAACCATCTGCTAACGCTAGAATCATTGAAAAGTGAACGAAATTCAGTTTGCAAATGGCTGCAATGTAACTCCAAATAAATACCTTAGATCTAGCCCCAAATTTAACCGATTCCTCTGAATACATACCCAACCCCTTCAAGAGTTTGTCATTGAAATTCATTGAAAACGTTTGGAGACGTAGGCAGACAGATATGAGTCAGTACATATATCTCTTCCAATTCTGATAATGCACAAAAAGTAATTTAAGTCAGTAGAAAAAGCCTGGCTTCTGCAGGTTCGAACTCAACTCCCACTTCTATTCAAAATGAAGATCGCAATTTTTCTATTGTATGTATAATATATAGATTCGTAGATATATATATAAGTCTTTTCAGTTCTAGTCCGTTTATAAGAGAGCAACCCATCAATCAATTGGTCGTGATTTAGGGAAATGGTTATGTTATATATCAGTAAGGTTTAGAGTGATTTGATCGTCAAGGAGTGGAGGGTATATCCCCCACCCCAGATTCAGGTGAATATGAAAAAAGGGATGTAGAATCAAAAGGAAAAAAGAGAGGAAAAGAAAGGAGAAGAGGGAAGGAAAAGAGAAAAGGAAGTAAAAGGAGAAAAGGGAAAAAAGGAAGAAAACCAGAATAGTAAAAGAAGGGAGACAATGGAAGAAAGAGAGGAGAATAAAGAAAGGAACAAAACGGAAGGGAGGAAGATATATGATTAAAAAAAAGACATAGCTGTGAAAAGGGATGAATAGAAGAAATCAGAAAAAATGAATCAAAAGAAAAAAAGAGAGAAAAATTGATCTGGAAAGAATAAGTATATATATATATATATATATATATATATATATATATATATATATATATATATATATATATATATATCTTACCAAATACCTTGAAGCCTCCAGTATATATATATATATATATATATATATATATATATATATATATATGTGTGTGTGTGTGTGTGTGTGTGTGTGTGTGTGTGTGTATGTGTGGTATTGTCATAATTATTGATCCCTAATCGTCAAATACGTGTTTGAGTAATCTACGTAAGTAGTATGTTTCATTTAAATTAACATCCATATACAATACATAATGATAATACACTATATAATTAACAAACTACACGTGTAATGACACGACCATAAAAATAGTGAAGTAAACCTATATATAAAAGGCATAGCTCAGGGTGAGGGGGTATGTGATAAACACTGCTGGTGGTGGGGGAAGGAACCATGTTAATACAACTGGTAAAATGGTAAACAACCTGCAATCCAAACGAGAAGAGATCACACACATTACCATAAGATCTAATTACGAGTAAAACATGAATCCCACTGGAAAAATTACACAAATAACATCAAAAGATGTTAGGAAATAATTGACTGAAATGACATGATTTTTTTCTAAATCAAAAAGAAATATACTAAGAGCTTAAATCTTTAATGTTTGCGACACTCTCTCTCTCTTCGATCATCTCTCTCTTTCTCTCTCTATCTCTCTCTCTCTCTCTCTCTCTCTCTCTATATATATATATATATATATATATATATATCCATCTACCTGTCTATCTATCTATCTATCTATCTATCTATCTATCTATATATATATATATATATATATATATACATATATATATATATACATATATATATATATATATATATATATATATATATATATATATATATATATATATATATATTTATATATATATATGTATTCAGAAATGGATATATCTGGTCCAGCAAAATGATAAAAAAATTGAGTTATGTTACAAAAAACTAATGATCCCCCTTCATTACACAATTAGTGTATCATCCACTCTTGACAACGTGAATAGAATAAACAATTAAAGACAAATAGTCTGTTGCAACCATATAATGACGGGAGATCATTTTAAAATAATAAAACGATATATATATTTATATATATATATATATATATATATATATATATATATATATATATATATATATATATATATAGATAGATAGATAGATAGATAGATAGATAGATAGATAGATGAATAGATAGATAGATAGATTGAGGGATAAATTGATAGATATATAGATATAGATATAGAGTGATATAGATAGATAGATACAGAAAGACACACAGACAGAGACAGAGACAGAGTGACTGAGTGAGACTCAGTTGTCTGTAACAATGTTTGCGTGAACAAATGATCCAAGCTAGCCAGCACGAATGTCGTGAGGAAGCAGGAAAAGGGTACTGTAAAAAGAGAAGGAGCAAAAAAGAAATAAAAGGTCAGGCTAAAGGAATTAGTGGCTTTAGGGTTACCTTTCGTTCATCGTGTAGTTGACTGAGACGGGGTGGGTAAAAACAAAAAAAATGATTGGCCGATCTTCCTTAGACTGGCTGGCCGGATCTTAGTATTTTTTATCAGTATAACTGATAAAAAAATTACTATAGTCATTTGTATAAATGAGGTTCACACAACATTTACCTAGAATTATATCACTTTTCATGAACTTTTCATCTTCTAAATCTAAACATTTATAATCCCAAATAATTTCTTTTTTAATTATCTAAATAAAGTCTTGGTTTTCAGTCAAAAATACACCTGAAAATATTGAATAATATTTTTCAAGTCTCCAAGAGACGTTATATTTGCATTGTTATAATAGTACTAAACTAGACAGTTATTAATAAGAAAAAATGTTGTTTAACTGGAAAGAAAATGTTTCATGAATTTCATATCATCGGAATCCCAATACTAAATATCCGCTTTCAAACTTTTTTCAATATTGGTGACACAAGCTGCACGAACTACATTGACATGTCCGACGACACATGTTAGCCAGCTCGGGTATGCCCGGGAGTGTGCACGAACCTATCGAAGCGTATGGTACACTCATACCAAGATTAGATTGTACAATTTGCCACTTAAAACACTGAATACACACAAATAATTTTTCGACTCACGCTTCTCCGCCCACCTGATTGCGTTGCGTTATAAGACGTTAAGTAACAAATATATTTAATTTCTGTATTGTTAGATGATTAGTAATTTTCAACGGGCTACGTCTGGATTCCGAGTAAGTATATATATATATATATATATATATATATATATATATATATATATATATATATATATATATATATATATATATACGTTTGAGCAGGAATAAATACAGCTTTTGTAGTCTTAAAATTCTATGCTTATTTTCTTTTTTAGAATAAGCTATTATTCAACTATGTTTATGTTATAAACTATTTTGAAGCGTAGTTTCACTCCATTTATTCAAAAATTTACTTTTGGCCATTTATTCTGGTTTATTTAAGGCCTTGAAGGGAGGTCTTCAAAAACTAAGCAACACCCTCGAAGAATTTATTGGTTTAAAAACCCCCAAAGTCCATAATTCCCAAATAAATGGACTCGTTTCCAATTGGGAAAAATATGTAGTTTCTGAGGTTCTGATTTCGATTAATAACTTCCGTTTCTAAGCTGAGATATGCTGCTTCAAATTTAATGGTTTAAAACACCAATTATATATATATATATATATATATATATATATATATATATATATATATATATATATATATACATATACATATAGTGAAAATTAACACTTTATTGGGAATTGTATGCAACTTTTATAAATATTGCTGTATTTTTCCTTAAGGCGATAGAATTTAATTTATGATTTTTGATTTAAAGTATCATAGGAAAGGTTGTCCAAAATCTTTTTCGTATGCTTAGATAATCTCTAATCTCTCTTTCCTATGTCATGTATTTTATTCTGACTCTCCTCTTCTGTCCCTCTCCCTCTTTCTTTCTTTCTCTATGTATGCTCTTTATCTTTCTATCTTTTTTTCTGTACTTGAAATCAACCAATAAATAATAAAGTTATTGCCGACAGTAAGGGTAAAGAGTTTTTTTTGCACCAACCATATATATATATATATATATATATATATATATATATATATATATATATATATATATATATATATATATAGATAGATAGATAGATAGATATATAGATGGATATATAGTAGATAGATATACACATATATATATACATATATATATGCATATATTTATACATATATATATATATATATATATATATATTTTACACATATATATACATGTGTATATATATTCATATACACACACACACACAAACACACACACACACACATATATCTATATATATCTATATATATATCTATATATATATCTATCTATATATATATATATATATATATATATATATATATATATATATATATATATATATATATATATATTCCTTCTTTAAAAACTCATCTCATCATACATATCCGTGATTTTTTCACGGGTAATATGCAGTAGAAAAAATGATAGATAGAAAAAGAAAGCCCCAAAAATGAAGAAATATAAATGCCCAGAAACGGAGTGAAGGGCAAAAATTGTAAATCTTCGAAGAAAAAAGAAAAATGAAATTTAAAAAAAAACATCCTTAAGATATATAACATAAATATATATATTTTTTTTTTGAGAAGGAAAGAAAACCCAGGATTAAAAACAGAAATATTCCCTAAATATATATAAAAGAAAAAAGAAAAGTTGCCAAGTACATCCGAGGCAAAGAAACAAATTCAGGTTGACGGAAAGTAAAGGAACAGACAAGCGGCGAAAAAAGACGGAACGGTTGATGATGTGCGGATAGCTGAAAGGCTGCCTGACGATTCACACGGGTATCGGATTTCTGAGAAACCTTTTGGGAAAGAAGCGGAAAAAAAACCCCGGAGAATTGCAGGCATACCTTTCGACTCACCGCCACCTGACTACTTGGGTTCTTACCTGCGTCTTTAGGTTTAAATATAGGCTGGTTTCTATAAACGTATATTCAAGCATCGAAAGATACAATGCAATAACACTAAATACTATATATATATATATATATATATGTGTGTGTGTGTGTGTGTGTGTGTGTGTGTGAGCGTGCGTGTGTGTATTTGTGTGTGAGTGTGTGTTAGCGCGTGCCAGTGCAGATCTCAGTAAATTTAAAACTTTCCCAAGTATTTAAGCCTTTTCTGATATGTAGACTTACACTAAATCATACACACACACACACACACACACACACACGCATATATATATATATATATATATATATATATATATATATATATATATATATATATATATATATATATATATGCGTGTGTGTGTGTGTGTGTATAGAGAGAGAGGGGATAAAGGAGAAAGAGAAAGAGTCAGATAGACAAAATTAGATAAATATTGATATTGGCACATACCCGTGAGTGTGCGTGTGAGTGAGTATGTATGCATAATGTAACAGCTAAATAGATAGCCTCAAGTCAGGCTATTAAATGGATGAATATAACCGTCTTTAATATATATATATATATATTTGTATGTATATGCATTATCGTGTACACACATACTATGTTTAGTTTCGTTCTTATAGATAGATCAATGCAAAAATAATTGCTGTTTCTCACCATCAAATCTAAAGCAGTATACATCGGCTTAGAATGAATTTTTTTTAATGGAAATAAGAACCTTCAAAATTTACACAAATCTAGCCAACTGAAAACAAGTTCATTTACCCCGAAAGCATAGAATTCTGGTGTCCTGGAACCAATGAATTCTTTCAAGTTGCTATGAGCTGAAGTATGATCATTGTTGCAGGTCGTGGTCAATATTTTTTAAAAAGAGGTCTTCGGTCGGAGGAAGGTCAGGGACATAGGCTGGATGAGGTAGATATTCGAAGCTTACTTCGTTCAATGCTGTCAAATGGTCTGTGTTTAATTCCTCTGTAACTTCGCGAGTTGCTATCTTTCGGTTTACCTTAATAAAGGTTTTCAAATGGATGTTCTTGATCACAGGAGGACGTCCTGCTCTGTCAGGTTTTGCCCCCGTTTTCAAATGTTTGGGATCATTCTACAACTGCTCGTTCGTTGATGATACCCTGGCCAGATACTTGATTGATATTGCGAGCAGTTATCGCTGCATTCCGTCCCATTTTGTACGCATACAACAAAATTGCTTGAATTTGGTTTTTTCATGCTTCAACGGGAAAAAAAACAAACTTCAAGAGGCAGTAATGTTGAATTCATATAATTTATTTCGAGTGGTCGATATCTATATAACGTGTAAATAGAGTATTATAATAGTATTTTTAAAAAAGCTAGACAGTTGCTCTCACCATTGGTCTAAACAGACGCCAGTAATGCTAAGCGTTTCGCTCAATTGGAAAAACTATCTTACGTTGAAGCGGCTACAATATTGGTCGCAGGTTCAATCCATGTATCATCTTCCCTTTTTTTAAAATTGTTTATTCTATTTACGCTGTCCAGGCAAAAAGATGCTGTATATAAATGTACACCAATGCACACGCAGAATCGCCCACACCTACAAACTTTGGGTGTACATTTATATACATTGTATTTAGATAAGACTATAAACAGCTGGAGAAAAATAGAGTATGCACACGCTTACATAAAGGTATGTTCTTGTTTCATTAACACATTTATTCCAAGTGAATATACCATAGAACAATTATATCAAAAATATATATGTGTGTATGTATATTTCCATGAATGTTTATATATATATATATATATATATATATATATATATATATATATATATATATATATATTTACGTGTGCGTGTGTGTGTGTTTGTGTGTGTATCTGTACGTTTTAGTGTGCATGTGAGTGCGTGTGTGCGTATGACTTCTTGTGTTTGTGCTTGTGAGTATTTCATCTAGGCATAAGGATGTTTAAGGATGGAAGATCTGAGATATAAACGGAAATACTTGCCTATGTATTATTTTCAGTGATGCAAGTTTATTACATTCGTAACTAGGCATTTACACTTATCTCGTAATAGTTCCAACTGAATATTTGTTACTCAGCCAACAGAGTTCGTCTTCTTGAAATATCTTTGTTGCACTCATACTACCAACTATCTTTCTATCTATTTCAGCCTGTTCGTAGCTATCTCTCTATATCAGCCAGTTAGTATGTATTTATCTCAGTCTGTTCATATACAAATCATTATGTCTATCTCGTTCTTTCTCTCTCTCTCACTCTCTCTCTCACTCTCTCTCTCTATATATATGTGTATATATTATACTTACCAATCTGTTCGTACCTATCACATTCCATTCATATGAATCTATCTATCTATTTATCTCTCTATCATTCAATCTAACCTATGTTCATAACTACCTAATTCTGTTCATATCTATCTATCGATCTATTCATCTCAGTCAGATGATATCTACCAATCTCGATCTGTTCATCTATAAATCATTATGTCCGTCTCTGTCTCTCTCTGTCTCTGTCTCTGTCTCTCTCTGTCTCTGTTTCTGTCTCTGTCCGTCTCTCTCTCTCTCTCTCTCTCTCTCTATCTATCTATCTATCTATCTATATATATATATATATATATATATATATATATATATATATATATATATATCAGTCTATTCGTACCTATCAAATTACCATCCTATCTACCTATTTATCTATCTATCTCTGTATCTATCCATTCATACCGACTGGTCCCTCATCGTTAAATACCTTTTTGAGGGTGACCCACTTGAGTAATCCTTTTTCCAATAAAATAAATGATGTGTAATATAAAATCCGCGTACAATACATTATGATAATATCCAATAAAAAGTAATGAACTACACGTATAACATAAGCTGAATCTTAAAGTCATAGCTGAAAGTGTGGTGGTATCTGATCAACACTGGCGGGAAGTCATTATTAATATCGCGGCATGGTAAACAATTGATGATCCCGACAAGAACAACATTACACATTGTACTATGATAACAACGTATATGTAAAATAGGAAAAACACTCAAGAAAATTATTTCCTTTGAATTGACTGATATTGGGAAATAAGTGACTGAAGTGATGCATAAAAGAAATGAAAAAAATGTTTAATGTTTAAAGCTGTAAAGCTTTCTAAACTATATATACCAAGACTGAATATAAACATATATATATATGTGTGTGTGTGTGTGTGTGTGTGAATTTTTATCAAAAAAATTATGCAATTTCAATCATTTATTTCCTAACATCTGTTAATCTAATTCATATGATTTTTCTCTGACGTTTTACCCCAAAATCTGGTATGATGATACTATGTGTGTTTGGGGTCATCAGTTATTTATCATTCTACTGTTTCAGGAATTAAGAAAAGAATATACAAACACACACATAAACACACACACACACACACAAGCACACACACATACATGTATGTACATATATGTTCATGCCTACCTCATTCTGTTTATATCCCTCTACCTCTCTAGCTATAAATGGCAGTCTATTCATATCTGTCAATCTACCTATTTGAGTGTTTGCATAGGGGTATAGAGATATCACAATATCAAATCACCATATTCCCACGCATGATCCATCCAACTTTTCAAGTGGGCTACAGAATCTTCTATCTTCTAGTGTCCGTGTCTAAGTGTGTGTGTCACATTCTCGGGGCTGCAACCTTAAAATACGCACACACAAACACACACACACACACACACAAACACACACACACGCATATATATATATATATATATATATATATATATATATATATATATATATATATATATATATATGTATGTATAAAAGTTTATTATAGATAAATAGCAAGGAGAGAGAGATGAAGATAAACTAACAGTCAAGAAAAATGGATGAAAAATATGCATCTAGAATTGGAAAAAAAACAACTTATTTTTTTATGTTTGCCACTTTGATCTGTCAAATCTTAAAACGGAGAATTGCATTTGATGTTTTGCAAACTGTACTCAATAACTCATGTAATGCTTTGGCCCCAAACCAAGCCTGACCCTTGGTTAGTCATAATTTGGGAGAGGTAATGCAAGTGCAGTATTTGGATCTTGGAGCACTACCTATGGAAGAAATACCGCCACCCTAATTATACCGCGTAGAATGTATTCAATTAGCTGCTGAGTGCACTGGGACATTTTTCTAATGAAAAAGTTTTCGGCACTCTTTGCTCATACTGGGAAGCGAACCCGGTACTCTCTACTTGCTAACCGTCATACTTTCAAGAGCAAAGTAGAGTTATCAAAGTATGAATCAATTTTAGTGGGGTTAGTGTCCACATCTTCTTGTTACAGAGGTGGCTTTATTGTGGAGGAATGATTGTTGTGTAGTACTAAGCTGATCGTTACTTCTGAGAAGTGAATTCAATCCACACTACGTGTCCATTACTTGTGGCTTTATACAGAATATTAGCCACGCTTTGTAAATTGCCACATCGTTATGTTATAGTCAAAACTCTCCTGCCGTATTAGCAGATCGTAATACTATTGAGATCTATTTGGTCGAACTCAAGTCCTGAGCACAATTCCCATTCAGCTCCTGCTTCTAAACTACCATGTCTATTATTCTTATTATTATCTTTAGATTCATTCAACAACTACCTTTTTAGTATATCTCTGAATTTTTCAGATGAGGTAACATTGTTATTTCTATTATTATTCGGACTATCCTCATCTTGGTTGTTTTTCATACGACTTTGCGGCCGTTGTACTCTATGGCCTTAATCTGGTATCATCTGGTAAGTGTGGGGAAGTAACGAACCGAACCCTTTATTTAACCGACGGGGGTATATCGACCGCACTTCCCTATTATTATTACCATTATTATTATTATTATTATTATTATTATTATTATTATTATTATTATTATTATTATTATTATTATTATTATTATTATTATTATTATTATCTCACACTGGGATTGAACCATCAGATTACTTGCAGTAATTTTGTCTGATTCTATAAGCACTACGCTTTGTGTCCATGTCGGTTAAATAAAGGGTTAAGTTCGTTACTTCCCTACACCTACCAGATGACACCAGATGAAGGCCGTAGAGTAAAATGACCGAAACGTTGTATGAAAAACAACCAAGATGAGGATAGTCCGAATAATAATAGAAATAACTACCCTTTTTTCTTTTTTTCTACAAATGAGTGTTTTTTTCTTTATGCGTTTTGGTGAGTTTGAGCGACCCTACATATACCAATTTGTCCGACTTGAAAATTGGCACCAGTACTCCCTTACACCCTTTATGAAAATTATTATCTTGATTCATTTTGACAGGTTTATTGATAACATCAAGATTTTCCAGAATCTTGATATTTTTTAGATGTTCTCTTCACTCCTTTTCAGATGTTTTCCTGTGGAAAATGCCAGTGAATTAATAGATAGAATTCACTCTGACTATATTTATTTTTCGATTGGATATTTTTCCACATGGCTCCAATATTTGATGCTACGGTTTTCAATTATTAATTGTGATGATGAGTTTATCCATTGATCATTTAAGCGTCATCAGTACTTTCTGAAATTGTCTAGTTCGTCACGTCATCTTTTATTTTTTGTTGGCTACGATTCTGCATATGATATCCAGGGATCAACGTTGCAAGTTGTAATCTTCTGCGGTTGTTTATCATTTCTTGCTAAATGACCAGCCTATCGTCATTTGTATTTTCGTATGCTTTCCATAGTATATCTTACACATATTTGTTTTATTCTATAATGTTCCTTCTGGTGATTTTTCTGACGTGTCAAGTTGAAGATCTCCCAGTTTGAGGCCCAATCTTTTGATTGGTTGTGTTCACTTCACACTGATGCCATTGTGAAAGGTATATATCCATCCCCACTCACCATTACGTCATGGGTCAGCGTGATAAAATCAACCCATCACCGTTCATCCTTTACAATCTCAGGAAAGGGTTACGTCCATCAACGGACTTTAAATGGGTGATAGAAAAATTTTGGATTATCGCGACCAGAATGATTAAACCTCTTCAAAACCCGTTCAGAAGAAAAAAAATCAGGAGAAAAAAAAATCTGAAAAGAAAGACAACCCTGGATCAAAGTTTGATTGGATTGAGCGAAAAAATATTGCCTGGCAATGTATAAAGATCCTTTAATATTCAGGATCAGAAGAGAAAAAATGCGTTTCTTTCAAAAACGCCGTTTTATAAAAAGAAAATTCCCCGGTAATGAATTGCGACGTGAACAACGACGCGCCATCTGTTGGTGATTAGAGGCGAAAATGTTTTGGTAGAAGCAATGGAGAAATTGAGGAAGCAGTTATGAAAAGAAGCGGTAGCGAGAAATTAATGCATTTGTTTAATGTTGAAACGAGGTTGGATATTTAAATTTGGTCAGAAATATTTGAATAAATAAATTAATGAATGAATTATTGAAATTAACAGAAGAAATCCAAGCGACAGAGAGAGAGAGACAGAGAGACAGAGAGAGACAGAGACAGAGAGAGACAGAGACGGAGAGAGACAGAGAGAGAGAGAGAACAAGGAAGATGAAAAGCGAGGAAAAGAAAAATGAAAACAACGAAAAAATGTCAACTGTAGAGAAAATTTAGAATTAAAAAACAGAAGGAAAATGGCTGTTTATTTTTGATACTTTTATCGTGGCTAAAACGATTTTGAAAGAAAGATGAAGGCACGAATAAAGAGAAGAGGAGATGAAGATACTGGGAGTGAGAAGTTGAAAAATAGTAAAAAACGTAGAGAGAAGGGAGGCAGATAAGGAGTGATTAGATAATATAAGGAGAGATTGTTGAAAGGAGGAACGAAATAATAATAATAATAATAATAATAATAATAATAATAATAATAATAATAATAATAATAATAATAATAATAATAATAATAATAATAATAATAATAATAATGATGAAAGGGTTAAGAGGAAAGACGGATAAATGAAGGAAGGGAGGAAGAGAAAAAGGAAAATACGAGGAAGAAGTTGGGGAAAGAAAAAAAAATGAAGGAGTAAGAACGTAACACTGGAAGGAATGAAGACAAAGGGAATAAATAAATGAGAAAGGGAAACAAAAGGAAGAAATAACGAAGAAAGAAATGAACAAACAAAGAAGGAAATTTTGAAGGTGTGTTTATCGGAGTAATAACTTGAAAATGAACGAACACATCAGGGTGAAAGACAAAGGAAGAATTGCAAAAGGGAAAAAAATTAGGCAAAACTGAAAATTCTAAGAGAGAAAGAAAGGATATAGAAAGTAGAATACACGGGAAATAACAAAGAGGGAAAAAAGACATAAACACGAGGAAAGAGGACGAGAGAGAGAAAGAGAAAGAAATAGAAAAAGAAAAAAGAAAGAATTCTTGATGTACACATCCACCAAAAAAAAAAAAATCCCAGAAAAAAATGGGAGGAAAAAAGAATGACAGAAACAGGAAGAAAAAAAAAAAAAAGAAAGGAAGGAAGAAAGAAAGAAAGATAGACTGAAGAATTGGAAGACAAAAAAACTATGAAATTTACACTTTAACCAAAAAATCACAGAAATAAAAACTCAGACGAGAAATAAAGATGGAAAACCAAGGAAAAAGAATTGAAGGAAGAACGATTGAAAGAAAGTAGGAAAGAAAGAAATATCGTTTTATTAAGAAAGCGAATCGAAGCAAACGCGTCAATCAAATTAAAGAACAAAAGCATCAGACGAAATTATGCAAATTAGCATCCAATTCGAGCGATGGCAATTGTAAAGATGGTGTCCTCGTCTTCACGCTAACAACTCATTCTGCCTACACATGCGCGGATCAAAGACTTCATCTTGTAAGTCCCTGGATTAAAAATGATAAAGGACGAGATAGCATCCTGATTGCTTTCCTATTCATTCGCTTACAACAATGGCGACCAGTAAGTTTGTTTGCACTTTTCGCTGTGATTAGACCCGATTGAATAGGTCCTGTTTCTTCACATGCCTTAATGTAGATATGAGATGTTTCTTTCCCGTGTTTATTAATGCTTGTGCGTTTGCGTGTGTATGTCTGTATGTGAATGGGTTCTGTATGTCCTACTTACTCATGTATTTGTGTCAGGTTACAGTCTGGAAAAGCTGGCCACGAGGGAGTTGTTTGCAAGAGAGCTACCAGGAGAAAAAGCTTATAAAAGAAAAAGGCCATTAGAAAAAGAAATGGAGACTCAATCAAGCTATTCTAGAAAAAGAACGCGAAGTCATGCGTATGTCCATGGACATCCTGGATGAAATGAAAAGCTTACCCAAGCTCAACTTGTAACCCTTAGCTTGAGCCCTAACCCTCAAATTGAATTCAATTTTCTAGCTGCAGCACTTTCTTCCTTCCTATTTTCAGCTTATACAAGGTATCATAAACTGTTACATAGTTTTTTTTTGTTTAGCTCAAATGAAAAAGCATCAAATATTATCTAGCAGTTCGTATGCTCAGCTCAAATAAAGCATCATCAATTGTAACCTATATAATCGATGCTCAGCTCAAATAAAGTGTTATTAGCTCATTGCTCTTTCTATGCTTAGCTCGAATTAAGGAGGATCAATCGTCACCTAAAAGTTCGATGCTTTGCTCAAATAAAGTATCATCAATTGTCACACACATCTTTCGATGCTTAGCTCAAAAAGAGTAACATCAGTTCTTACTTGGTTCCTTCTACGCTTAGCTCAAATAAAGCATGTCATGTCCACATTTCTATGCTTAGATCAACTGAAGTAGTATCAATTGTCATTTGCTCTTCTATGCTTACCCAAAATAAAGTAGTACCAACTGTGAGTCACATTTTTTAATGCTTGGCTCATAGAAAGAAGTATCAATTGTCATTTGGTCTTTTCTATGCTTAGTTCCGAAAGAGTATTATCGATTGTCACTTAGCCCTTTAATCGGAGCTTATTTGTTGCCTTCTCTTTTGTGACTAGATTCAAGTGAATGCACTAGTGCGCGCGTATGTCTCTACATACAAATGAATGTGAATCTTCTCCTGTGTAACTGTACGTGTGTCCTCAACACACGATTTTTGATTATCGATATAAACTATGCACAAGGGATCCCTCTGTTATATATAACTCATCCATTGTAAGCTTATACAAAGCTCTTCCATAGGAATAGAGCACTCTGCTGGATGAGGAATTTCCTTGTAAATAGATATATTGCTAAAATTCAGTCTTACTGACCGTTCAGTTCCGTAATCCAGAGGTAGGGTATCGGCGTCTGGGTCTGAAGTTAAGGTTTCAATTCTGCCTCGCGGTACTGGATTGGATAGTGAAAAGCTTATAGCCACTCTAAAGAGATGTAATACATCGAAACAGCTGTCTATAGATGACACAATATATATATATATATATATATATATATATATATATATATATATGTATGTATATATATATATATAATTTCATTTTCCCCTTGGTCATTGTGTGCCTTTGTGTCCGCTCCGGGGATGGGGGGGAGTGTTTAGCTGACCGTATCAATAGATTGGCTGCGGAGATTAATACAACTATATAAAGTACTTATGACACACATCGCTGTGATGAACTGGTTTTGGAACTCTTCGTACAGATCATTTATACAGCAACGAGTTGAATCGTCACTAGGCGCCTAAGATTTTTTACACGATTCAGACTAAGCTAAGCTGATTGAATATCTGTTACACCCGAGTGCTGTAGCTACCAAGCAGTCTCGGATCAGATCAGTTTGATGTACACTAGATACTCTGCATTTGTTAGCATGTGCTTAACGAATATAACATTTTTGAATACTTTGCAGGCATATCGCTATGAAGTAGAGAGACAAGACTTGCAGCTCATCGTTGAAACAGAAAGTTCAATCTATATTAGCTGCCTTGCCTATATGTTTTACATCCGTTGAAGTTAGGAAATGAGGAAATTCTATGAACCTAACCCTATCATCATCATTAATTCTTCCAGCAGCAGCAGCAGCCTTTTAATGCCCGTCAGTGGACATTAACCCTTCACCAAGATTCACCAGACCTCTCCATTATGGGCGCCGTCGATCCAGTTCTTCCTCAACTTATCTTGTTCATCACGTCGTCTTATGTTTTGCCGGTCACATGATCTCCGGGGATCCATGTTGCGAGTCGTAATGTCCATTCGATGTTTACACATTCTTGTTACATGGATCTTCCTGGCTTGCCACGCCATCTTAGTCGTCTTGAAACGTATCAGCTTGTCGTTGGAGGAAGAGAAAAAAAAACAAAAAGAAAACACGCGTTTTATATCAAGCAATTTTTGAGACGGAATGTAAAAGCTCGCGTGAAAAAAAGGAATCACAACTTGATAACAGAAAGAGAGCGTATTCCTCTACTAGCTCTGCTGTCGTTAAGACTAAATGAAACTGTTCACGAAGGGTTATGTTGCGGGGGAGGTAAATGTCTATGATTTTTGGATACCTTCTAGAGAATTCAATCAATCGTTCTTCCCCGTTAGCCTTCGAATCTAAAAAAGAATGCCACTGGAATACACTGAGAACTTTTGGAGGTATTGTGGAGACAAACAGACAGGCGGACAGACAGTACAGAATACACACATAGCTCTTTGTTTGTATAGATGGAAAAAAAACGCAGTCTCTCTGTCGTAAAAAAGAAAACACTCAACGAAATAATTTTAACTGAAAACAACGTCTGGTTCGATGGATCATTGATATTCAACCACAAATGACACCCGATTAAAAAAAAATCCGTTATTTTCTGTCTGTCTCTCCCTCTGTCGCTCAATCTTTCTCATTCACTCAATCGTCACTCACTCCGAGTCTCTCTCACACGCACACACGTACACACTCTCCACTTCATTATATGCTCTTTCGCTTTTTGGTTTTGTTTTTCTTGGAGACTGGCGGGATTTTTAGACGGGCGATAACACCAGAGGAAGGGTTGAGGCTAGGTGTGGTCGCTGTACGCGCCTTGTGCTGTAGTCGGGGAAGGGGTTGTTTGGTCGCCGCATGGGCCTTGCAATACCGTTGGGGTCTTATCTTTGACAATTGATATACCGTCTCGACTGAAGTCGTCGAACGTGTCCAGGGAATATTATAATTAAAAGGTTTCTTCTTTTTTATCTGTCGAGTGAAAAGAGACGGCGGGGACGAAAGAGATAGATAATGCGAGAGTTCAAGAAGAGAATTGAGTGAGAGACATTTTTTTTTTGTATTTCTGAGACGTCGATGAGAAAATAAAGAAGTAAAAAGAAAATAGTCTGGTTAGTGACTCAATAGAAACCACCAAAATCTTTTGGCAGCATGATGTGTTGGAGCGTTCAATTAAAAAGGAAAATTGGAAAAAGTGTTGATTAATGATAAAGTTACTTTTGTTGGGACGTGATCGCTAAAAGATATTTTAAAAAGATATTTTTAAAAGAGATGTGAATGTTGCTGGACACAAACTGACTGATCAATTTAATATAAACTTACATTGTAAAATGAAAATCTATCAGATATAAAAATATCGTTTCAGTGGGAAAAAAATTAACTTATTTTACAAGTATTTTGAGTTTTGTTACTCATGGGTATACATCACTGTAAATTACTATTTGGGTCTCTACATCGATATATTTCCATATATTTCATGTTAGAATTAGTGGGGGCCTCTCAAAACCTAATAATGTAGAATTAATAAAAAAAATAGACATAATCTTTTTCTGGCCTTTTCGGCTAGGATCAAAGTATAGTATCAGTTCCCCGGTATAGACCGAGGCACCGGTACTGACACTTGCCTGCCGATTTGTCCTGAGATTGGGTTGTGGTTGGCATCAAAGACCGAGTGCGCCGGTGCAAAGCGTTAGCCAATGAGGTTTTACTGAGGCTGCACTTTGCTACGCGCATTGGAGGCCTTTGGACTCGTCCTTGGGCTCTCCCATTATTACTTGGCCCAGTTGCAGGGAATATGGTACCCCGGGGCAGCACTGCTCCATTGCACTTAAAGGAGCAGGTCCCCAAGTGGACACTTTCGTGACAGAGGTTGCTTTAGCTTCTACGGTCGATTGGCAACCAAAGTTACGTCGGCTGGAGGTATTTTTTAAGGGTTGCGCCTATTTTCCCACGTTAAGCCTCGACCTTGTGTCATATTCTGCTGTGGTAGGACAGTAAATAAATAGCATAATCTAGGGGTAAAAGATTGAATCATCAGCTCTCTACCCTAATTGGTAGGGCTCGCGTGCGTAATACGTGCATGGCGAGACTGTCAGTCTGTACACCAGCCAAGCAGAGAGAGCAGTTTAAAAACTGACAAAACCTTCGTTGATAGTTTCGATTGGCAGTTTTCAAAAAGAACGGAAGGAAACAAAGGGAGATAAAAACAAAGAATGAACAGAGACCATCAAATCATGACGTCCGCTAAAGACTAAAGCTTTCGACTGTGATGCCCGGCCGTGTATGGGTGTGGTGGTAGAGTTGGGGTCTGGATATAAACTGTACACTAGGAAAAGATAAGTATTAAAATACAAAGAAAAGAGAACTGGAGATAAACATAGATAATGAAGACAGGGTGGGAGAAAAGATGGCAGAAAGAAAGAACTAGATATAAACAGTGACAGAAACGAAACCAATATATATATATATATATATATATATATATATATATATATATATATATATATGTGTGTGTGTGTGTGTGTGTGTGTGTGTGTGTGTGTGTGTACAAGTGTGCGTGTGTGCGTGTGTAAGTGTGTGTACTAAGAAAACAAATTAGATTAAACACGTAAGAAGAGATTCTCGAACGACCTTTCTATTTCTGGCGTGGACAGTTAAAGGCAAAGTCGTTTCTTTATTTTCTTTTTCAACTAAAGCAATTACGTTCCCCGATGAATATTTTGTCTTTCCAAAGCGTAAAAAAATCCCGCAGCTTTAACGATTATTTGTCGAGTCCAATCGAGAAAAGGTTGTTTCTCATTTGCTTGAATTTTTTTTTTCTCTCTCACTTTCGGTCGATGGTGATGATGATGACGACGACGATAATGATGATTTCGACGATTTAAAAAAAAAAAAAGATGATGATTTAAGAGGGTATTAGAGAAAAATAATCTAATGGTTAAAGAAACTATTTTTCCAATCAATTAAAACTTTCAGTGTTTGAAAAACTGAAATCATGATGGGGTACATTTGTCCCGTTAGACATCTATCCTGGAATATATGATAAACATGGACTTTTGTGGAAAGGCAAGGTACGGAGTGAAGGAGGAATAACTGAATTTGGTAGCGGATCCAGATATAAGTTTATAATTGAGTTATGTTTATTGGTTTTAATATTTTATTCATTTTTGTATTCACCCCTGTCTGTACACGATATATCTAGAAGTTATCAATGAATTTCAAAGAAGTGATTAAATTTTGGGTTGGATCTATTGAGTTGTTTTCGATTAAGAGATATTATTCCGTCTTTTTTTTTTGTGTGTGTACATTTCTGTATTCGCTCCTGTCGGCCCATGCGATACCTCTATAAGTTTCAAATGAATTTCGATGCAATTTTGTTGATTAGATTTTACTTCTTTCCTGTTAGGTCAAGTAATTCGAACTAATTTCTCTGTGGGTTTCAAACGATTATGACGTAATCGTAAGTGGTTATAAAAGTCTTGAGAGTCCAGTTTTGTTCGCCAGTCAAAGTGATATGTATTCAGTTGTGCCTATTTTACCATCTTTCCGCTTGTTTGTCTGTCCATACAATGAATCGAAAAGTTCTGAATTAACTTATATTTCAATGGAATCTTATGGGAACATACGCGATGAGGTGAAGATAAATTATTGGGCAGATCCATGTGCAATTACTTCTTGATGTTCATAGTTATGAATGATTTCTTCTTCTTTTAAGGATTCATCCGACCATACGATAACCACAAAGATTATAAATGGATTTCTATGAGATGATGATTGGTGATCAACGGATGAAATGATTGAATTTGGAGACCGACATCTACTTCTACTGATATTGGATTTTGAATTCTCGTAAGACATATGTCCCATTAGGCTGATGAAGGAGGTCTATAAGGCATGTACATCTGGGACATATATGTCTCAAGGTTTGGATTTTTCCTGGGATTTCCAGATATTCAAACCTCTTTTGAAGTTTTTACAGCACAGTTCCAAATGTCACGACAGCGACAGACACAACTTTTCTCTCCATGTTCTTTAATCGCTTCAGTTTTCCTGCAATCCAGAATTTAATTTTTCCTAATTTGCTCTGTGGTTTGTTCAAAAAGTGATATCTTCTAAATGAAATGTCCTCTTCCCTGTGTTCAAAAGAGGTTAGAGTATCAAGTTAACACTATCTATTCGAGACCACGAGTAAGCAAACATTTTTTTTTTCAAAGTAAAAAATGTTGGATTGGTTAAAAGCCACTAAAAAGTGGGGGCTAAATGATGAAATGAAATCTAAACGAGGCTAATGCATTCCTTTGCATGTATGTACACCGTACCTGCGCCGAGGGAGAGAATGGAAGACGCAAGACTCCTGTCGGGATTCAAAATCAAACCTTTATTTTCAGGTCGACCGAAAAAAAATTGAAGATCAAACAAAATCCCCAACCTAGAGAGGAAGATAGAGGGTTAAATAGTCTTCCTACTGCCAGCAGCCAGGGGCCATCGGCCCGTACACCGTTCGACCGATTTTCTGGTCTGCCATGGTCAGTTCTGCTATTCTCTTCTGGTTTACTATCGACTTATAGTATTGTGACCAACCTTTGGCTCCTTATTTATTGGGTAAGGTCTTTTTTCTATCGTTATCAGTTTTAGTAAATTAATCTACCCTCTTCTTTTAACTGATACCCGAATTAAATGATCATCTACCCTTTTCTCTTCTATTATCCTCCTGCTTTCCTCTCTTCTTCACGCCACTGAACCCACTATCTTTCTAACTTCCACTGTTTGAATCCTTATACATGGTCTGTTCTTATCAACCCTTTTTCAATTTTTTCAAAGGTTTTTTTTTATTAAGTCGTTGTAACTGATTATCAATTTGCACGGATTCTCAGAGACCACGGTTTATCTTGTCAATAAATCTACTTAAGATGTTTTTATATCCCTTTTGGCATTTGAAAAGGGTTATTCTGTAACTTATCTCATCTTTGACCCAGTGCGTATGTATACTTCACATATTATCACGCAAAAAGCATCCCTAACAAAAATTACATTTAGGAATGAAATTGAATATCTAAGAATAAAATGACGTATTCAATTATGGAGTTCCTGAGAGTCTTCATATTGTAACATCAGCTCAAAGCTAACAATATTTCCAAATTGATAAAAAGACCAGACTCAAAAAAATCGTTTCTTGGGCTTCTCTAAACCTAGGGAAAAATTGAATCCAAAATTGGTAAGTCATTTCGAATCCTGACGTCAACGAACCAAATGCTACCCACAACAATATATCATCTTTTATCACACGAAACAAAAATGATTCAATCTTTTAATTATATGATTAACTTTAAAAGTTGTTTTCCTTAAGTTTGTCAATAGCCTTTTAATATTTCAAGCAAACGTTTCCGATACACGTAATAGCGATATACTACAGAAACATGCAGTTTTGTCACCCAAAATTCAACGTCAATGTCACATTTATGAAAATACACATTTTTCAAAATCTTGTTATTGAATATATCAACTTATGTAAACCATTTAGATAAATTTCATTCGTCTTTTTATAATTTCTAAAACCTTTTGTCTTCCACTGGATTATCGATGAGAGGGCAACTGGAAGAGTTACACCTTTCCGGATACGTCATCATTATCATAAGTCTTTTAACGTCCATTGTTTGATATAAACTGTCCCCAATAACCGCCAGTTTTCTCGCTCCTGGGCGTCACTCACATGGTCCCAATCCTTTGTAATTTTGCCAGCCAAAATTTCACACATGATCTCAGTGCCATTTGAGTATTGTAATGTTGTTTTCTTTTTTCATTACATCTCCGATACCGTGTAGTTTTCTAATATAATGTACAGTCTTGTGATTCTCTCCTGGTGACACAGTTTCACATATGATCTCATTGCCAAGGAACTTTTTGATGTTTTGTTTCATTACATCTCTGATACCTCGTTGTTTTCTTATATAATATGCTGTCTTGTGATCCTCTCTATGTGATATTAAGCATAATCTTAATCCGTGCACTTTGCACAGTTTTAGTCTGAGAGCCAATCTCTTAGTTGAGTTCCATAAGCTAACTACGCTTCCCGCTGTTCTCATAGTGGCTTGTTTTATTGATCAAATCATAGGTATATTCCATCAAATGATCTGGTCTCTTGTTCCGGATCAGGTGATCTACTTGAATAATCAAAAGCCCAGAGAATCGTATATTTTTCTCCTTTAAGACAGCTTTGGGTTTCTGCATATACCACTCAGTTTTCACGGTTTGATCGTAGTACTTTGCACACCTCGTAGTGGATTACCTTTGTTACCTTTGTCGGCATCATCTCTCTATCTGCATTTACGATTATACTATTCCGTTTATCTTTGTAATCATTTATGTGTATTCTCTAGTATTTGTCCTTCCGTCTATCTCTCTGACTGTTTGTCCACATGATATCATCAAATGTTCTCGGTGAATTTCAATGGCTTTTTGTGGAAGAGGCGGGGGACGGGTTAATAAAGAATAGTTAGAATTTTACGGAGGATCTAGGAATTTCCTTCACGGTTATCCACCCCAAATCGTAGCTCTATGTTCACACAATATCTCACAAAGTTCCCAAAGAATTCTAATTAAATTTTCATGGACGAATGGGCTATAGCATGAGGGAGAATTGCTCAAATCTTGGGCGGATCCTGGTGTTTCCTTATATACCCTCCAACATCCTTGAAAACATACGAACTGATTTTCTTTCAGATCTTAATGATAATGGCGTTGACAGAGGTGTGCGCTCTGTAAGTGCTTTCTGGTATTGTTAGTTCGTATAGAACTGTTCCTGGTCGCTATTAATACGGATTCCATTTCTTTCTTCAAACATTATCTTCGTAACTGTTACCGTGTCATCTCGTCTACTATTTCTTTTGTTTGTCTCTATTCTTATAAATGGTGTCTGGTGATTGTAATTCTCCACAAATATTGACCAAGCTGCTAAACTTCATCTCCGACGCCAGCTCCCTTTTGGCATTGACAGTCTCAAAATTTTGGCTCGTGTTGATTCATTCCGCGCTCGCCTGCAGAGATTTTCAGGGAAATCATTATCAG
>OY735223.1:40858684-40868684 GCA_963457665.1 Thysanoteuthis rhombus | reverse complement strand
TGTATAATATAGATATTTACAATTTTGTATATGTACACATTAAGATAAATAGGGTAACAAGTTGGTAATATGTGTATATATATACATATATATATAGGGAAGGAGAGATGGTAACATTGGTAAATAGTTACTAAAATACTTATCAATATAGACAAGCTAATGAATATATATATATATATATATATATATATATATATATATATATATATATATATATATATATATACATATATATATACATTTGCACATCTGCATGTATACATATAGTCCATATAGTCAGGTCATACAATATATTTGAATATGTAAATATATAAGGAAAGTTTTCTAGTAATGCGATCGGTTATTAATCAGACATACAAAGATTACGACTTGTATATTGATGAGCATTTACCTTTTCATATATATATATATATATATATATATATATATATATATATATATATATGTTTGACATTGGCTCAAAAACTGTGTAGCCTGAGACAGTTGTCAGTTGAATTTTGATTCAAAATGTCTGATCTATTTGATTAATGAGGAAACATTTGGTCGAGTGCTCGGAAATGGAAGTAGATATATGTTTTGTAAAATAAATGTTTTCCATCATTAGCATACTTTTTGATATATCTATGAATACATACACATGCCCTACACGCACACACACACACGCACACACACATATATATACATGTATATATATATATTGATGGGAAGATAAAGAGAAAGAAAGAGAGGGAGATATTAATTCTGTAAGTTATATATATATATATATATATATATATATATATATATATATATATATATATATATATATATATAGTGTTCGTGACAGCTTGCACAAACGCTATGAAATTGTTTTTGAAATCCGTTGGTCTTCAACACTTCCCTTCAAAGTGGTCACAATGAGCAGTTTCTTCGATGTATTCTCCTCATTGTGTTTTCAGTTGGTTAGTTTCGCTTAAATACATACTTGCACACACAGACACACTCATGCACAAACATACACGTACACACGCACGCATACACACTCATATGTATGTTGCGAAAATGATACACACTTGACATTAAATCAAACTGAATCATTAACATACTTACATAAGAACTCTGTGTATGTATGTATGTATATATATGGGCAAATTCTTTGAATGTTTCAGTAGCATCTGATATATTAAATTTTTGCAAAAATTTTCATGTATTAAAATTCCAAAGTATCATTATTCAGTCATTAAATTCCCTGTAGCATTTTATGTAACCTTTTCAGACAAATCGTGTTAAAAATCATAAAAAGTCGTATTCCACATTCGATTAGATAATTTATTTGTGTCTATTTTTGATATCTTGAACTTGCGTGAATCACTCAACAGATGTTATGGATAAATCACGTTGGGTACGACTCTCGCATGATCACTGACATTAAGCAACGTCGAGGTAGGGCATTAGATAGATGGGTGACCAATTAGGTACAACAGGTGTTGTAAGAAGCCTGTGATCATAGAGAGTCTCTTTTGGAGATCCCATTAATATTCCTAAGAGACTGAACTCTTTATTACGCTCAATAACACCAACAAAAGGCCATCAGTCTCCATTTTCTTCCCTACAAAAACTTCTGACAGGTCTGGCTTTGAGCAACAAGAAAATGGATGAAAATGCCGATTAGTTATAGATTATGGCAGGGGTTGAACAAGAGGGGGTCTGGAGTTTATACGTCTGGAGAATATGTCGTAAGGAAGAAATTATCCCATGCATTTGGAACGAGAAGAAATTAATTTTTTATTCAGTGAAGTCACCACTTGACTTCTTTTTACAGACGAATGTATTCTTTATTCTAATGTTTCTATCTGAAAAATGCGGGTAGCCAATCGATTAGCTTGATTGGAAATGCCATCCAAGTACAATTTGCACAAAAAACCTTGGGGGAGGTATAAATCCATGGTAAGGGTATAATAGCAGGGCAAACTGGATTCTTCAGCCTTGGATGACACACGTTCAAAGAAGCAACTCTTAATTCTAACCGGACAAGTACATCACGTCAAGCATCGTGAGAAGCAAGCGATAGACTAACTATGGAACGAGTACCTTCCTGAAGTTACGGTTAACTGGGCTCTAACAATGTTTAACGGGCCTTGAAAACCGGATGTGGATTTTGATAGAGGGCTTAAGCAAAATAATCTCACCGCATACTCGATCGTTGAAGCAGATTGATTGTTGAAACAAGTTAATTCAGTTTTCATATCGTCTACACGCTCACAACCAATATATTTTTCCACGTAGAACCCTTAAACATGTTGAAGAAGAGTGAGATAGGAATAATAATGATAAAGGTTAATGAAAAGAAGAGCAAAAGAGAGGTATAGGACTAAAGAGACAAAGAATGTTTTAAAAATGTCTGGGGAAGGTTTCCCAGAGTCAGTTATATCATATCATAGAAATATCTTACATTATTTTGTATGGGATCTTAATTAAGTAAGTAGTAATTTCTTGTGTAATTGCTGGGTTTATTCTGAAGAAACAGCAGGAAATATCGTGAAAAAAATATTTGATAAACCTAAGGCGTCAATAGTTCATCAGCTTAGCATACGTATCTGTAAAAAAAACGTCTTTTACAATTACGTATTTTCATATATGTGCATATTCTGGTTAAGATTACGTCGTTACACATAAAATGGCTTTTTTGTGAATCATATAGAATAATGCTAAAATGAAAGATCTACAAAAGTAAATGTATTTTTGTAGATTTATCCTAAATATAATTTTTTTTTTTTTTGCAGATCCGATATAAATACAGAAGTATTTCGTTTTTTTTTTTGTTTTTTTAGATATGTCTGGGCTATTCACAGTAGTGGTTCCTCCCGAGAGGCTGGACTGATCTCCAAAATCAAGTTCATAATGCCGTTCAAGCTGCCTATAACAATACTAAGATCAAAATCGATGACAGAACTGGAGGAAATAGACCATTACATCAACATAGGACGAATAATTTCCATGAGACCCTCAAAAGAAGAAGAAATCAAGCGAAGAATCACACTAGAATGGCAAGCCTTTGGCAGAGCAAACTCAACCTTCAAAAATAATAAGATCCTATTAATCCTAAAAAGAAGGGTATACAACCAATGCATCGTCCCAATAGTCACCTATGGAGCTGAAACATGGAATCTAACCAAGAGACAAACCTGCAAATTAAGAAGCATGCAATATGCACACATGAAAGGATAAGAGGACAGCAAAATACGGGAGTCAAGGACATCATATAATTCATTAAGAAACTCAAATAGAAATGGACTGGCTATGTAACAAGAATAGCAGACACCCGATGGACATCGCAAACCACGACATGGATCCCGAAAGATCACATGTGCAACCGAAGCCGGTAGAGTACGGAATGAAGAGAAAAGCTAGAAAGTACCCCCACGATCGAGAAGTGTAGCGAATCCTGGAGAAGGTCTATATCCAAAGACGGACGATAAGAGGAGGAGGAGGAGGAGGAGGATGATGATGATGATGATGATGATGATGATGATGATGATGATGCATTTGGACTGAACGCTACTACAGAGCAAAATGTTCAGCATTCGTTCAGTGAGAATATGGATTCCAGAAAAAAACCTTCAAAGGGGGACCAACCCAGTTCTTAATGGTTAAGAATTATGAATATCAGAAGCGGTAGACAATAACGAACAAACATTTCTTCAAGAATTTTCAAGAGATTTTAAGACTTCAGCAGAAGCTGTATTTCTTCATCTTCATAGTAAAAAAAGGTATTGAATAAGGAAATATTTGTAGTTCCTTCAATGAATAGGTGACCCCTAAACCTGAAGATTTTTTCAAAAAGATTATATAGACAGAAATAGAAGAGAGATGGAAATATGTATCTCAAATTTTGAATAGATGCGTACCCTTTTTGATTACATCATCTTTCTTTTCACTATTAAAAAATGATAATTCATATGTAACAACTATATAGGAGAGGCAGCGTATGATAAGTGTACAACAAACCATTATCAAAAAGTTGATATTTTCCCTATCTTTAGGGCTACAATTCTAACTTTTTTTTTCATTTTGGGGATTGAAGGCTCTGCATTATGATTCATATTGTTCAAGTTTTGAAAATGAAGAGAAAACTGGGAATTTTAGTTTTAAAAACAACGAAAATGTGATTTTTTAAAAATGGTTTGTTGGCGTCTTATCATGCATGGCCACTCATATTGAAATACGTAGATTCAGAGAGAAATGGCTTCGTGTTTTCCCTCATCTCTACTCTTGGCTGAAAACGTTGTTTTTTTTTGTGTGGGAACTCCCTCCCACCAGTTTAAATATAAAACGGTGAAGGACAGAACCCTGTGGGGAAATCTCAACGAGGACGAATATCTTAGCAATAACGAATGGTAAATTAATGATTCATCACAGAATATTTACAGTAAGCCATGAAAGCAACCTTCCGAAAATTGACCGGGTTGGGGGATAAATATGGACGGAGAACGTTTTACTTTGAATACTTGAGATCCACAAATGGCGTTTTCATGACGTCGGAGGCATTGGATGAATTACAGAACATTTCTAATCTAAAAAGGGAAAGCGCAAAAGTAAGCTCAAAGATGAAAATAACAAAGACAAAAATAATGTTCCACAATAAAGTACCCCAAAATACCATAAGAGTAAAAGTGAAGTATACATCCACCTTTGGAAGATTAGAGAGAGAGAGAGAGAGAGAGAGAGAGACAGACAGACAGACAGACAGACAGACAGACAGACAGACTGTGAAAGCAAAATGAATGTACGCATAACAATCGGCTGGATATCATCTGGTATGTATAGAGACATAACGAAAAACAACTTGCCAATGTGTTTTGTATTATACCAGCTATGACTTACGGATGCACAACATGGAAAATAACGAAAAGAACAAAGTACCATCTTAGAACTGCACAAAGAGCCATGGAAAGACCAATGCTAGGGATAACTTCATGGGATAGGGAAACACATGGATCAGAAAAGACTACATACATACATCATACAAATAATCAAGCAATAAAATGTAGGTGGGCCGGAAACTTAGCAAGACAGAATAACAAAAAGTAGGAGCAAAAAGCCAGCCAGATGGTTCACATGAAACAGTAAACGCAGTAGGGAAAAACCGGACATAAGATAGAGGAATGAGATGGAAAGATCTCTTGGTAAGACGTAGCAGAGGGTAGCGCAACCGTGGTCGTCGTCGAAAGAGATGTGGGTAAGGCTAATGCTCAGCAGTGGTAGATGATGATGATGATGATGTTGATGATGATGATGATGATATGCTTGAATGGATCACTACTTATGAACTGTAAGCAGTTTGTTGCATTGTGTCATAAAGAAGCAACGCTCAAGTTGTATGAAATATAATTCCACAAGGAGCTGAAAACATTGTTAATATGTTCTTGAAAAATGAATAATTATCGTTTTTGTACTTTTCTAAATAATTTTCAAGTGGACTTATATATTCTTCCGGCAAAACAATAATAATAAATTAAAACATTTCATTCCTGGAGATCCAAAATCATCTCAGCTTGTACCGTATTTAAAACATCTACTCGAATAATACTTGTCTATATTTTTCTCCTGTAACATTTTTTTAACAATCAAATGCTAATCATAGATAAGATTCCCTTTTCTATTCATTCGCAAATGAATTAAATACTGTTTAATTTTGATTGGAGAAGAAATATACCATGCAATTTCAAAATTCTTTGAAAACCGCAGTCATTTTCAAATAGGTGATCTAAATCAATTCTTGATAATTCAATTTTTTTTTTTTTGGCAGAATCAATGTAAATACTGATATATTTCGCTATCATCACCAATTTTTGACCCATTAACAGCAGAATTACCTCCAGGTACAGCAAGCATCTTGAAGAATTGTAAAGGAAATAAGCGATTCCCAAGTTGTCTGAAATGTAGTTCCATAGGAACTTGGTACATTGTTATCTAAATAAAATTCAATTTCGGCGTATTTTCAAATCTAAAACATCCTCAACTTTTTTAGAAACTTAATATCATTAATCTTTACCCACTTCAATTTTATTCCAAATTTCATTTGAGATTTTTTTCCTCATGTAATTAGTGAGATTTCTATTATTCTGCTCTTCTAAAAAGAGTTTGTATCTTGTCTTTATTTCTTTTTTTTTTGTTTTCCCCTTAGATTATATTTATTTTCTCTACGCCGTAACCTTGATATCATTTATTTGAAATTCAAATCAATTTCAAATATCGATCCTGCCAAGGAAATATTTTTCTCCTAAAACTGAAAGTTAATTATGATACATTTTATATTAATTCCATTTTTTTTTCATCGATTCGGAGAAATCATTTTTTTTCAAATTAATTCTCAAATCAACGTAAACTTTTCAAAGGATTTGTGTTCCTAGGCTTATTTATTAAATAAATAAATTAGAAATATTTTAAACATGAAGGAGACAGTACAAACAAGAATTATAAACTAACAAAAATATAAAGATTGTTATCACCAATACTACAAGGGTTGGATATAGCGAGTGCAAGGTCTGTAGCATATATAAAGCATGTAAAAGGTTTCAACATTAATATCAAAACGCACAACGTTTTTACTCGCAAAATAAATTAGTTTTTTTTACGAGCCATAGAACCAGATAATGCGACATTATACGATAGTATTACTTCGTTTACATGCTAATTTTTTGTGCAATAGCAACGACTTTAATTTCATATACTTTCGTATCTGACTAGAATTTCTTTCCAATAGAGTCTACGGTAATAATAACTCGAATCCAAGGTGATGATTCTGTATAATCATAAAACTTCGAATATGAAGTTGTTCATAAGTGTTTATTAAAGCCAGTCCTGAATCACAGAATCGGATTTGATAGCTAGCAAGCATTCAACGCGGTACCCTGGGAAATGCGGGGCGCTAGCATACACTACTTTTGCTTCATAGTTAATCCAACACTGACTGCTATAAATAAGGAACTGAAGACCCTTCTCTTTAGTTGTGTTAGAGATGATAATTGCGTTATTGAGAGTACGAGAAAACTTCAGTCAAAGTTGTCAACATCAACATAGGTTTTTTTTTCAAGTTTTTAAGTAGATTTATTCATCTCTCTTTATATATATATATATATATATATATAAACAGCTGTTTTGTCGTATTACGACTTTTCAGTGTGGTTATAGACTCAATATCCACCGAATTCTGCCAGGCAGGATTGGAACTTTTGCTCCGGACCCAGCATTGCATTGTCCCAATCGTTACTTATGGAGCTGGAACATGGAAGTTAACCAAAAGACAGATCCGGAAATTGAGAACCATGCGACGTGCACATGGAAAAATCATGCTGGACCTCACATGGAGATACCACAAGACGGCACAGTACATAAGGGAAATGTCAGGAGTAAGGGACTTCATAGAATCCATTAAAAAGCTCAAATGGCAGTGGGCTGGCCTTGTTGCAAGAATGGCAGACAACCGATGGACATCGCGACTCACGACATGGATCCCCTGAGATCACATATAAAACCGAGGCCAGCAGAATATTTGATGGAGAAACGAGTTAGACAAATTCAGAAAGTATTGGCTCCGCAACACCCATGATGGAGAAGTGTAGTGAATCCTGGGGAAGGTCTACGTCCAACGACGGACGTTGGAAGACTGTTGATGATGATGATGATGATGATGATGATATGCAGAACTGGGCGATCAATAGGACCGAATTTAGGGATTTCTATTTTACTTTTTTATCCAAACACAAAAGGTGAGGTGAGTAATTTATCCATTGATCATTCTGTTTTCAGTTTTTTTAATTGATTGCCCCTAACAGTATGCTGTTAAAAAGGCATTAGTTGCATATGTTTTTCTTTTTTTTTTTTTGTCAGAGTGGCTTACCTTGTCTGTCATTTATTGGTATATATCAAGCTTAGTTTACTTAGTACGATATAAATATAGATTGAGGCGAACAAGTGCAGATAAGTGTAAGAACCTTAGCGTTTTCTTTTTGAATGTAAACATCCCAAGATTTGTGAGCTTTTCGTTTATCCAAACCAAAAGATAACGTCTATAATTCTCAAGTTTGGTGGCCTAGAAAAAATGTTGGCTTTTACCTTTTCTTGTAGACTAGAAACTCCATCTACAATGTTAATTTTGGTAGCGGTAGGTCTATGGTTAGTATTGTCTGGGGTGGTAACTCACGGTGTAACCCAACCTCCGTCCAGGTCTTTCTCTTTTCCAAAGAAATCTAAAATTTTAGTTATTTTTAGTACTAATACTATTAATCATTCATCATGATTCTCTCATGTTATTGAATGCAATTCTGCAAGCCTAAAAATCCATTGAGACCTTCTGGGAATAGAGTCCAGATATTCATAAGCATATAACAAAATGAATGGGGAGAAAACAATCAAAAAATGATCCTAGATCCGACTGTATTCTCCCTTATTTCTTTACCTACCATTCCACAAAATCTCATCAGAATTTATTGAGTACTTCCAAATATATTATGTGGAAAAACAGATACCTTATCAGAAAAAAAAGGATTACTTAGAAACTATGCAAAACGTATTTAGGCATCCATCTTGGTGTTAGCTCCCTGATAGTGTCACCCAGGCTACCTCTCCCTTGCTTGGTCCGCCACTGAGTTTAGAATCAAATTTTAATTTTAGAAAATCAAAACATTTCAATTTTTCTCTTCGAATATATTTTTAGTTGGGTTAGCAGATTTTTGTAGCTCTGATGGAAGAACAATTTAGTGATATTAAAAGTTTGAAGGAAAAAAAAAGCAATATAGGGTACCAGATTTTTTTTTTCTTGTCAGTCCCAACCAGGTCAAAATTGTCATAACCAGAGGTAATCGACAATTTACTAACTTCTGACGAAGCAAGGCACATAACTGAAAAACACCTGGCCTAATCTGAAATTCTGACAGCATTGAAAGAAAGGACTCAAAAGTCATTTCTTACCGTGAGGATCACACACACACACACACACACACACACACACACACACACACACACACACACACTTATATATATATACGTATGATTAACGCTCCCTAATTCAGGGTTGATAGGGAATTGTGTGTAAGTAAATATAACGCTCAAATTCAGCCTGACAGACTGTCTAGTTCTCCGTTGGGCATTGATATAATATCAGACTCTGGGTCTGGAGCAACGGTTTCCATCCTACACTGTGGTACTGGATGGGATAATGGATAGTCTATAGCTACACTGATGAGTTGTAATATAACAAAACAGCTGTCTGTGGATGACTGAATTATCTAATTGTTATTGTGTGTGAGTATATATATATATATATATATATATATATATATATATATATGTAAAAGTTGCAATAATCATGTTCATTCGGGTAGAGTTTGACCTTGTAGCAGCAATCTTTTTCATTTTCTTTTGTTTCAATTCTGATTATCATTCTCTGTGTCTGTAATGAAAACTGAAGAATGCTTTAATTTCAATTTTACATTGATAAATCGTGTCATTTCATTTCAAAGTTCTATTCTAAAAGACGCCAAATAAATATCCAATAACTGTTCTGGATGATAATTAATATTTATTCCATTAGCATTTAATTTTTATTGGAGAAAACCCATTTATTTCATTGTCCATTTTTTTTCTCTCAGATGAAGTATTGTAACCCATTATATTAATATTATAACAAATTATATTGAGAAAAAAAAAATTAAAAAATTAAGATGGCGGTAAATAAAAGTCAAAACTAATATAATGAGAAAACTGAATTGTCCAATTATCTGGCGGGAAAAAAGATAAATTATTATTTGTACGAAATTAATATAATAATCTTTAGCAAACACAATAAGACAAAAAAAACAACAACAAAATATTTGTTATGAAATTAATAAATATACTGGAATAAACCTGAAATCCGACCTTCTCTTAATCCGGTCGAAATCTAATTGAAATGTTTTATTTAAATTCACTGTTTTCCTGTATTTCAAGGAATCTACGGCACGAGGACAATCCTGACGTC
>OY735223.1:40816184-40851184 GCA_963457665.1 Thysanoteuthis rhombus | reverse complement strand
GATGATTATTATTGTCTAAGCCAGGGTTTGAACTCGACTCAATATGCTGCTAGGCCACCATAACCTCCAATGAAAAATTCAAAATGTGCGTTTGAAATAATCAAATGAATTGACGATTAAAAAAAAAACAACATGAAAAACTTAGAAAGCAATCAGGTTGATATGACAGAACTCAATTGTAACTCAATCAAGAGGAAAAATGTTTGAAAGAGATTAAGGAACAATAATCTTCCTTCTTTTTTTTTAATTTTTAGCCCTCTCCACCCACCAAAAATATACTATTGATTCGTATTAATCAAATCGCCCTAATCTTTGAAGCGAGAGAAAAATAATAAAACTACTGTATTAGTACTTTTCTCTTCTTCATCATCTTCTTCTCCTCCTCATTATTATTATTATTATTATTATTATTATTATTATTATTATTATTATTATTATTATTATTATTATTATTATTATTATTATTATTATTATTATTATTCCATTGTTGTTGTTGTTGTTGTTGTTGTTGTTGAAACAGCTGATTTTCACACTGGATTTTGTGCTGTATTCTACGTATTTCCCAGTGCTGTTCTCTTGCTTGCCTTGGTTCTACCTCAGATTTCCAGATCATCCACACATTTATTTTTGGGATCGTTCCCAGCATTCTCAACGACGATTTTCACGTTCCATACTATCTTTAGTTCTCTGACGAGGTTCAAATATCAATACATCTTCTCGCTTTTCATTGAATGCCGATCTATTTTCTGCTAGGACTGCAAAATCTTCTATCCCCAAGATGTTTTCACTCTTTTGTACACAATAAATAAATCTGGTTTTCTGACCTAAATAAACTCAAAGTTAAAGATGACTTTTTATCATCCATGACAGACATTGATTTGAATATATATCTTTGGTCTGTATACTCATACCAAAGACGTTTGCACAGTTTCCAGTAAACCATCTTCAACACATGAACCTTTGAACTCCTTCAAAGGTAACTTTGTCCCATCGTTACCTCTGCATTGTCTATTTACTATCCATATTGGCTTCCATACAATTTGGTTCTCAAAGTATCTTTTCCGGGTCTCTTTTTTTTTTTTAAGCAATTCAGTTGATCGTTTTAGACTTCCTATTTCAAACCAGGTCGTTGTTGCTCATCTAAAAATATTCATGCTTCTCAGCTGGAATGCCTGCATGTTTGCCTCCCTATTTTCGGATTCTGTTTATTGGCTTCCTTGCTTCGCTAATTCTCCTCTTTTTAGTTTCCATCTGAAGTTTGTCTGTTCTAATTGGTCTTTCTCGACTCTCCTTTGTGTAGTCTACGAGTCTGTTGATAGCAGAATCAACACGATCTCCGATGAAGTTATTTTTCTCCTCTAAGCTCATTCTTGCCTTACGTTATTACCAAAAGCGTAACTTTCAAAGGTAAGTAAGACAAGCAGTATAAAATTACAGATGTTATAAACAATGATTTTTTTCTATTTATCTTCATAGTTTGAGTAAAAAAAATATAAGACATAACAACTCAGAGCTCTTTTACAATTCATTGATTCTCTATTGATCAAAAATCTATTACTGTTTTCCTTCTTATGAATCAATGATGATGGTAAATTATTCTGTTGTTACAATTACAATTACTATATTTAGCTGAAAATCCATTTTATGGGTAATATTTATTGTTAGTTTCTGTATCAGGCTTCTATGTGGCCTTTGGACCCTGTAAAAGGAAGAGGCGTTTTTAGATATAACTTAATCAAGTAACTCTCCCTTTAATGTAATGTTTTGGCTATGTAAGAATCATATACAGTTAAACAAAATCAGAATTTTAATATCTGCTTGAAGGATAGAGATTGAAATCAGATCATTACCATCAGGATGAGCGCGAGTGCTGACCCAACATTATCATTATTCTGTAGTCAATAACGCTCACTTTTTTGCATTCTCCAAGTTGGCATATTTTAAAATTGTTTTCAATTCAGTACCCCTGGCAGAGAAACACAGCCCGTTACTTTGAGGTTACATACAGATAAACAGAATATGACTTTGGAGATTTTATTGATAGATAGATTGATGTTAATTCAGATCAGTATTATCAGAGTGAGTATCAACGTAGACCCAACTTTCTTAGGCGGGCATTCAGAGATAATGCTATAAAACATACTCGGGGTTCGCAGAAGTGCACAGAGATATTCCATTAGGATATGTTGTGTGATTCGTGATCCACGCTGTCAGTTACAGATAGACATTCACTTGATGAATTATAGTAGGAATCTCTGATTATAATTGCAATTCTTCTTCGTATTATTATTATCATTATTAGCAATAAAACTACGGCTCTATCTTGGAGATAACTACGGCAATTCAACCAACTTTAACGCCCAGCCCATTTTCAAACACAGGGTAACAAACAAATTGGAAAAATAAATTAATTAATAACAAGGTTTTTAAATTACCAATTATTATCAAATAATAGCCAGATTAATGTTAAAGATCAACCAGTTATTTTAATCATTAGATCTAATTAATAATTTTGTAGCAATTGAAAATACCAATAGGAAATCTCTGCAGATAATTCCATAGATCAGCGGGAAACAATTCAGAAGAATTCTGATGATTAATTTGCTAAAGTCATAATTAGAAAGTTCATTTAGCGAATTAGCGAATGCTAATTAATAATACTACTACTGATAATAATGATGATGATAATTATGACAATAATAGCAACAACTGCAATCATTATAATAATAGTCAGCTAAGAGACACACTGGTGCTGAAAGCTAATTTGTATTCATTATTTTTATTCTTGTAAATAAAATTATTTTTTATTCCTTACTAATCTGTTAATTGTTTTCTCATCCTAACTACTACTACTACTACTACTACTACTACTACTACTACTACTACTACTACTACAGCAGCAAGAACGATAATAATAATAATAATAATAATAATAATAATAATAATAATAATAATAATCCACCTCATCCAGGCAAGAAAACCGGACTTGGTTACCGTAGACAAAAAGAGGAAGACATGCCAAATAGTAGACGTGGCTGTACCTGCAGACCATGGAGTAAAGAGAAGGAGAATGAAAAACTGGAAAAATACCAGGATCTAGCGAGAGAACTGAAAAAGATGTGGAACATGAAAGCCAAGGTTGTGCCAATCATAGTTGGCGCACTAGGAACTGTTCCAAAGACTCTGAGGGCGAGACTGGAGGAGATCAGGATAGAGGGAAGTATTGAGACTGTACAGACCACAGCACTGCTAGGAACTGCGCAGATACTGAGGAAAGTGCTAGAAATATAAAGACTACAACACTTATTGTTAACAGTGATCTAACAAAGGAAGGGAAATGAAAGCAGGAATGTGAACCTCAGCACTGGCATGAAAGGTGAAGAAGAGAAGAGATGTTGGCTGAAGACTCGAGGAGACTTATTGTCACTCAACCTTCAGCAATGACCTCTTGGCAACCGGTGTGAAACTGTAAATTGCAGTATTACTGTGGCCTATGAGAACTAGGAGAGAAGAGCTGGACACTTGAGGAGACTTGCTGTCACTCAAACTCCAGCGTTTACCACCAAGCAACTGGTGTGAGATTGCAAATAATAATAATAATAATAATAATAATAATAATAATAATAATAATAATAATAATAATAATAATAATAATAATAATAATAATAATACCAGGACCTAGCAAGAGAGTTAAGGAAGATGTGGAACATGTGGAACATGAAAACCAGTGTAGTACCGGTCATAGTGGGCGCACTAGGAACTCTCCCCAAAATGCTGAGGGTGAGACGGGAGGAGATCGGGATTAGGGGGAGGATAGAGACCGTACAGACCACAGCACTGCTGGGAACTGCACGGATTCTGAAGAAGGTGCTAGAGATATAAGTACTGCAACGAATTGTAGCTCTGTCATGATATGCAAAAGAGAGAGGGGACGTTAGCTGAAGACCTGAGGAGACTTATTGTCACTCAGCCTTCAGCGATAACCACTGGGCAACCGGTGTGAAACTGTAAATCGCAGAATTACTGCGACCTATGAGTACTAGGAGAGGAGGGCTGGAGACTTGAGGAGACTTGCTGTCACTCAAACTCCAGCGGTTACCACCAGGCAACTGGCGTGAGATTCCAAATAATAATAATAATAATAATAATAATAATAATAATAATGATGATGATAATAATAATAATAATAATAATAATAATAATAATAATAATAATAATAATAATAATAATAATAATAATAATAATAATAATAATAATAATAATAATAATATCCCACATGCTGTGAACTGGTACAGACACCGACTTGATCCAGTCACTGAAGGCAAAAAAATGTGACTGTATCATGGGATTTCACTATACATGCTGATCGAACTATAAACGTGAATAGGTCAGATACCACCGTAGAAGACTTCGAAGAGATAATGTGCCCTCTCCCCACGTAGATAGCACTGTCCAAGCAGTTGAATACATTGCTGTCAAGAAAATATGGAGCTTGGAATCAGTAGAAGGTGGCAAATCAGGAACAAGATAATACTGATTGTTCATTGGATCCCATGGATTACCCCCCTCCCAAAAAGGGTTCAATAATGTACTTCAGTTATATATATATATATATATATATATATATATATATATATATATATATATATATATATATATATATATATTTATCACTTTATGTAATTATAGAAGAACGTTTAGGAAATTGTTGTATTGTCTGCATATTTAAAAGACCTGACTCCCTTTTTTACCCTCTCCCCCCCCCCCCCCCCAAAGCACAAACTGTCACAATTTGAGTTTTCTAGGATTCAGTCTCTGGTTTATGACTTACATGAACCAAATTCAGAGCCACCAACAATATGATAATTATTATCTACTCATGTAATACGCTTTATGCTTTTTGTTTTTTGTCTGTAACAGGAAAAACAGGGAGGAAAGAATATACTAAATGAGACCTGGCAACTGAGGTAGATCCCTGACCAATACCTTCTTCGTACCGGAAGAGCTGATCAGAACAAACCCCATCATTGGTCGCGTTTCTCAGGATTGGTGTCCGAAACGGAGGGTTCCATGCTAGTAGACCAGGACCAAAACCCGGTCAAACAATCAAGATTAAGTACATAGTACCCTCGACTTAAGTCCTCGTAGCAAATGGATACGTGACACTAATGGACTGGACACGGCTGAAAATTGGACAATTTGCATTTTAATACGTATAGAATAAAACATTTTAGGAAATGCAACGCCCATGATAGAGACTTGTGGCGAATCCTGGGGAAGGTCTATGTCCAACAATGGGCATTAAAAGAATGATGATGATGATGATGATGATGATGATGATGATGATGATGATGATGATGATGATGATGATGATGATGATCTCCTCATTTGAACTTTGAGTGTCTGTTGTGTGTGGGAAAACAATTTACAATGAGTGAGCATGCTGAATCGGTCCCTTAATTTGTGTCCAGAAGTATAAATGTTGGTCTTTAAATATTTTGACTGATCACTGCCTAGCAAAAGTCAAGATAAATTCTTTGATCGAGCCCCTTTTTTTCTTTGGTCACATGTCGGTTTTTATTGAATGCCCAGCAAAACCTGTTTTCGATATTTTTCAATAACAATGCAAATACATAATTATTAAAACACTGCCCTCGTTTTTTTTTGACTTCATAGAAAATTTCAATTTCTATTTTATTGAGCTAATAACTACAAGTCACACTATAAATGTATTGATCAATCTATGCACGTTTACACAAGGAACACCCATTTTCAACTTAATCTCCTCTGTTGCCGATGGTCTTAATGCTAAGATTTTCCATTCATGATATGCATCAGATATTATAAAGTAAACATTCTAGTTCGAAATCCATTCATCTCCAGGCTACAGGCTTGTTGGTCCATCTTCAGATTTATTTGGTTCAATTCCATTTCATCCCCTTCTTGCGGACGACTCTTTTACGATTTCTCACATCGTTTCCAAAACTTCTTCCTGTAACTCTCTTTCTTAGTATTGCGTCCCTGTTGTTGTGCGATGCTATAGCCATTAGGTTACTCGAACACCCGGACACTTCACCTGCCTGTCAACCATTGGGGAAGGGGGAAATCTTCATTTTATTCAGACCCACGAGTCAGTGTCTATAATGGAATGCATTGTACTTAATATTATTATATTTCCATGTTCGTCCCCAGCATCGAGAATATGGCTGATCAGTATTCCAATCACGACGTTGGAAAATTGGTCTGATCTCACCATTGACAAACTAAACAGTATCTTTCAGACACGGCCTCGGGCAATTAATTATCTATCTATCTATCAATCTCCCCCTCTCTCTCTCTCTCTCTCTCTCTCTATATATATATATATATATATATATATATATATATATATATATATATAAATATAAATATACATATATATATGTATGTATGTATATATATATATATATATATATATATATATATATATATATATATATATATATATATATAGTATTTCTTCGAGTATAACATGATTCTTATACTATATGAGCACTAGATATAGAATTATAGCCTCTAGTTTGGCAGTCCAGTATTTCTTCTTGCTTCGATATTCAAAATTTATATATATATATATATATATATATATATATATATATATATATGTGTGTGTGTGTGTGTGTGTGTGTGTGTGTGTGTTTCTCTGTCAACAAATGGGCTTTTAGTAACATAAAAACATTTTTGAGTGACGATCGACCAGCATTTTTGCAAAGAATTGAGTTATACACGAGAAATTACGTTTATACCGATGGTGATAATACATTTCTATAGATTAACTGAACGAATTAACTTACTGAATATTTCATATTGTTCATATTTTTTTAACTCAGTCTGATCAGTTCCCTGATCATATCTAATCAACTGATTCCATTCTTATTGGTCGGTATCCGTAGTTAACTCAATGTGTTCATGTCCATCCACTTCTATTCATATATCAGGCTCTCACTATCCGTCTCTAACTGTTTGTATCCCTTTGTCTTCATATCTATCCATCACTGGATGTTCATATTTCACTCTGTTCGTATTTCAGTTTGATTGTGTCCGTGTAAATCGATTCATCTATCGGTTTTATTTATCTATGGCATTTGCTATGCTCTATTTACAAAGGTTTGTCGAACAGGATGTTGCTACTCTAGTCTCAGAACTAGGAAAGGCACACCTGTCTTAAATAGCAGCATTTGAAAATTTATTTGAAAGCTTATTAATCCAACTATACCTACATCTATCTATGTATCTATGTATCTATACATATATATATATATATATATATATATATATATATATATATATATATATATATATATATATTCTAGAAAGTGTTACAGTTTTGAACACTAAACATTAAATAGAAAAAATGTGTCACTTCAGTCATCTATCTCAAAATATCTGTCAATGGAATCTACAAAATTTTTCATTGGTGCTTTTCCTCAGTTTCACAAATACTTTGTCATCATGGTTCAAAGTATAAATTCTCTCTTGTTTGGGTCATCAGTTGTTTACCATGTAACGGTTTCGAGGATTTTAGAAAACAAAACAACACACACACACACACACACACTCACACACACACACATATATATATATGTGGTATTATGTAATCTAATGATCAAATGAGAGAGGGGACGAAAGCAAAATAGAAAACAAGTCTAGTTGATGGAATAGATGGCTCTGGGCTTGCCTGACGATGATGTAGGAGTAGACAAAAAGGACCCTCCAGGAAGGGGCGAAAAACAAAGAACGGTCCTTGATGATAAATTTTCGGTTAGATCTGGCCGATTTTTTTTCAAATTTATCCAATAACCGTTCCTCTAAATGGGTTTTGTTCAACTTCCAGTTTAATTTACATCAATTTTTCTATGAACTTTATGATCTGTTTGGTTTAAGCCTATCCACCCACGTTACTGTGTTGACATTTTATAAAGAGCATGTTTTATTTATGTATTGTTGGACGTTCGATTATTTTCCCACGGCAACGCTGAGCTGCCCCTGCATATACATATATATATATATATATATATATATATATATATATGTATGTATATATATATACATATATATATACATACATACATATATATATATATAAGATATAAGATTGAAAGTGAGGGAGAGGGGCAGATGGAGAGGGAGCAAGGTTGAAAGAGAGAAAGTGGGAGTGAAAAAGAGTGAGAGAGAAAGAAAAAGAAAGAAGAAATTCAGGGAGAAAAATGCTGGTATCCAATAAGATAAACGTATCATAGCAATATTTTTCTCATTTGAAGTCAGAAAGGAAGGGAGCTAAATGCATTTTTAATCTTGAATCTCTTTACATGTTAACTGAATTATTACATTTTCAGTAATACTTCCATTACCGTGCCCAAGAGAGGACAATGCTAAACGTCACAATCACGATCTGAAAAAAAACTAAAGAAAAAAAAGGAGTCAGAGATATTATAGATTCGATTTGAATGCTAAAATAGCAATAGGTTTGTCATACGGCAAGAATGTCAGACAATTGCTGGACATTGCAACTCACAACGGAGAGCATAAGCGAAATTGTTACCAGCAGAAAATAACACGGCGAGACGATCAAGACTGGTTCAAGATATATTGGCACCACGACACCCACAGTAAAGAAATCTGGTGATTCTTTGAGACAGATTCATGTCTAAGGAGAAGCAATAAAAGGATGATGATGATGATGATGATGATGATGATGATGAAGATTAACATGAATAGAGCTCTAGATGTGTTCCTAAAACTCTTCTATTATAGCAAACACTTCAACTATTATCTCTACCAGTACTAGTTAAAGAACTAGATATAATGATTAATAACTTTGCTTCATCTTAGATATCAGAACCGTCTAAGGTTATCACGTCTCCTACTGGGATATGATGTAAAGAAACTACTCAAAATTGATAATGACCATTTTTTCCTCTAAGGAATGCTACGTCTACAGCCCAATCTACAACGACGAAGTGTAAAGACGCCAGTTAAAACTGATAATGGCACTGATTCGTCCAAGAACATCCAACAACTTAAGGCTATAATGTCTACTACTACAACTTGATGCGAATATAGTTGTCAAAATTAAGAATGGCGTGGCTTCATCTAAGAAATGTGGGTAGCTAGAAAATATCAGGTCTAATTCTACAGTTTAAAGTAAAATAAGTAGAGAAAATTTGGAATGACACAGCGTCATTTAAGAAATCTCTGAAGCCTAAAACTAAAAAGTCTACTATTTCTTTTAAGATGTAAAGTTACTTGTCAAAAACTGATAATGGCATTGCTTCATCTAGAAAAATCAGTGTTTTTAGAACCATAATGTAAGGTGTCACTTATTTGAGCTTATATGATATTCTCAGGAACGGTAGCTCAAATAGTTAACAGGGAAGAAGACAATGAGATAGTTTCAGGACAAGTTAAGTGACATCCAGTGTATGTAAATAATCACAATTGACTAAAGGAGAAAAGTGGATAACATAGTTCGGAATCGTCAAATCATACTGTCGATATGTTTTTGTTTTTTTTTTTTTTAGTTTTTTCGCATTGGTCTTGCTATATGGCTGACTGTCTGTCTGGCTATAATTGTATGTACCACGCTTGGAGAGCTGAAAAAAACAAAAACATTTATCCCTCTGTATGTCTATACAAAAACGTCGGTTTTTTTTGTTGTTTTTTTTTATTCCCCATTTAAACAGTTTTTTTTGTGTGGCAGGGGGGTTGTTTTCTACGATCCTTTTGTTTATGTCATGCTTGAACTTTGAAAATTCAGACCTCTTTATTGATCACTTGCCAATATAAGAAAAAAAACAGTGAATCATTTATTGATCGCTACTTTTTTTTCCGATTTTTTTTATTGATTATCCAGAACCTGGTTTGCTGAAATTGGCCAGTTGATGGTTTCTATTGAATGATTCGAATAAACAAAAACAGGAACTTTCCAAATTCAAATTTTCCAATACAAGAATGAACTTCAAAGTCTGTTAACAAAGAACTGAGCAAGATTTAGGTCGACCCTTTCGATTCAGATATCGTTGGTAACAGATTTTGAGCAAGAACCCCCAGTCCACATCTTCAACACACCACTTCAGCTTTGTAAGAAAAACACTCCATCATAAATTCCGTGAAATAAGCACAGACATAAATATTTTATCTACGTTGTTAAAACTGTCACGTCTCTTTTATATAAGCACATAAAGTGTATCTTATTTGAGCTTCTATCATTTTATAGTCTTACGTGAATGATTCTACTTTGAGCGAATGGACATTAGGGAAAAGGCAATGAGATAGGAATTGCCGATAGAATAAATTGATCGTAAGATTTATAATCTGTCAATAAATATCACAGTTTAATACACGTTTGGATATTATCAATAGCTAAGAAAATTTTTCTGGTATTACGACAAAGGCATGGACCTTGAAAGGCGACCGACTTGGCAGGTTTAAAAGTCAGTTAATTTTTTGACCAATTGGTCACTGATGGTTGATTAGGAACGCGCATCGGTTTGTATTTTTTAATTAGAGGCTTCGTCTTGGCGCTTTTTTCTCAAACGAGAACAGTTAATGAATCATTTGGTGATCAGCACTTTTAGCTACCATCAAGGATGATGAAGTTACTTTATTGTGGAGGGAATATATATATATATATATATATATATATATATATATATATATATATATATATATATATATATATACATATATATATATATATATATATAGAGAGAGAGAGAGAGAGAGAGAGAGAGGGGGGAGAGAGATTTGAGACTGGAGAGGACTTCGAGGAAAAGACTAGAGAGAAACTTGAGAGATTGAGAGGAACTTGAGAGAGATATTTGAGACTTGAGACTTTAGACGAATACTGCAGGGATTCAACTGAAAGAAATCTCAGAGAAAGATAGTTGCGAGAGACCTGAAATGACGTTCAGAGGGACTTGAGAGAAAATGAGGCAGATTTTGATAGGAACCTGAGACAGACAAGAGAGAGAATTACTTGAGATTTAGGCGAAATTTGAGATAGGACATAGGAAAAGAGAGGGAAAGAGAGAGAGAGAGAGAGAGGGGGGAAAGAGAGATTAGAGAGTAATTTGAGTTTTAAGGAAAATGGAAGAACTATTCGTACCCAAAAGGAAAGCAAGTGGAATAGCGGGAAGAAATTATTCTTCTAGAAACTCGAAGAAGGCGAGAAAAATTGTAGGGACAATTGAATAACTCAACTCCGAGTTAGTACCCTCTACGGAGAAAAATAATTAGATTAAAAGCAATGAAATTGTTAGCCGAATCACCGTTTTTTCCTGTGGGGGTTAGATAATTCATTTGGTAAATAATCATGTGATTTATGATGGCTATTTGAGGCGGGAAAATTTTAGAAAGTAGCTTTAATACACAAACAAACAAACACACAGGCATACAGACAAATACACGTGGGAACACAGGCATTATAATTCGTAGTGAAAAGGAGATCTTGTTTTAAAAAAGAGACCCCTTCAGATTCCTTACAAATTATACATCTGAAGAAGCTATTGAACGGATCGGATGGAGCGTTGTTGTGAAACCATCAACAACAAAAAAGAAAAAGATACTTTCAGTTTCCAAGTCCTAATGCTAATCCGTATTCCAATGAGACTTGAACTCGCTTCGCTAATCTTAAAAAGTCCGTACGACCGTGGTTTACTGATGAGGCTACGTGCACTAAACAACTGGATGCTGTTCAAATCAGCCATGTATAGCGATTGCAAAGATTATCCAATGAATTCCATACATAATTGTGTTCATGTTCATCACTATCAATTTATATATCAGTCTTATCTGTCTATATCGGTTTGAACGTCAGTATAATTATATCAACCTGTTTTTAGTATAACTGCATGCAAATCATATTTGCACATGGGATAAAAATCGAGGAAAAGGCCATTGTGAATTAAAAAGTGTTGTTGAAGATCTAAAAACAGCATCAGAATAAAAAGAGAAGAAAACAAAGACGGAAAACAACATGCAAAGAAGCCAGATAATTTTTTGAGGGGAAATGAAGTGTTCAAATTATACAAGAGTAAAAACTTTGAAAAAAAGAATACATTCTACTAAAGCCATACTACTTCACCAATCAGCCATCTGCAGTACGCCTTTTAGCTCACAATGTCTTTCTTCGATTGTCTCACCTGCCGATAGCTTGGAGATGGGTGTGTAAAAACTCTCAATACCGGTCAGAACAAATAATTAGTTAAAATTGTCACAGAAAAATATATAAGGAAATGAGGCAGCCATTAGATTTAATCTCTTCCTAAGCAGAGACTATTTCTAGATATTTTACTGACTCTAAAATTCAATTACATGTCTATCGGTATTACTATGATTACATTCTGAGGAGTATTACCGGTAAACCCTTCATAAAGGTTAAACATATTCACATACATATCAATGGTAAAGAAATTATTTGCTGATAATTATTCTCTTGAAAGTATACCCTTGAAGTCAATAAACTTTTCATTATAACTTTCTTTGATTCACTAAATACCATAAAATCCTTAAAATGAGCTCGCCTTGTAAAATGCCAACTTGCCATCTATTCTGAATCCTGAAACTGAATGGGTATCTGATGATAATATATGAAAACAGTCCCTCATAGTTAAAACTTTGCAAAGATAGATTTTTAGTTACCGTGAAAATTACCCAGCTTTTTGAGATATTATTTTCATAATAAAAAAGCCTTTTTTCCATATAAGGCCACTGCATTTTTTATTTTGATTGAGGTGGTGTTACGATATCTTTTTTGAATATTTTTGTAAACCATGTATCCATGAATGGAAACAATGTAAGTATCAAAGCTATACATTAATCTGCGGAATGGCCTCTGGCTTCCCCGAACCAGTCGAATTCATGAGGATCTCTTACGAATAATTCTTCGAGAAGGTGAGTATTTTGGTGAAGTGCTAAGTGGCAACTTGATGAGTGTCTAAAAACGAACTGTGACTTTAGTGAAAGCACCACGACTGATGGCTGCCCGACTCTCAATTCGTTGAACTCTTCTCAGCTCTTTGTGCGGAGGTAACTGTTAAGCTGTCTGCTTCCCAAATCACTGTTGAATAATGTTTTAACTGCCGTATACTTAACTCCAATTTTAGTTGTTACATAAAATTCAGATAGAATGTTTATTTTCATTACCACAGAATATAATTTATTTTCGAGTTAACTAGCACAATACTCGATAGGTATGAACGTTTTGGTATTAGCATAACCAAAGTAAATCCATAATTCCGTGTATCCCTGGCTTCTTAGTACTGGCATGTAATAAATGACCAAAACAACGGCATCAGAATTGTTTGAGGCCACAAGAAAGCAATTGAACCCATTTTGTGTTACAAAGCATATGAGGAATCATTCTATAATCAGTCTAATTAGTAAAGTGCCTTAACAGCTTCGAAATTTGGAGAGCTTCGGACAGGATCTAATTCGAAATATTCTCCCATACTGCGTTCACTTAACCACTTGATGAAACCATCCCTATTCGTTTTTAGAAACTCATCATGAAACCATCCCTATTCTTTCTCTCGCATCTACACTTTGCTGGGAGTTTTTGCCCGGTTTCAGCATCTCTTGCTTGTTGGAATTGGCGGCCAAAAAACTATCTATCTGAAATGGAACTTTCTATGCCAGACTGATGCTGTAGAAATCGAGTGGGTCGATTGTGCTCCGATGCTGTCGCTCTGACTCCTTCATAGACTTACAAATGTAACTATCGTAGTCCACGTGTAGTTTATTAAATGAAGGCAATAGCTTGATCTTGTATCATGCTACTTGGAATAGTTGTATGAATGGACAGATTTCTTCGGCTGGAAGTTGTCAAATAGATGATATGGAATCAACCGCAAGGACAGTCTCCTGCTCTGAAATTTCAGCGAGCTCGGGATCTTTCTCCTGAAATTCTGTTACAAGCATATGGTATGCTGGCCTCCTTTTCAGAAATTTGCCACCAAGTAAAGGAGATTAATTAAGCTGATCGTATAGCAAAATATCAGATAGTTGAATATTGCATGCAACACCAATCGTCTTCTGTGTTTTGAGCAATCTCCTTAACACAAGTTTTTTTTCATTTTAGGGGCCTTGCTTGAATCAACTTCCAAAGGAGTACCAAATTGTTAGCCTGTTTCATTGCGTCAGAGAGCTTTTTCAATTTATTAATGAAGCGTTTTCTTTTGAAGGCTCCATGTCATTCTTCAGCGTTCTTCTCAAAACTGTGGATTATCAAAGCTAATTGTTCAATCAAAGAAGCACTGGTGATGAAGTTGTGCACCTTTGCAATGCCCACTGCTGAGGGGACAAGATTCCGATGAACCCTGGGAAATTAATTCTTGATCACTTGAGAATAAATAAGTGCACTGTAACCTCCCTGTAGTCCACGATGGGGATCGAATTCTCTATTGCTTACATTTTGTTTTGTCAAACTTCGAAGGACATTGCTGACGGCTAATTATTCGTGATATGCAACCTCAGAAAGATAATTCCTTTGACTTATAATTCTGTTTGCATTCTTTCTTGGCAGTCAAATGGTCAGCTCTAATTTCATATTCTCAGCAACTGCATTGAAGGAACGAGAACTCGCCTTTACTTCAAAATGTCCCTTCAAAAAATCGTTGTAAATTTACGTATGTTCAATCGGTCATTTTCGCATCTTCTTTAGGTACAGGGAACTATACCTTAGGTAGCGTATGCTGTCATAACATACAATTATAAACATAGTAACGGAATACTTATAGATGAGCAGCCAATCCCGTTACGGTCTGCAGCAATTATATAATTAAGACACTTTATGTTCCTCGGAAATGTTTATGAATACATGCCAAGCTCTGAATCTTTATAGGCATTTTGACGAGACTCTTCAAATTCATTTTGTAAAAGTGATACATTTTACTCGCAAGCATTGTGAATGTTTTTTGATCATCAATCTTCTAAGTATGCACCAAACGTTGTAATGATTTTAAGACCTACTCGTAGTTTCTTTGTTTTTTTTTTTATTCCCAGAATACTTCCCATCTCAGACCCTATAAGACCTGAGGAATAATCCAAGTGACTTGACGAAGTTTCAACAGTCTTCAAAACAAAGTTTTCTTCCTCCGCAAATGGATATTGGAGATCACTCCCTTTCAAAAAAAAGCTCCCGTGCAATGCTACAATGTTTAAAAGTTACCAAATATGGGTATAATATTCTAAGAGGCTTTGCAATATTAACTTTACAATGACACTGGGGACACCTTCATCACAAATGACTGGAAGGGATGATTGTCTCAGCTGTTTTGGAACGGAGAGGGAATTGTGCAAGAGCCTGATAGAAATACAATCCTTTTCTTACACAGCTGAGGATTTCCAATCAAGTTATCACCTAAGATGAGCCGTATGGATTACATATACTGCAGCCCAAATATTACCTTTTAATCATAGTTATACTTTTATAAAGAAGATAACACATCATATATCGAGCTCTAAGGCGGAAATGTAGGATTCAAAATTGGTGGTAAGCTCATATGTCGCGGTTAACACGTGGTAAGCTTATTTCTGGGACTTTGGGTGTTTTTTTAAATCAAAGAGAGTTATAATTATAAATTTGGGGATTTCATCACGATTCTAAATGTATAATCTATGGAGAATAGTCAGCATATAAGATATTGTACTCTTGACTTCTTGACAGTCAATGTAACCAATAAACATGTCAAAAAGTTGTTGAGTGTCATCTATGAATCTCTTTACAGGTTCTTACGACAGGGGATGCATTGAATACAATTCCAAGTATACGTGAACTTCAGGAAAGTAATATAAAAGCTTTTTGGAAGAAGAGGAAAAAAAACTTTGAAATTATTGAAAAAAACAATGAAAAATAAAGACAAATGAGAATCACTGATGCTTGCTTTCATTATAAACTACATAAAAATAAATCAAAATAGCTTAGAATATCATTATTTGCGTCTGAACACAACATATGATTGTTTTTGATATGAAAACGACCTTTGGGAATCAATTATATTTGTGAATGTGCTCTTCAAGTTTATGAACCGTAATTCAAATAAAAAATATACGTATATATATTTATGCATGTATATTTGTCGATGTATTTATATGAATATAATATATATATACGTATATACATATATATATATACGTATATACATATATATATATATATGTATATATATGTATATATATATGTATGTATATGTAAATATATATATATATATATATATATATATACATATACATACATATACATATATATATATGTATTTATATGTATATATATACATGTATTTATATGTATATATATATATATATATATATATATATATATATATATATATATATATATATATATATATATATATATGTGTGTGTGTGTGCATGCAGCTTTAATCCTATCTAATTCTAATTATATGCATATGTATGTATAGAGGTATATGAATAAAGACATTGTTGAGAGTGTATATACATATATTGTTTGTGCATGTATGTATCTTGTCTATCTGCATGTATCTATGCATATATATAGATTTTATTGACAAAAACCAACATCCTGTATTGATACTGGATTAAAATGTAATACATGTCTATGCACACACACACATGTGTATATCTATATATATATATGTATATATATACATAGCAATAATAATGATAATAATAATAATAATAATAATAATAATAATAATAATAATAATAATAATAATAATAATAATAATAATAGTATATATATATATATATATATATATATATATATATATATATAAAATGAAGAACGTTATTAGTTATGATTGCTTGAGGTTCATCCAGAATCTGGACTTCATCAGAGATTCTGGTGCAGAATCGTTTGGAAAAAGTTTACATCAAGAAAAGTCCAGTTGCGATGTGATAGTGGTGGATTTTGTTATGTGGTTTATATATATATATATATATATATATATATATATATATATATATATATATATATATATATATATATATATATATATGTATATATATGTATATATATATATATATATAATTCAAATCATAAATGAAGTATCATATAATACATTATATCATATCTCTTTTGTGATACGTTTATTCGCCTGAAGGAGCCCTAACAGGGCAGAAATATAAACGTGTTTGAGTAGCATATCATTCCTGTATTATATATATATATATATATATATATATATATATATATACATATTTGAGTCGTAGATACACATATGTATGCGGTTGTATATTCACAGGTGTATGTGGTGCTCCTGTCTATAAACTGTAAATTTGTATACATACCTCTATATTTCCAAGTACATATAGGCGTTTTTGTGTGTATGTGTGTTAGTGCATAAACAAAAAATACTTACAAGGTAACATTTTTCTACCTACATTAGATTACAATTTATTATAGGTATACACACACGCACGTGTGTGTTTGTATATTGCTTTTCTTCTGAACGTAAATTACATATTTGTTTCTCACAAACATAGAATTTATGGCTTTGGAGTCAAGAAAATGCCGGCAAGATGCCAAACACCAGCAGCAGAAAAGGTGGGAGAAAAGATCTCGATGGGGAATAGTAAGTAAAAGAGGGAGTTAAAATGTCTGATTGGTTGAAAGGTCAACATAGACATTGTTAAAAAATTGTGTTTGAGGAGTGATAGAAAGAGAGCCGAGTAGAAAAACTACAATGGCAAGCAATATTAGACAGATATATAGATAGTTGAAAAAGACAAACATATATATATATATATATATATATATATATATATATATATATATATATATATATATATACATATATATATATAGATAGATAGATAGATAGATAGATAGATAGATAGATAGATGGATAAACAAAGATACCACAAATACATGCATACATACATACATACATACATACATACATACATACATACATACATGTGTACATACATGAGGGAACTGTAGAGAAGTCAAAAAGCCAATGAAATATAACCGAGACATGAGATACGTTATGAAGAATATAGATGAAAGATAGCGTTTGATACAGATTTAAAAAAACAGGAGTAGATGAAAAAAAAACAGCGTATGACACTGACTAGGAAAAATAAGGAAAGATAAGATAAAGAAGGTAGTGTATAACAGACTTAAAGGAATGGGAAAAGATGAAAAAGATAGCGTATAATACTTAAAGAAATAAGAAAAGATCACAAAGATAGTGTATGATACAGACTTGAGGGAATAAGAAGAGATAATAAGAGATAACTTACACGAATGAGATAAGTGTGATAGTGAATAATACAAACTTAAAGGAATGGGAACAGATGAAAAAAAGATAACATGATACATACTTCAAATAAAAAGAAAAAATGAAAAAGATACCGTATGATGATAACTTGAACAGATGAGTAAGATAAGGTATTGTACAGACTTACAGGAATCACCACCATCAGCAGCCTTTTGATATCAGTTGTTGTACCTAGACCGCTTGCAAGAATCATCGAATCTCAGGGGTTGGGGATGCAGATCTATTACATTCAATGCTTGTCTTATATTCTACCAGATACGCTTTCTTATGTGATCTCAGGAGACCAACGTTGTCTGCAGTGATGTCCAGCGGTTGTCTGACATAATTACAACGAGACCATTCCATCGCAATTTTCCAAATAGATTCTCTGATATCTTGGAATCTTGTTTTCTCTGTAATATTGCATACGATACAGACTCATAGGAAGAGAAAAGATTTTACAACCCCCGTCCCCTGAAAAAAAATACGATATCCTATGCTACAGACTTAGAGGAAAAGATAAAATCAGACGCAAGTAGATTCGGGATAGCAATATATGATTAGAAAAATGAAGGGTCAAATTGAATGATACATCAATGGAAAGAGGCGGAGAAAGACCTGATCATATAGAGGTTAAGAATAAGTTAGTGTTAGAGATTTATAGAGAGAGGCAATGGTTTTTTCTCCGCTCTCTTAAAGCCCGATGGAGAATAGTGAAAAGGTAGTTGAGATAACTGCTTTGTTAAGATAAAGGAAATGGTGAAAAGGGAATTTGAGCAGCAAGTAAGGAAGGAAGATGATTCAAAACGACCAAAAAAGACATACAGTCGATGCAAAAAGTATGTGCAGGATTTCCAAATGTTTATTTTAACATGCTTACACCTAAAACAACTTATCTCTATGAAATCCTCTAAAGAAGAAGACATCAATTGCAGAATCTATATAGGTTCGCGAGCTGTCAGAAGAGCCAGCTCAACCTTCGAGGGGTTGAAAATCCGATTAATCTTAAGAATGGTCCACAACTAATAGTCACCAATGGAGATAGGGCATGGAACCACCCCAAATGATTGAACCTCAAAGTCAGAACCAAGGAGTATGCACCAGAATGAAACACGCTCAACATCACATGGTAAGAACATAAGACAGCTCAGCATATTACAGAAAATGTAGGAGTCAAAGATATCATAGGAACTATTAGAAATCTCCTATTGCTGTAGGTAGAATATTTTGTACGAATGTCAGACAACAGCCAGACATCCCTACTCAAAAAGTTGATCCTATGAGATCATGTGTTAATCTGCAGCCAACAAAATATGAGAGTTCTGCATTCCAGTTGTTCTCAGCGGTGGAATCTTCTGGATGATTTCGTTTCTCCCTTGGATCTCCAGTTTTTCCAAATCTTTATGCAACTATTTCATGGACCGTTGAGAGTTCTCCTACAAATATTAGCACGACTGTAACATTATTATTCGATTTTTTAAAAAAAGTGGGGGGGGGGGCTAGATATTTGTCCATCACTGGATATTGAGTGCTATTGAGTCCGTTACAACTCTAACATTCTCTTCGATATTAAAGAAAATGTGGTTTTCTCTTTAGAGATTGCGCGACGAACTCAAGAAATTCAGAAAATAAAAGCACCACGACTCCCATGATAGAGAGGTCTTGCGCATCTTGCAGAAGGTGTGTGTCTAACGATGGATACGAAAAGGCTGCTGTTGCTGCTGCTGCTGCTGATGATGATGATGATAAATCTTTAAAACTAATAGAATTTGAGAAATTGATAGAAATTGATAGAATTTAGATATGCATCGGGTACACTTTGCACTCACTGTATCTGTTGTAAAAAAAAAAAAAGACTATATCATTGACAGCTTTCAAGAAATTCTTCCAAAAGTTAAACAAAATTCTTTAGAAGTAATTGTTAGAAGCTGGACAATTAATTTGTTGCTGCAAAATGCTACCGTACCGTGAGCATTTGGCTTGTTTGAATTACCCATTGGAACGATTTTTCCTTCAGTGAACCAAAGCAGCAACAACATAAAATCAGTATCGAACATATAATGTGAATGCTTATGGATGGGTTTTCCTATTTCAGCAATATGTGGAAAAGAACTCAGTTCCTTCCTTTGTTGAGCAAAAGATTCCATATCGTCTTCTCACTGCGACGCAGGAAATGAGCATGAACTTAGGCTTGGTGTTGTCCTACGTGCAGCGTGTTGTGCAGATGTGACCACTTCCAACTATCATTTGTCCCACTAATCACAACATTCTTAGTCAGGTTCCATTTATTTCGAAATGAGAAATTCCTGGAAGAATTTAACAATTTTCTCAGGAAATTGTTCATGTTACAAATTATAAAGTCATAGAAAGCCTAAATAATCATGCTATGAATGTATTTGATTAAAGATTCTGTTTTTTCTGATAATATTGAGATATACTACGCACGTACACATGCACTCATTCTCACTCCCTGATTCTCTTCCGTTCACACACACACACATGGGTGCGCACCCATATGTAACCAAGACAAGGGAGTAATATTTACTAGATATATATCCATGATTAGAAAAAAATAACAGATATGTTCGAATATCGGCGAGTAATTTTTTTGAAAGATACTACTGAACTGAAACTCCTTTACATGAAAGAGCACATTGTTTTAAATCATCATTATGAGACATCATATCACCAAAATTGTCACTTTTGAGTGGAAAAGTCTATTATTACTGAGAGAAACAAACAGGGAAAGTCAATTGTTCATTATAAAGTTGAATAATTTACGATGAATGAGCACCATATTTATCTGTGAATTTGATCTCGCTTGTAATGCCTCTTCTCTCCAGATTCAATGCAATAGAAAAAAAAAAGCATATGTTTTACACAATCGTTTCATACTTTATTTTATAGATTTCATTATTTATGCCAGCACATATATGTCGGATTATTCTCTGCAGGACATATGAATATATCATTTCAAATCTTTCACTTGTACATGCTTTTCCTTTTACAAAGATCTCGTAGAATCGAATGGCCCGCACGTTGCTTGGAGCAACGGGCTATTATAATCACAATAAAGGAACAAAAGATGAAACGGCTAAAGGAAAATGGCAATGAGCCAGTTTTGTCATTTGTTTTCATATTTGATATGATTATGCAACACATTTAAGCGTATCTTCAAAATGTATTTATGAAGTTACAGACATTTCCTTCACACTTTTACAGTTTGATTGTACATTTCTGTATTGCCATGGAAACAATACATAAGCACACATGCACGCACACACATACACTCATACACCCCTATAAATAAATATATATATATAATGGATATTTGGATATGATAACCGACAATAATATTAAGAGGGCAAAAAGTAAGATAGTAGTGTTTAAATCAAATATATATATATATATATATATATATATATATATATATATATATATATATATGTGTGTGTGTGTGTGTGTCTGTGTCTGTGTCTATGTGTCTGTGTGTATCTGTGTGCAAATCAGCAATTCAGTATGAGGTTTGGGATGGGTTTATTTCAATAAGAGCTCGATACGAATAGTTAGTTAATGAATAGCTTTAAGCATAGCAAAATAATTGGTTCTCCTGGTCATTGCACTATTTACCGGAGTGGCCATAGGTGGCCATGTTATTTTGAGCAATCTTGGTGTTTTACACTGCGGTCATTGTTACTGAATTATTTATTTTATAACTTTTTTAGCCAAATCTGTTTGCATTTGAACTTGTTATTGTTTTTTATTGAAAGTGAGATTTCGATCTCGAATACAGACTCTCCTTTGGAACAATATATATATATATATATATATATATATATATATATATATATATATATATGAATATATATATATGTGTGTGTGTCTGTCTGTCTGTCTGTCTGTCTGTCTGTGTATGTGTGTGCGTGGTACAAATCAGGCTTGCAGTATAACATGATATAATAATGATGAGTCCCGAAGAAGGCAGAATCATGAGCTAGTTTGTGTAGCGAATCCACATTCTACTATATATGTATATATATATATATATATATATATATATATATATATATATATATATATATATATATATATATATGCACGTAACTTTAATTTTGATTGGAGACTTCTTTAGAAGAAAGACTGCCGATATCAATTAATATGATTCTAGCCCTCGACAATTCAATATCTCATTTTGACTCAGCACAGAGGCGTTTATTTACACAGAAACCCTATTGGAGAGATCAGAAACGCTTACAACGATATAAAACAGACGTATTGATACGGAATCCATATTTTCCTATGATAAACATTTGCAATTCTCTCATGAGATGGCACGCGTCATTTCAGAAACTTCCCGGCCATTGCTCATAAATCACCTCATAACAGCAACGCATGGCACTTTGTAACTTGGCCATGGCACTGTTAATCTAATATAAATCTGAAATATACTAAGAGGCTGGATAAATTATCTATACGGGAAGTTCAAAGAGAAAAAATCGTGCAATTATTAGTAAAGCAAGGACTGTACTCAGTAACATCATGTCGATGGATAGATCAGGTTTTGATCAAGTCAGTTTTTTTTATTAAACATATTTGAATTTTGATTCTACATTGGCATTTTCAAATCATTTGATCGGATTTTGATTGTAGACTTCAAAAAGTTGTTATCTTAATGAGTAAAAAATTGTTGGTAAGATTGAAATCTGCTATGTAGAGACCCGGCAAATAGTGATTTTTTTTCACTTCACTTAACGTCGTATGCCATTTGGAAACAAAAATCAATAACTACAAAAAATAAAAAGGGCAAGAAATGAATAAATAAATAAATAAATAAATATTATACAGTGTTTATAACTAATGTATTCGCTTCATATATACATTTGTAACATTTAGACATTCCAATAAATTACATTACATTTCTGACGATATCTTTATTTTTGAGGCACTGATTATTTACTTTTGTTCTGGACGTTTTCATGAAGATCAACTTGGAAAATCAATAGGAAATAAATAGTATTATTGCAGGTAAAAATGTAGAAAAAATGTTACCAAATGCAGTGAAGAACTAAATACACTTTGTAATTTTGGAACAGACTCAGTTCTGTTTCTTGTTTTCATTTATACGGCTTCAATGACGTTCAATTTCGACATCGACGATTTAAAAATCCTCGTCTTTTACACCATCATTATTTCAAGGGAAATGGTATCAAAAGAAAGATTAAAAGACATTTGATATGAATAAACCAAGAAAGAAAGTGGACAACGATTTAAAGATTATCAAATATATGATAATTCCAGGTATAAGTCGGTATCCTGTAGAGATCTCCCCTTCAGCACCATGCACATCCTTATTAGCCAGTAAAGGTAAGGCTCATCATCACAATGTCTTATGATTTAGGGAGTAGAATTGTATAAGATGGCGCAACCAACGTAAGACAAAATCTGGAACGATAGAGAAGACGAAATATCCCGACTTCGAAGGCGCCCCATTGAATGTGGATGGCACTCGTTAGGATGTATTTAAAGAAATGCGGTGAGCAGCCAACTTTGAAAGAATGAGGACTCTCCTGAGTATCATGTCATAGTTAGACAAGTAGATGATTACCGTGTCATATGACGTCGAATGTTATGGAATCTGAAGAAGAAGAAGAAGAAGAAGAAGAAGAAGAAGAAGAAGAAGAAGAAGAAGAAAAAGAAGAAGAAGTTCATGATGACGATGATGATAAATGGTGAAAAAGGAGATGACGATGATGATGAAGGAGATGATGATGACAATGAAGAAGTAAAAAGTACAACAACAACAACAATAATAACAACAACAAGTAGAAAAACAAGAGAAGAAGATCGAAAAAAGAGCAAAAAGAACAAGAACAAACAGAAGAAATAAGAAGAAGAAAAAAGAAGAAAAGGTAGAAGTAAAAGATGAAGAAGAAGAAAAAAACAAAGAAGAAGGACAAGAAAAAGAACACATGTAGGGTGGGAAAGAAAATTACAAAACATGATTGAGTAAAGCGCTGTAAAGAGGGGAACAATGCCAGAATATGGGAATTTAGAAATAAAAGAAGCAGAACTGATTGGAAGGGGGAAACTAAAGATGGAAAAAAAGAACAGAAGAAGATTCAACTAATTCAAAAAGAAAAAAGAAAAAAAAAAGAAATAGCCAAGGAAGAAGGTTGAAGGATTGGGAAAAGGAGGGAAGCCCAGTAAAGATGATATAATGGAAAGAATAAACAAAAGAACGAAAGAGTATCAGGAATATATAATGAAATGAAGAAATCTAGAAAAATAGAAGAAGATTTGCAACAATAAAAACAGGAAAGTTTAGGAGGAAAATAATTCTAGGAGACAGAAATGAAAGAGAAAAAAAAAGAAATGGAAAAAGAAAATTCAGGGTGTAGAAAGGATGAAACATAGAAAGATCGAAAAACAAACGAACGATAAAAAATGAGAGTATTAGTAAGGAAAGATCTGGAAGGTTTGGAAAAACATAGAAAGTTTGGAGAAATTTGAAAAAAAAAGCTGGAACGGGAGACAAAAATAAAATTAGTGAAAACTAAGAAACAGGACGAACAAGTTTTGGAATAATATGTCAAAACTGTGCACAGACATAAAAGTACGTACGTAGACTTTCTTCTACCTTAATTAACAGCAGCATAGGGATATGCGTAGCAATATAGGTTCATTGAGTGCAAAAAAATTATGCGGTATATTTCAGAAAGTTTTTTTAACATCCTTGTACTGCAACAAAAATGTCAAACTTTGGACCAAAGAATAGAAAGAAATACAAAAATAAACAAATGTCTGAACAAAGGTGGAACACTGAAAAATTATCTTGAAAAAATCACATATCTTTTGTCCCAAATCAGTCAATTGTGAACGTATATAGGTATTTTAGATTAAAGTTTTTCATTTACAGATGTAGTGGATACATTTTGAACTCACTGTAAATCAGAGATAATCTGCATGAACTTTTCGATATCAAATTCAAAAATAAAATAAATTGCATTTTTTTTTCAGTTAGGCCCACTAATTATTGATTACTTGCAGACTCGCAGACTTTCACAGTTGCTTGATTCACTCGTCCGTTTTTGCATGTCATTCTACAATTATTTCTGCTTCCTTTTGTTGGGCATTTGGCGCCAATTAGTCTGAAGGCCGTTAATTAATTACCAAATCCTGACTGCGGCCAGAACAATACACTTCATTAGTCCTAGCCAGAAATATGTCAGTAAGATGGGAAAATATATAAAAAAGCAAGAACTTATTTTTTAGTATTATTCTGTACGCTAAAATACACTTCATTAGTCCCAGCCAGAAATATGTCAGTGAGATGAGAAAACTGAAAAAGGAAGAATTTATCTTCTGGTATTAGTTTATACACCAACACACAATCGTTGTGACGCCGACCATAGTACCATCGACTTATTTATTTACTTAGTGTACAAATTACAATATATCTGATAGCAGAATAATGCTTCAGTGGTTTTAGTTTATCTGACAAATTAGCTTCTTTAATAAAAGAAATGATGTTGATACCGAGAGTGAAAGTCGACAGAGCTATAAGTGACACAGTGATCAGAGAATTCGGTCCAGAAAATCAGGCCTATTTTGAAAAATATATAATACGAACTATTTGAGACCAAATTTTATTAAGATAAATTTTTTTCAATTTTTAAACTATTATCTAAGTAAATATATAATGATGATCTTCAATCACTTCCTACTTTTTTTTATCTAAATATTTTACCATCAATAATTCTGAAATAGTCCTGTATTATTCCTTAAAATTTTCATTATCTTTTTAAAAAATATTTCAATAATTTTTGAGACAAAATTTTCCATGACCAGTTTTTTCTGAGATCAAATTTTCTGAGACTGAATTTTGCTTACACAGTCACATAAAGCAACTGACATGTGATCATTTCATCTTTCTATTAAGAATCACTTGATAGTAAGCAAAACATTCTCAATTAACCGTCAAAAATTCATACTTTAGCTCATGTTTGGGTAATCTCAAACACTAGGGATAATTGAAACCAGTAGACAATCATTTCGTTTACGCCGTCATCTTGGATTTCCAAAGTGCTCCGCCCGATCCATCCTCCCAGCTACGGATAATCAATGATGGGATTATTCGTGTGTCATCTGTCGCTAGTAATTGCTGTAGTCATCATGTCATTTATGTTGTCACATCACTTTGGGCAAAGGATTTTTAATTCAATTTTGTACCTTACAGCAAAATGACTCCGATCAATCATATTATTATTCACCATACGACCACTAGTCCATCTGTATGTAACAACCGACCACAAAAGTCAATACGTAACCCCATGAAAATGTGCGTGCGTGCGTGTGTGTGTGTGTGTGTGTGTGTGTGTGTGTGTGTGTGTGTGCGTGTTTTGTGTTTGTACAATGTAACGCTGGGTGACTTCCTTTTGAGAATTAGTTTTCCACTATATATGTTTTGTTTTTGTGCAATGGTGATTTTTACTGAAATGTGTCTGCCGGCCTGAAGTGACGTAGTGTGACGTAAAAAAGATCACAAGATTAATCAATTCAAAAATAGAATTAAAACAGGTTGAGTAAAGAGCATTTGTATCTAAGAAGCTTTTTACTATCTCAATTGTATCAAATTAATTAACAGCGTGTTTTTATTGTGTTTTTATTGTATTTTGACTGTGAAAAAACTCTAAAAGTAAAAAATAACGCTCTGGTCTAGATTTGAATTGACAGATTTTCGTGAAAAAATATCATATTTTCCAATGCTGTACGGACTGTTCTGACTGAATCTGACCTTAGTTTTTTTTTCCGAAAATTTTTCGTTTTTGAGAAAAAATAACTTTGAAGTGCAAAGCAAGCGAATTGGCTCTCAAGTGGGAGATTGATTTACAATGCACGTCTGATATAAACCGAGAACCTGATTTTGTCTCCCTTCTTGCCACACAAGGTATTCAATTTACAATGTAAACATCTGTTAAATAGTAACAGATCATATAAATTATAACCCATTTGTATTTTATATGGTGCAAAAAAAATAATTCTAAAATTTTGATTCTTTTAGATTTTTGTTTTAGGTTTAAGGTCAAAGTATTGATCTTTGGCATTGAAGGAAGTAATTCGGTTCCCTGAAAATTCTTAATATTTTAGTATCTTTATCTTTTTAGGATTGTAATTGGTAATAGATAGGTTGGCTGCTTTCCACCTTGGCCTTAATATGCACCCATATGATCTTTATAGGGTTGAGACCAAGCGACTGACCAGGCAAAAACGTCTCAGCGGTGAGTGCTTAAACCTTATCTAGTCTGAAGGTGACACCTTGCTTCTTATTTTCAAACAATTTATCCAGGCTTGGAAGTGACCGTCTTTGTAAAATATTTTGGTACTCTTAATCATTAATTGACTTCTTGCATCGTTCCAGATTGATAACGTCAGTTGCAGAAATAATTGCACAATTTTACCTCCACCAAGCATCATAGTGATAGATAGGCATTCTTGGTTAAATCTTCCACCCGACATATGATGTCGAATGTCTGAAATATGGTAGACAGCTAAAAGCGTGACTCATCAATTCAGAAAACACGCTCAAACTATCGAGGCCATAAGGCAAAATAAATTTGAGCCGGCTAGCTACATCTCTTGTTAACAAGGGCTTCTTTGCACACTGATGTGATAAAAAGACCTCCAAGAGCAATAAAATCCTACTACTCCTAGAAGGGAAAGAAAACCAGACGATCTCAATAATCTTAAAAAGAAGAGTATACAACCAATGCACTTATGGAGCTGAAACATGGAATCTAACCAAGAGACGGACCTGCAAACTGAGAAACATGTAATGTGCACATGCGAAGATCATACTCAACCTTACATGGAGAAGTCACAAGACATCACAGTATATCAAGAAGAAAACGAGATTCCGTGCACCATAGAATCTATCTAAAAAACTTAAATGCCAATTGGCAGGCCATTATCAAAGAATGACTGACAACCGATGGACATCACGACTCACAACGTGGAACCCCAGAGATCACATGCCAAACCAAGGCCGACAGAATACAAGATGGAGAGATGAACTAGACAAATTCAGAAAATACTGGCTCAGAGACGCCCACCATAAAGAATTGTGGCGGATCCTAGGGAAGATCTATGTCCAACAGCAGACGTTAAAAAGACTAATAATAATGATATAACCAATGCATCCTCCCGATAAGCATGTATGGAGCTGGAACATGGAACCTAACAAAACGATTGGCCCTCAAATTGACCACCATACAACGGGTGTACGTGAGGATCATATTCAAAATCACAAGGTGAGATCATAAAAAGGCACAGTATATAAGAGAAAAGACAGGCGAGCAACATCTCACCGAAACCATAAGAAAAAACAAATGATTATGGGCTGGATATGTTGCAAGAATGTCAGACAACCACTGGACACAACAACTCACACGGACCTCCTGAGATCATATGCGAAATTGTGACCAACGATGGACGCTAAAAGGTCATTGCTGCTGTTGATGACGGAGATTCCTTTCAGCCTTCTTGAAACTGTTCTCTTTGAAGCAAGTTGATATTTTCTAATATCTTAATTGTTGCACCATCTTTGTAGGAGTGTTCGTTTTCTTTACAATGCTCCAGAACAGTCATTTCCAGCCTTCTGTTATCATGGCCTGTTGCCACTTTTAGTCTTACATAACCGTACCACTTCAAAATGTATGGGCATCTAAATATCCTCACACTTGAAAAGTGTCTGGGCCTCTGGATGAAACTTTCCCACTTGACAAATGCCAGAAATACGGTTTTTTCACTTCAGAAGTCGGGTGAATTTCAGACTTCTATGAGGACATTTTGAAAGAAAAATACTGGTTTTAACTTTCTAAGAATATATATATATATATATATATATATATATATATATATATATATATATATATATATATATATACTCGAAAGGTGTTGTTTTTTAACCATAAAATAACTAACTACCCTCCTTCGAAATTTAACTATCATCACAATAGTAATAATACAACAGTAACAATGCTCAGAGATGGCAGGTGGCTGACGTTTTGTAACGTAGATCAATATATAGTTAAAAGGACTATCAATCATATCGAATATGCTCCATAAGATTGTGACTATTCAACAGTTTTGTGAGATTTCTTGTAACGCTTGGTAATAGATTCATAAAACATTCAATCGAAAAAATTTGGAATCACCCAAAATATGGAAAAAAATCCCGCTCAGGTGAATGTTAAAAAGGGCAAAACGAACAGAAAGAAAATTGATCTTCATCAAACTATTTCAAAGCAAGGAATGAACAAGTTAAAGTTGTAATCGTAATCTTCTAGTCAAGCTGGTATCAATTGATTCCAATTTTGGTGTTGACTCTATTATTCTTCCATGATAAGAACAATGACAATTCTCGCTTAATTTCGGGGAGTAAACTTTTCACTGTTTTTCTGTACCGTCATATTAAGCCAAATTGATATGTAACATCATCATCGCTCTACCGTAATTTCAAATCATGAGCAAGTGATTGGTAACCAGCTCTCTTATCGACTAGGCCAAACTACCAAGTCTTAGATGTATACTTTTTTTTATATATCCAATATAAAAGTTGTGCTAATAATCTTTAGTCGGGATTGAAATAGGAATGGATTTTGAACCCGTTGCAGCCAGCTTTGTTTTCTTCTTGATTCCCATTCCTCAAAGCATTTGTAGTGCTTTTCTGAAGTAAAATTATTACCAACACATTCACATTATACACTTGATTGTACTCCTCAGTCAAAAACATTCACAATCCTGACCATTGAATATGCCTTTTATTCCTGATTTTAAATGGGGTTTTATCGTGCAATCATTACAAATCCTGTTGTATCAGATATATGATATACCTACTCAGGTAGAGAAATTTGCATTAATCCTTGACCTCTGACAATTTTCTTTTCTTCAATGCATTGGAATAATAAAATGCTTCATAATGTCTTCGCGTTACATACAATTGCTCTTTCCATCGGTAAAGCTTGCATTAACTCCTGACTACTAACAATTATTTTCCTGAATTCCAATCCATTGCTATAGCAAATCATTAGCAATAAATCGATTTGTGGCTGCTGAAAATCCTTTCTCGGTCATTTTCAATGCATTTTTATATCTAAATTATTTACAATTCAACGTTTCTAACAAAACCATTAACATTGTATTTGCATTGTTCTTGCTTGCATAAACATTTTGTATTGAAGTATATCCAAAGTCTCTCTGTAAATTCAAATGCATTCCAAATGCTGAAAATAGACTACATAAAACTAAAAATATTGATGGATATGTCAAAATATCCAAATGTTGGACTTGAAAAAGGCGAAGAGGAATAAGTCGAAAAGAGAAATTTGTCAATTAGATAAAGTATACAGAGAGTGCAAAAAAGTATCTGATAAATTTCAAAAAAATTAATTTTGTTGTCCTTTTCAGATTTTATAGAATTCGTACAGAGGATTTAAGAATCAAAAAATGCGAAAAATATTGCAGCAAAATTGAAAAGTGAAAAGCTATGTACGAAAATCAGAATTTTTTGGTCCACATTCTGTCAATTTCGAAGCTGTATAAGAATGTTGAAGTCATTTTTTTAATGTATCAGACAATTTTTGCAATCACTGTACGTGAATCAGCGCTTGCGTCTATAATGATTTGAAATGTGTTGTCCATCGTTGACGATGGGTAACTTGACTGCACAAACATTGATCTCTCTTTTTTCATCAGAATCTAAAAGACTAAACAATAATTTATTTCTCGATATAATATTTTTCAGAAACTACATGTCCGATTTCAACTCTTTTATTAGTAGTTCCAGTTATAAGATAACCTGACCTCGAAGTGTGAATTCGTCATAATTTTTTGCGTACTTATTCGTCTCAAAACCTTTTCTATCTGATTTCCTCCGATAAAACACTCTGTAATAACACGTTGGTCGTTTTTGTAAAGCGTCTTCGAGCAGTAGTATAATGGCGGCTGTATCCTTGCCGAACAAGACACTTTCAGGATGAGCTCTCTTATTCCTTGCGCCGTCAGTTATATCCTGATTGGAATTTATAATCATCAAATAAGTGAGTGAATGGTTTAATCTAGGTTTTCTTTCCCTCGGGTATTTTTTGTGATTAATATTATTACGAAGTTTGCTGCGCTAAGGTGAAACTCCCTTGCTTCATTAAAATCTGAAAGGTAAACGAAATAGAATTCACTTCTCCGTACAATATCATTCCAAAACTGTGTCACACTTCAACATCTTTATTGATAGTTCCTGTTAATGGAATTTGCTAGCTTTAGCAGAACAAGTAAATCTGAGTTGTGCTATAGAAAAGAGAGTGGATATGTCATTTGTTTTTTGTGTACGTCGTTGTGTAACTGTTATTTTTCCATGACATCACTAATTTTTTCTTCTGGTCACCTGTCTTTGTTGTATACGAAAATAAAGTCAAAACTGATTTCTAAGATTTCGACAGGAGAAAGAAAGAAAAAAGCTTACTTAGCCCCATAGTTTACTGACCACTAGCGTCGAAAGCAAGAAAGAACAGGGAGGCTTGCTCATTGTAATAGTTAATTTCCCACTGCCATGGAAAGAAGGGAGAAAAGTTTTAAAAAAATTTTTCCCAATTAGATTCGATCCTTAAATCTTCTGGTGTCTAGCAGGACACCCTAGACCCCTAATCTGACATAAAAAAGACATCGAAAAATCACTCTTTTTTGCCCCTTCCCTCTATCTCTGTTATTCATGTTTTAAATTCAGAAATTTTAAATTCTATGTCTGACTAATGAAGCCAACTCTCTATGAGTTTGACAAGAGTGTACAGACATTTTATCCTAATTATGTTTTTACAAAGTGATGCTCTGCCTCTCTTCGCTTTCAACTATAGTGGTAATCGAGAAAGACTCAACATGATGTTTGACGATGGGGCAGATACCAAATAAGTGAATTCATGCCTATCCAAGAGCATAAGTGCTAAATGAATATAACCAACCTTTAGCAGAAGTTTGGAACACTTATTGTTCATGCACATCATACCCGTCCATCCGTATATACATATATATATATATATATATATATATATATATATATATATATATATATATGTATATATATATAAGTGTGTGTATATATGTTGCTCTAAACACTAAATATGCAAAAAAACTTTTTTATGTCACATTAGTCACTCACCTTCTAATATCTGGTAATGTACTTTATGAAAATTTGCCTGGTGTTTTTTTTTTTCTTTTTTTGCTCTACACTAATTTTGATGTTATGGTACCATGTGTAAATTTTCACTTGCTCGGATTTTCAGTCATTTACTATAAATCTGTTTCGGGGATTTCAAAACAAAACAGTCATATTGAAATGGCACCCTAACAGGGCTGATCAAACATCACCACCCCTTTAGCTATCATTTTAATATATAGCTTGTAACATACAACATGTTGTTTGTTATTTTGCGTTGGTTATTAACACGATGTATTGTTTATGGATGTTATTCCTACCAATGTGTAGTATTATAAAAAACGGGGATTTCTTATGTGGGTTAACGAAAAACATATGACGATGAGGGATCAATTGGTATAACAACTGACGTGACTCGGTGTTCAGGTCACTTCTATTGAATGTTCACTCAGGTGAATATTTAATCCATTCAGTCAACTTTGATTTAGCTTACATGCAAGCCAACTTCTGATCTGATATCATTTCCAAGAATACTATTCATACAGTAAACCTTCCTCAGGTTGATTTCCTGCCAACATTTTCAACCGAAAAATTCAACAATTTTCCCCCTCTAACCTTAATGTTGATTTCCCATGTTGTATACATTCTCCCTTCGATCATTTTTTTTCCTTTGAATAATCGAATAAATTATCCTTATATACACGGTTAAACGAAATCAAACCACATTCTAGCTGGTGGTAGTACCCATATAGGCTACTTAATGAATATACTCAGATATTTTGTTACTTTATATGTAATGCTAATTCTTCTACTTCGTCCATCTATCAGTCAGACAAATTGACCTGTACCAAACGTTTCCACTTTCCCTGGTTTTTGACAATACAATGATCTTTTACTCTAACGAAGACTAAATCCATTTCTTTTGGTAACTCAATTCCCCTACCATTGATTCAATTCTTTTAATCTAATATACATTATTCAGTTATTCTATTTCCATACTCTCGTTAACATATTCTTTAAATCACGTTATTTTTTCATTGTAGCCAAGCTGATAAGTTTTAAAGGGATCAAGATGTCTAGTCGAGGTTTTATCAAATTGGATAACAATTTTACTAATTTCACTGTCTTGATTGACCATTCTTACAACTGAAGAAAGAATTTTTTGGTATTGAATCAATAAATGAAAGTGTAACTCGCGCTGTCATATATATATATATATATATATATATATATATATATATATATATATATATATATATATATATATATATATATCCTGAAAATCACCAAGTAAGAGTGAAACAGATTGTTGTGGCATTGCCGAGGATCAAAATGAATAATTGACGATATATATATATATATATATATATATATATATATATACCTAAACTCTCACACACACACATATATATATATATATAGTAGAATGTGGATTCGCAACACAAACTAGCTCATGTCTCTGCCCTCTCCTGGCCTCATCAGGCGATTCCAGGATTCGCCTGATGAAGCCCGGAGAAGGTGAAAACATGAGCTCGTTTGTATAGCAAATCCACATTCCACTATCTATTTCCAGATATAATCTATAACAACTTATATCTATCCATCTATCCATCTATCTCTCTCTCTCTCCCTATATATATATATATATATATATATATATATATATATATATATATGTATATATATATATATATATATATATATATATATATATATATATATATATATATATGTATATATATATATATATATATATATATATATATATATATATATATATATATATATATATATATATATATATATACATATATATATACTTCTGGGTGAAAGAGAGACAGAAATGCTAACAGATAGTTTCAATAATCATTTATTTATCCGGGATTCAACAATTACATACACAGAGCCAGCCTTATATTGTAAGAAGATTTGATGTTGTTTTATTCATACCTAGTTGAAAAATGTTTTCTGGTTAGTTTGTGGGAGCAAATATGCTCTACAGGGTTGAAATTCGTGTTTTCAAACCATTTTTTGTGTGGTTTTTGCAGATAGTGCAAGAGTGTTGCTTCGTTGAAAAAGAACATCTGATTCTGCCACTTTGGGAAACAACTTCTCAAATTTTGGAGGCAAGGCTTTCTGCAATATTCTCCGGTATTAATTGACTTTTGATGGTGATGCAGCTCATCACTACCAGCCGCTGGAAAGGCTTTTCACACCATGATTCACAATGGTAGAAATGGATTTACTATTGTATTTCTCCCGATATCCTCCAAGACACCTCTCTTGGGCATCACCATGCAATTGAAATCTGGACTCATCACACCATGCAACTGAAATTTTGATTCATCACACCATGCAAATCTACTCTGAATCAGCATTTTTATGGTTTGCCAAATACCTCATTCTTTATTTGATGCTTTTCAGAGACGACAATGGGTTTTTAATTCTCCTTCTGAACACAAAACTAGCATTAGATGACCTTCTGGTCATTGTTCTTCTAAACGGTCTTGTTT
>OY735223.1:40801184-40808684 GCA_963457665.1 Thysanoteuthis rhombus | reverse complement strand
TGTGTGAGATTTTGTAATAGAGATCACCAATTGTTCAACATGTAAATTTTTCGGGGATTTAACACACAAAACAGCTATATCTACATGACTCCCAAGCAATGTTGATCAGTCACCAGCTATGCTTTTAATGTATAGTTTATGACATATATATATATATATATATATATATATATAATGTGTACTTTAGAGAGTGAGACAGACTCGGAGTGTAGTGTTTGGTGGTAAGGTTTATTAATCCTTATATGTCAATAGTCCATACATGTTTTGGGATTCTTCCCATCATCAGTGGTGTGTGCTGTGTGAGTGTGTATTAAAATGTACCATGTGGAACCAGAGTCCACTGCCAGGAGCTATGCATTGTGGGTGAGTTTTGTTGTCAGGGCTGCTGGAGGCCTCCTCCTGAAAAAAAAAAATATATATATATATATATATATATATATATATATATATATATCAGTGTGCTTATTCATGTATATGCTTGCACACTTGTTTTTAAATTGATAAATATACAGATATAGTTCTTATAAAATCGATGAGTATGATAGATATGAGCGTGCATTTTTCTGTTAAATGTAATATGTCGGATTCTTCGGAGCAACAGAACAAAAAGACTTTGGGAAGTTGGTCAAACTATATGATGGCATCCAGATTATAGTTGGACGAAGAAAATGTTATGTTGCAGTATAGGTGAAACTGTTGGGATTTATTAATGCACACTGGCGAAAGGACCAGGTCGAGATGGGTTTCTGTGAAAAAGACATGTCTTTTAATTAATAATGCTATCCGGTTGTGTATATGGAAATATCTAGGAAAAGATACCAGTGTCTTGATGGGGTTGTTGGTGTGAGAAGGTGGTATATAAAAAAGTGTACAAATTGTGAGCATGAGAGGGAAAAAAAGAATCATATCCGTGAAGACTGCATCAAATGTATTGACATAATTGAGGTTTTACTCTTTGTTTATCAACGATTAATCTTTCCGATGATTAATCTAGTTGGAAATTACCTGGGTGCTGGATGATCGTGTTGCTGATTGAGATTGGGTCAGATCCAATCCATCTGCATTTCTTGGAGTCATCCTTGTGTTGGATTATCCGTGATGTTTTAGGTCCAGTGTAAGTGATTCTTAGGCTGGACCAAAGTATTTAGATGATTATCCAGTATCAGTGCCTTTTGGTGTTCGTAGATTAGCTTTTTGGGACCAATAGCTGCCACGCTATGTAGATTGAGCTGCAATTTTAGCGACCACTCACCTCAGCAAATATCCAATATATCCAGGCATACATTTCGTATCAAAGACATCATTTACTATCATTTACGTTATTAAGAAACCACGTACTAACCTCTCTAATGCTGGCATCTAGAATATACCTTGCAAAGTGATGTTGAAAATCAAGGCAGAAGGAGACAAAAATAGGTATGATTGGGTGGGAACGGTGTTCTATTAGAAACTGTGCAATATCCAGATGAGGGAAAAAGGACTTGATCATTGAAAAGAAAAAGAGAAGATTTTTCCGATGAAATATCCCTGTGCCATCAGATTTCTTATTTACATGAAGCTAAAAAAAAAGAAAAGCTGGGGAAATATATAGACTGTGCCAGAAATCTTACAAATATTTGTATTATGAAAGTGGCAGCTTCACCTATGATTATCGGCACTTTAGGAATATTAACGAAGACAGGCGTGCCTGCTTCGGGGTCAAACTTCACTCTGAAGCTAGAATAACTTGAATTTTTAGAATAACTCTACTTTAATAAAAAAAGAAAAAAAAACATCAATTTGGAAATAGAAGGGATCTTAATCATATATATGTACAGAGTGGAAAACAAGTATTCATATGGTATGGAGAATTGAACGTTTTATCCGATAAATCTATTAACTATATCTATTAATCTATAACATAGGCAGTAATACACAGAGATTATGGTAGACACAAAATATATTACATAAATACGTTTATTCCTGAAGATGTAACCATATTAATATAATGCATTAGTTGCTTTGATGACTGAAAAGTTGCACCATCGCCCAATCAGACCATACAACTTTATACCAAAATGCTCAATCTTTGCTCGGCAAAAAATAATCTGCCTTCCGAGTGCATTAAGCACACTAGTTGTCATTTTTTTTTCATTGTATATAACTTTGAGTTCTCGCACGGTGTAGTCTATTCTCTGTTGTAATCTGACTAGCATTCACACGGTTATGATTTAAAATTATTATTCACATCTTCCTGTGTTATCCGTGGATCTTTACTGTAGTCCCGATCAGGTCCGTAACTTGAGCTGTCAGGTTGCCCAGGGCAGACTCGCTGACTATCATGCGCATTTGCCCTGATGAAACTTTACGAGGACGATCAACCCGTGGAAGATTCTCTCATAACCAGCCATCTTGGATTTCCTTATTATTGACTGTACCATTGAGTCAGCAGCACTCATCCCCTTGGAAATATTGTCATATCCCATTCTTGTCTTGTGCTTATTAACAATTACTTCCCCTCCGATCGATACTGAAATCCTATGTCTTCGCTTAAGTGGGAAAAAAAGTTCGAGACAATTGTTGTTTAAATAACATGGTGCTCCAAAATCGAGGTTCAACGATAAAATGTAGCATGTTGCCAGGAAAAATCGATCAATTAAGTTATACAAGTGCGTCAAATGACCAACCCCTTGGCAAGGTGCAAGTCTACCGGAGGGATCCTTCCACCCTAATAATACAGCTTAGAGTATACTCAATTAGCGACTGATGAAGTGTTTTCCACACTCTTCCCTCGTCCCAGGAATAGAAAAGGCCTTTCTGCATGTGAAAAAGACGTGCAAACCATAATGGTTACCAAGTGGCAGGCTATATTGCATCTTAGTTGTAGTGTAATCTGAACTTGAGAAAGCTCTATGAAGAAAGTCATTGGATGAAACGTTCAATTTCTCATATTGTTCGTATACTGCCCTTCCCATGTAAGAGTCATTGTTGTTAGACGAGAAAAATAAAGTCAACTCTAGAGTAAGAAGTTGACTATCTTTGCTAACAGCAAATTGTTGTTATTTGGCTAACTCAATAAAAAAGATCCATTTCATCGTAATTATGGCAATCCAGTTCGCTCCGTGAGACTTTCAAAAAAAATTGAAATGGAATATCTTGCATGGGACAGAGGCTATAAACTTGTAATTAATATTTTTTTTAAATCATCATCCACTATTTTAGGCTAAAATGTGTTAGAATATTGAGGAGGGTGCTGGAATGTATGGTGATTGCTTTTTATTGATATCCAACAGGACATCCAAAACTTTCATTGGGTGAAGTACAAAAAAATTTCTAAAGGTTACCCGAGAGCGAATTTTCACAAGTCATCAAGATTGGATTTTTAAGAAGTTACCTAATTACTGAATCTTTTCCAATCCATAGTCAATCAATTTTACATTCAGAATTCTTCCCATGCAGGGAATAAGATTTGTCGTTACACCATTTTTCTGAGGAATTGCTGACCCTTCTAGTCCTCTGGCGAGCTAATCTTGAGCGCAAATCCTTGATTAGGAGCTATAATGAAAAAAAAGGAGAAGATTGGCAATTAGGATTATTTGTCAAAAACTGCATAATCCAAACCTGGCAAACACACGCATGCACACAGACACAGACACAGACATAGACATATATATATATATATATATATATATATATATATATATATATATATATATATATATATATATATATATATATGTGTATATGTATATATATATATACACACACACACACCCACGCATATATATGTATATATATATTCAGACGTTTATATATATATATATATATATATATATTCAGATGTTTATATATATATATATATATATATATATATATATATATATATATATATATATATATATATATATATATTCAAATGTAGGGAAGGAAACCTAGAAAGTCGAAATATATTGATATAGAACAGACTGATACAAATACGAACAGGCAGAGGTAGTTTGGTCTATGAGATAAAATGATAGTACTATAATGAAATAAACTTAGTAATATTTTGCTTTAGATATCGATAGAAATTAATAGATAGATAGATAGATAGATAGATAGATAGATAGATAGATAGATAGATAGATAGATAGATAGATACATGGATATGAATTAGTATAAAAAATTAGATTAAGATTACAGGCATAATCTTTTCCAATATAAAACACTTATCTAGCTGTGTGTATAGGCGTTTTCGTGTATTCTGAGTGATATTAAATCATGTTTGTTTGTAAAAGTGTGCCAGAGCTTGTTCCATTCACCTAGTAGCCCGGTAGGAATCTAACCCGAACATACAATAAATCACTAATTACTCTTTGCTAATCTTGAAAAAAATTCGAAAGATTTAAACAAAAATAAAATATTTAGCAATAAAATGAAAGTGAAAGTAGAAGTGCCCGGAAATACAAGACAAATCCAATATTTCAATATCGGTTAACGATAAAGGTTGTTAAGTATGGAAGCATAAAAATATAGTAAAATAGAGGCTTAATAAAAACGATGAGATTCTGCAAAATCGTTTCGGGGGAAGAACATTTCAAATGAATGAAAAAATGTGATGGTAAAAAAGAAAAGAGATGAGAAGTGACGATACAGAAGACCTTGAAGAAAGAAAAGAGACGAAAAAAGAGAAACTGAAAACAGAGAAAGAAAGAAAGAAAGAAAGAAAAAAGACGGAAGAAGGAAAGAAAGGAGGAAAGGAGGAAGGAACAGGAAAGGGAGAGAAAGATGAGGAGAAAGAAAGTAGGGACGGATAAAAAAGAAGAAAGAAGGGAATAAGCAGTTAGAGACAGGAAGAAGGAATAAAAGGAAAAGAAAACGAATGAAAAAAAAGGAAGAGGAATGAAAGGAGAAGAAGAGGAAGGAAAGGAAAAGAGAAAGAAATGAAAGGGAAAGAAAAAGGAATGAAAAGAAAAAAGAATGAAAGAAAATAAAAAGGATGAGCAAAATAAAGAACAATACCAGTAGCAATAAAAATGCTTTTTTGCCCCCCCTCCCACCAAAAAAAGTATTACAAGGTGTTTCATATATGTGCTCATGTGAACTCGCAAGTTTTTAGGCCTGGAGGTTTGTCCGGTAGCACTGTCATAAGATTAAAAGAATTTAATAAAACGAATTCCAATAAAAAATTCAAAAATTCCAAACAATTTTTTTTAGTAGATCTCTTTTGCAAAGTTTTAGGTCAAACGTTGTGTTCAAACAGCAGAATATAAGTTACCACTCGCTGGAGTATTTATCGACTTCAAGAAGGCCTTGCTCAGTGGAGATCCATAAGCTCATGGAAGCTATCAATGTACGAGGTGGACATTCAGAATATGTTGAAGTGCTGCAAAATATATACAGTATCAGCCGCTCCTTTATCAGGCTACATGAAGATTCAGACCCTTTCCAGCTCCAAAAAGGGGTAATACAAGGTGATACCAGCTCATCTGTGCTCATTACAGTCTGCCTCGAGATGATCTCCAGAAGACTAGACAGGGAAAATAAAGGAATCAAAATAGTGGGCAAATATCTGAATAATATCAGATTTGCAGACGAAATTACAATTTATGCAGAGAACCTACACGACCTCCAACGACTTTTAACAAATTCTTGATGAAATAAATGAAGAACGTCAGCTTACACAAGGACTTCGATAAGACGAAAATCATATGCAATAATCACGTCGGAAATGAGAACACTAAGATCAAATTTGAGGATACAAAACTTGAGAGAGTAGACCACTATATCTACCTAGGATAATGAATCTCCATGCAACCCTCAAAAGAAGAAGAGATCAAGCAAAGAATCACACTAAGACGGCAAGCCTTTGGCATAGCAAGCTCAACCTCCAAAAACAAGAACGTCCCATTAATCCTAAAAAGAAGAATATACAGCCAATGAATCCCCCAATAGTTACTTATAGGAATAGGAAAGCTAACCAAACCTGCAAACTGAGAACCATCCAACGCGCACATGAAATAATTATGCTCAACCTCACATGGTGAGACCATGAGACAGCACAATACACCCAGGAAAAGACAGGAATCAAGTACACCGTAGAATCCATTAAAAATCTCAAATGACAGTGGCTAGCCATGTTGCAACAATGGCAGATAACCAATGGACATTGCAACTCACGACATGGATTCCCAGAGGTCACATGCGCAACCAAGGCCAGTAGAGTACTAGATTGAGTGACGTGCTAGAAAAATTCAGAAAGTTCTGGCTCTGCAACGTCCACAATAGAGAAGTTTTGCGAATCCTGAGGAAGGTTTATGTCCAAAGTTAAGAGACTGATGATAATAATGATTATGATGATGATTTGTTCGACTGTGCATGCGCAAGATTAAAAGTGCGAAAAGAACCGAAGAATTCCCGTTAAAAGGAACCTCCAAAATTAAAATTAAAACCATTCAGGGGATTTCTAAGGGCAAACCTATGCGGATTTTGGAAGATCTAGGCCAAATGATGTTTCTTGTAGCGCTGATGCAACAAAACGGTCGTTTGGTTTGTTAAAAGATCATGGCTAGGGTGATTCAATAACTTATTTAGTAAGGCACAGTGAAAGACAGAACTATAGAAGAAATTAAGAAGGAAATATATAGTGATAAGGCCATTACTTATGCATGAGGCAATAAGTTGCACTCGGCTGACTGCCCACTGAAAAACTATAAAGGTTTTAGGGGTGTTAGATTCTGCCTCGTCTTTTTTTTGTGTGCCAAATCTTAGAATCATAATTCCAAACAAGCAAAAAGTGGGACTCGGCTGACAATCTACAGGAACACCAACAGGGTTTTAAAAATATGTGTTAGATTCTGATTCGAATTTTTGCATGTAAAAAGTTCGAGTCAAGCATCCTAACGCGGAATAGTAATGAGTCAAGGAGAGAAATTCGGTAGTGGTTATTTTGTAAGCTAGACTGAAGGCAGAACATTAGAGATTGTTCCAAGTATTTTGTAGAAATACTTTTTCCTTTTTTGTGCAATGTTACTCTCAGTATTACATAATTAAACAGTAATATGTAGATTTGTTTTTGATATCACGGTTTATTTTCCATGATACTCTCTCTCTCTCCCCCTCTCTCTCTCTCTTTCTCGTACACACACATGCACACGTACACAGCATAGTATTTCAAGCCAAATGTCTCATGTTTCATCTGTACAGCTTGAGAGAGAGTATCTTTTTTATAATTTCATACGAATCACCATATTTAGTCATATATAATGCAAGAGAAATTTGGTGAATCTCGGTGAAATTGTCTTATCATCAAGATTTCCATGTGAAACTATTTGTATAGGAGCTCTGAGGGAGAATAAAAAGCACACATCTGCTTCTCCCTGACAACTTGAGGTGATTCAACCCTTTCCTCTTGCGTTATACACAAGTAAATACGATGTAGTCCGTTAGAAAAGTGTTATCTGCTCGGGTTGTCAGCACGTCCTCCATGCACATAGAAGTTCCCAGGTTCGATTCTTGGCATGAGCTATGTGTGGGGAAACT
>OY735223.1:40746184-40796184 GCA_963457665.1 Thysanoteuthis rhombus | reverse complement strand
AAAAGGCCTGGGTCATTTTGAATAGAGTAAGATCAAAAGAAGAAAAACAATAACAAATCATCAGAAGAGGGGATATGTCACTAGTTCTGAATGTCCCTACGGCGAAGGTCCCCAAACTGAGGACTTTATACTTTATGTGTGCTCATTTGGGCCCTCGAAGAAGTGAAGCAAGCAAATGATTCGACCGTCCTATGAATACATCGGTGGTGTGACAATAAATGATGATTGGGTTCTTGGATATACACTTGCGAACAAATTAGTTTCGACCAAACATGTTTCTCTACAACTTTTATATACAATTATATATATATATATATATATATATATATATATATATATATATATATATATATATATATATATATATATATATATTAAATGCGTCATATTATATAGAAAATCTTATCAAAAATGATCTTTCATCATTACATGGTTAAAGTATCACTTGGTCTACACAACGTAAATAGAATAAATAATCGAAGAAAATGGGGCTGCTCAAAATATCGAACCTGCGACCAATACGTAGGCCGCTTCAACGTAGCGTTATTCTTACGATTGAAATAAGCATTAACTGTGATGCAGTAAATGTGTAATGGCGGAGACCATTTAAGATAAAAAATTACTATGTAATATAACGGAATTCATAATTATTTTGTCAGATCTTATAAATCCAATTCTTTATATATATATAAATATACATATCAAGAATTGTGTGATTGGTTTATTTCATAAAATGCTATACACATTGAATATCAAACATAATGTCAAGCTAGAGTAAAGCTTAAAATATTGGGAGCACTCAAAAGTAAGAATACTTCCTGAGAGAAAATATGCCACAAACAGCTGATGGTTTTGCAACATACTGATAAAGAAAAATGTCTACAGCATCTATTGTTGATTTATAACTACCAGACTAATTTATCTCCCCTATTTAAAACAAAACAAAGGATAGATGAATAGAAAAAGCGTAAGGTTGGCCCCCAGCAAAATAGACCCCACCAGTAATGGACTAAATAGGGATTCATAATAAACCAATTTATTCTCTTGAAGAAGCTCAAACAAGGCAGAAGCATATACATGTCTGTGTAGCAGATTTTTTATTTCTTCATGAGTGACTTTGATAAAATCAAGAACAAAGACAGTTTTGAAAGATTGAATTCGTCTTTCATAAATACATTGTTTTTGCAAAGCATGTGACAAAACGTATCTAAATGATTTGGAAACCATCTGCGGAAATTAGATATGGTTTTGAGTCTTATTGTTCTGTTCAACCAAAATATTGATAAATATATAGATATACATACGCATATACGCGTGTGCACACTAACACACACATTCACCAATATATATATATATATATATATATATATATATATATATATATATATATATATATATATATATACATATATATACATATTGATTATATTTTCATCATCATTTGAAATCAAACTCATTCTCCCATCACCATGTTCGCTGAGTATTTTAATATTTTCTTCATCTACCTTGAGAGACATATGTAGACTATGAAAGGAGGTACAAACTGTTTAGCAGAACCGATCAATCAAGCTGTCCATCAATCATACAATTAATCAATTAATCTGTCAGTTTGTTTGTAGCAGCCATTCCCTGTATATATTTCTGTGCGAACATTTACATCAAACTTATCTATGTAAATCTCCCTGCACAAAGATACAATAATGCACACACACACACACACACAATATATATATATATATATATATATATATATATATATATATATATATATATATAATCCTTCCTTTCTATAAAGTGCCCAGCTCATCTCAATTTAGGTCGCTTAATTTTATAATCTTCTTCAATCTGGCCCACTCTCGGATCTATGTTGATATTTTGCTATCTCTTACGGTTATTACAAGCTTTGCTCTTTTGGTAGCTGGGCATGAGTGCTTCTTTTTTTCTTTAGTTTTTACAATTATCTTAACAGATTGTGAAAGCATGCATTTTTTCCCTCGTCCTGTTTTCTTTATGATTTTCTGATTTTCTGATTTTTTAGTATGTCATTTATAAATGGATGAAATTGAACAATCTTATCTTACAAAGTGGGTACATATCACCAAGAAGAAAAAAGCTACTTTGTATCACTGCATTAATATTTTTGGCGTATTTTTTTTTAAAATCGTTGTAATAAAAAATAAACAAAAATATATTAATGTCGTGGCAAAATCGTATTTTACCTATTGTAACTTTCTGATTGCTATATATATATATACATATATATATATACATATGTGTGTGTTTGTGTATATATATATATATATATATATATATATATATATATATATATATATATATATATATACATATATATATGTATATATATGGAGGTGCATGTGTATATGAGTCTATGTGTCCTATTTCATCTAATATGACAGACAAGGAGTATCTTTTTCATTTTTTACTACTCTTTCTCTTGTTTTCGAACGAGTTAACAAATCTTTGGTTCAAATGAATTTGAGTATTGTCCAAAAGATATAAACTCAATATTACTAATAGAATCCACTTCCTCGAATTTCGAATAACATCATCTCTCTTACGTCAATATACAACAAAAAACTACAAGTAAAAACCCTTGCCACCTCTTCTATGTTTGTGAATGTCCACATCAATATAAAGCAGCAGTCATCAAAGACATGATCAACAGAGCAAATCTAATCTCCTTTCCCTTAATTTATTTTATAAAGAACTCAAGAACATCAAACAAAAACTTGTAAACAATAGTTTTTTTTTTCCTAACGATATCGTTGACAACAAAATCAAATTACCAAACTCAGTAGCGAAACTATAAGCCTTAACAACAATAAAAGCTATAAAAACACAATGAATTTGTTCTATACTATTCAAATACACAAACTTATAAACAGGACGAGTCGGCGATCAAAATATCATATAAAAATACACTTCCCCAGTCGGAAAAGAAAAAACAGACAATATTAATAATTCATTATAAAAAAAATCGAACTTGATTATCACCAATAACCTCAGTCGTAGGAAGTTACCAATTAGTCAGACTCTTGTCGGATATGACTTCATTTGTCCTTAGGGGGATTTCGTCTCCTATCATGAACATCCATCTAGGTTGTGTGTTGGACATATTAGGAATTTAACACGACGTTTGCCCGATAACCTTTCATGTTAAATTACGATAAAAAAAACATGTAGATATAGACAAATGACTGAACGACAATTCTCACATTTGCAAAATATTTATAGATAATATTCAAATGATGTATAAAATCATCTGCACAATTAGATTGCAAGAAAATGGAAGTATTTATCATGAAGTCAAGCCTTACACTTTAACAATGCCGTCTTTAGACAATGTACTAGTATATTTGTGTATTTGATAGGGGTTTTTTTTCAAATTAATCCATTGAATACATTTAAAAAATCCTTTTAACGAAACATATCTCATCAACAACCAAATGACGTCACTGGAAACTAATGACAACTGACAAAAATATATAACAAACTGCGAACGCTGAATTCAACGGTGAACAATATAATCCTATTTTGAAAATTGTGGGTTATGCTGCCGAAATTCCTTTATCCTTTTGCTTTGTCCTTTTGACTATCCAAACCACAGATTCGTTCACTTCTTCAAAAACAAGAAAAGGGGTATCAAATTACATTGTAAATAGACCCCCGCCCAGAAACTTTAAAATTCAAGCTTTTCACGACTGATAAATTCTTTGAAGTGGCAAAGGTCTTATAAACTGAAAGCAGAAAAATCTAATCTATTTTTAAGAGACAGGACAGACCTCGTTTCGTAGTACCCGATTTTTACCTTTATGAATCAATTAGTGAATATGAGAGACTGGATGAGAAATGATAAAATGATAATAACAAAAAACACCTACGTGAAGGGTCTTATTACCCAAATCGTTTACCTGATAATCTTTACGAAAGATAGATAGTTTCGAATGTTTATTATCTTCAAAAAAACAAGAAAATATTCGGTAAATACCAACATAGGAAAAATTGCTGTATACAGAGCTTTTAGTTTCGGAATTATCAATATGTGGGGCCTTAAATCGAAGAATTTTGATGATCTGGCATTAAAGAAATTTATACATTAGTTTGAAAAGAGTTTTTTTTTGTTTTGTTTATCTTTCTAATCTTCATGTTAGCAACAAGTTGTCCGTCGTTGCTATCGAAACAAAACAGTGATCGAGGGGAAACATTGAAGTTGCTTCATTTTCTTTTTTTTTAATATTATATAATCCTTTCATGGACAAATAATTGAACATTATTGCCAGCGTTTTGTAATCTGCTCACTTTCAATAAACTTTTTAAATAAAAGAATCAAGACGAAAGTCAAAAATAGAAAAGATCAACCTGAAGTAACTTGCGTGAGGAATAAGCTATTTACTTCATCTTGTTAGTACAATACATATTGGAAATTATTTTATCCCTCAAATATTGAAATTATCAGCATCAAACGATGAAAAACAGTTGTACGTTAATATTAGTATATACACACAACAACCAGAAAATTCTCCCTCGAATATAACTGCTATTGTTTGAGAGATAAAAATAAGCATCTCCCATGTGTATTCAAATTACCTCTCTTTCGAATACATTTTGATCATCCCCGACCAAAAATGCCTCGTAGTCATATGTACAAGTAGATAAATTTATTTTTTGATATAATTAGTATCTGCCAGAACATTTCTCAAAAATATTCACAAACTTGAGAATCCTAGGTTTCATTAGAAAAAAAAATTTGCAGGATTAACTAAAGTGTATCTTGGAAGTTTGGAGTAATTCACTTCAACGGTTTAGGAGTGCATTGCATTATTACGTTTGTGGGAAAAACTCCCCCCGAAATTGTATCCTGCGTTTTTCAGAGCAATTTTCGTGAGTCAGTGTAAATAAAAAAAGGTTATACTCGTAAAAGCTCCCTCCTAGATAAAATAACTTCTATCAAGATTTGTTGGATTTTCAAAAAGTTATTACCTAATTGAAGTTGCTGGTTTGTGTAAAAAGTCAAGTTATTCATAAAAGACAGAGCGTTAAACGCGACTGCAATATATATATATATATATATATATATATATATATATATATATATATATATATGTCTTTTATGAATAACTTGACTTTTTACACAAACCGACAACTTCAATTCAGTAAAAACTTTTCTAAAACTTAACAAATCTTGATAGAAGTTATGTCATATATATATATATATATATATATATATATATATATATATATGTGTGTGTGTGTGTGTGTGTGTGAGAGTGATATATATATATATATATATATATATATATATATATATATGTCTTTTATCAATAACTTGACTTTTTACACAAACCAACAACATCAATTCAGTAATAACTTTTCTAAAACTTAACAAATCTTGATAGAAGTTATGTCATATATATATATATATATATATATATATATGTGTGTGTGTGTGTGTGTGTGTGAGTGATATATATATATATATATATATATATATATATATATATATATGTACATATATATATATACATATATATATATATATATATGTATATATATACATACATACATACATACATACATACATACATAAGTGGTGTTTTCTCAACACCGCTGAGGAACCAAGGCACTATAACTCATTAGTTATAAAGAACAGTTATACGTAGCAGTATAAATATATAATTCTGTTTAAAACATAAGATATTCAAAACAGTGAAAGAACCAAAGTGGAATGACCAAGGGTAAATTTTTAGAAGTGGGAATATGTAACTAATTCCGAATGTCCCACTGGTGAATGTCCCAAAACCACAGACCTCATACTTCATGGCTGCTCACGTTGTCTCCATCGAACAATTGAAGCAAGTAAATAATGCAGCCGTCATGAGATACACCAGTGATATGACAAGACCTTTAGGTTCTCAGGTATAGACTAGTGAACAATAATACAACGGTTTAGTTTTTAAATCCCAGAAACCGTTACATGTGGTACTATGATATCTAATTCTGTGTAAAAGATAAAGCCTTTTTGAAATCATGTATCGATATTTGGAAATGATATACTGAAAGTACATCTTCTTTTAATTTCTACATTTTGAGTATTCAAAGCGGTAAAGCTTTCTGTGTCAATGATAATACACTTGTATATATATCCTCCTCTGATTGTATATAGTTTTTTTCTCATTTATTTCTCATATTCTTTCCACCTTTCTTTTGTTCAAGGTATTTTATTTGAATGTCTTACATCTACACGTGTTCCTGTTCTCCTTTTGTTGCTTTCTTTATTGCTAATTGTCCTCAACCAGCCGAAAAAAAAAACCTTGCTGGAATTGTGCCACATCAGTCCGTTAGCCATTTAATTGTAGATTACATTGTCATTCCGCCCTAATGATTCACGCATGCGCATTTATGTTTTCATTCCTTTCTCTTCCTTTTCCCATTCTCTCTTCTCTTTCCTTCCATTCTTTTTGTCATTGCTCCTTTTTTCTGCCTCGTTTACTTCGATTTTCTTTCTTTTCTTAAAGTCTACCCTTTCCTTTCCTTCTTACCTTCGTTTCTTGAATTACTAATATTTTTCTTTCTTTCCCTTCTTACCGAACTCAAGTGCAATTGTCCTCAACATGCCTTACCCGTCCCAAAAAACAAATCGCCAAAATGGGGTCACATCAGTTCGACAGTCATTTAATTCACGATCACATCACCACTCCCCCCCCTTGCTCGCTTGAGTTGATTTTGGTTTCCTCTGGAAGAAGGACAAGAACAATCTTCACTTAATTTAGCAGAGTAAACTGTTCGCTGAATCTCTGTTCTGCCAAGTTAAAACAAAACCATATTTGGAATTGATATTTACCCTTTTTTGAAATTCCGACCAAATGATCTAGGGTGACTTTCTTATAGACTGAGCTGAACTGACGATTCTCATGTATGTATGCTATATGTATGTTACAAATACACAAAGTCTTATTCCATTCTAATAAATGAATGCTAAAAATTATTTATATCATTCATTATTTTTCATTCATCACATATTCAATATAAAAAAAGTCCAGTAAACATTTTCAGTCGGAATGGAGATAAGAGGATATTTTGACCCTACAGTAGACAGGCATTTTTTATTTTTTTTTGTTTGTTTCCTTCTCATCCATTCCTGTCTTCCTCCTTTCTTCATTACCAACTGTTTCACCTCAGCTCTTTTCTTATCAGTCTTTCCTTTCTCTAACTAACTTACCTTTTCTGACCCCCACTTTTCTCTTATATGCGCTCAACTTAAAGAGTAGCTTTTGATTTTAAGGTCAAGCACAATTCCGACCAAGAATAAATAAACTCTATAACAAATACAAAACATTAATCACTTGATTCTACTGAGTCATCACATTGTCTGCAAGACTTGTTAGATGATATCCATTCATTTATAAACACTAATTCAACTCTTACCCCAGCGTATCGTCGAGAATACTTTCTTTTTTTTTTCAAATTAATATGTATCAAAACACGAAGTAGTTTTAATTAAATTTCAATTTATAGAAAGTTGGTTATTATTTATCGATTTCTATTTTTAATTATGCAATCTTTTTTCATGTCCCTAAGTATTTTTGTTTCAATTTGAACTTGTTCAGAATGAGATTTACTTGAAGTATAAATGAGCAAGCCAAACGATTGGCGCACACATAAAATACACAATGTTGATTGCTTTTGAGGTGTAATAACAATGAAGCTCTCACATTGTTCTGTATACAAGGGTGAATCATGAATTCTGTAGCCTGACAGATGGTCCTCTGATTAATTATGATCTGGGATTTTCATTGTATAATGTTTGATCAGCGTCATTAATATTTAAAACGGTATTTTTCTTTAGTACACACTTCTTTATCAATATACTATATTGATAAAGGAGAAGTTCATGCTAAAGACAAATATTTGATATCGGGATAAATGTTTTTTAGTATTAGATCACAGACAATATACATATATATATATATATATATATATATATATATATATATATATATATATATGTATATATATGCGTGTGTGTGTGTGTGTGCGTATGTGTTTTGTTGAAAATGACACTGAAGACATGTATAACACCTGCTTTTTAAAAAAATTTCTTCACCATGTTCGAATCGTGTGTGTGTGTGTGTGTTTATATCAAATATCCAGGGGATTTGAACACATTGATCAAAACGTTCTGTAGTTACCTAGCGTATACAATGCATCACCTGAAACGTCTCAATTATCTCTGAATCATTCGTCAAAAAAATTACGAAAAAACCTATTTTCTATAAATTTTGTTCCTTCTTTGGCGAAGCCGTTTCGATACATAAGTTTCCAAAGGTTTTGGGTAGGATCTCATAATATGTTGAGAGACATTTGGAGCTTTTCAAAAGGTTTCTAAAATATTTGTCTAAATTAGATATTTGTTTTGGGTAGGATTTTGTATAAACATAAGGTCGGAAACCAGAATCGGCAGAAAAATCAAAATTTCGGCTACTTATTCTCAATTATCATCATCAGCCTTTTAACGTCTATCGTTGGACAAAGACCATCCCCAGGATTCACTAGACCTTTCTGCCATAGGCGTCGTGGAGCCAGTATATCGTGAATTTTTCTAGTTCGTAACACAATCTTATATTTTGCCTGGAATGGTTTTGCTTATGGCCTATGGAGGTCGACGTTATGAATCGTGATGTCCAGCGGTAATCTGACATTAATGTCTTTGGGATCAGCAGGGCTCCGCTTTTCCTGCTTATTGGTGTAACGGCTACTAACATGGACCCGGAATCGGCTAAACTAGTTCGAATTTCAACTGCTTGCTTTCATTTCCCAATAATGCTTTTTGGAAAAGCATGAATACACTTCCTTCTACCACTAACGCTATCGCCAGATATCCAGAGAAAAAAATGTGTTTGCATCCAGCCTTGGTTGAGAAGGAAGTGAATAAAAGTTAAAAAAAAAAAATTCTCAACGTACCTTCCTTTTATCCCATTCGATAGCAGTGATACTCTGTTCATACTGGCACTCAATTAGAACAACAATGGCGACAAGTCTGGGACACATGCTTTGACACAACATTTGGACCTATCACAGGGAGGCAACAAGGGTTCTCGGTACGGAACAATATTTAGACGTTGATGCTAAAAATTGAAACTTTGGCTCCAACATTTCCCAGATATTCACTATTCTTCTGAAATGGATATCATAAATTAAAACTTGGGCTCCAAAATTTCTTGAATATTCCTTCATCTTCAGACATGGATGTTATAAATCAAAACTTTGGCTCCAAACTTTCTCAAACATTCACATTTCTTCTGACATGGATGTTATGAATTGAAACTTTGGCTCCAACATTTTTCAGACATTCTTTCTACTGAAATGGATGTTATAAATTGAAACTTTCGCTCGGAAATTCATCAGACATTTCTTCTCTTTCTGACATGGATGTAATAAATTGAAACTTTGGCTCCAACATTTTTCAGACATTGTTTCATTTTTTTTTTTTTTACATGGATGTTATAAATTGAAACTTTGGTCCCAAAACTCTTTGGACATTCCCTACTCCTCCCTTAAATTGCAAGTGTTAGTGATTTAAATAACTTAAAAGAGATTATTCACTAAACACAACGTGTTAATTTGTAAGCTTTTGTGTACAGTTTTCTTTGTAAATTGGGCGACAGAACGTCTCCTAAAATATTCTACACTTTTCTCACGTCTACCAGTGACCCTAACAATGAAATATTCTGAATGGTCAATTATAATGATCATTTGTTGTGTTGATGCCACAGGTTATGCTGTTAGAGAAATTTATGTTAAGGAAGAATATTATGTTGAAAAAATGTGGTGTAAAATAAATACTTCTCATCGTATACGTGTCGACGTGTATATGTGGATATATATATATATATATATATATATATGTTTGTCTATGTGTGTATGTACATGTAGTACATATATTCACATATATATGAAGTATGTGTGATTGCATTATAAGTCTACAATAATATCTATATGTAAAATATGAATGTAAATATTCATATATGTAAAACATGAAAAAAAACACTGAAGAAAATTACATAAATTACATTAACAGATATTGAAAAATACGTGACTAAACATACAATTTTTTTGTCTTGTTTCAGTCACCTATTTCCAAATATCTACTAATATGATTTATGTAAATATCTTCAGTGTTTTCTGCTTTTCGTTGCTGTCTTTTTTTTTTCAATGTTTTACACTTATTCTGATAATATAGTACTATGTGTAAATTTCCTTTTGTTGAGATCTTCTGTTGTTGGTCATGTAACGGTTTTGGGGATTTAAAAACAAAACAGTCAAATTAGCATGTTAACCCAGCAGTTTGATCAATGATTTTGATATATAGCATTTGTCATACTACATGTAGTTTGTTATTTTACTTTGGGTATCATCATAATGCATTGTATATAGATGTTGTTTTATACTAAACGTCATTTAACATTTCTGAAACAAAAAATGTGTTTAGAGTTTAAAATCATAGAGCTTTGGAGACGATATCTATATATATATATATTTATATATACACACACACACACACATATATATATATATATATATATATATATATGTGGGGGGGTATATAGTAAAATCTTTTCTTGTATTTCTACTGTTCGCAAATACTATTTGTGAGAAGGGGAGGGTAGATAATGAACAAATGAAAGAGAGAGAGATAGAGAGAGAGAGAGATGGAGAGGGTAGAAGGTAAGAAAAATGTAATTATAACTTCCTGTCAATCCAATTTTTTTTCCTTTTGGGCCTTCCAGTTGTCAATTAAGCCCTTTCTAAAGGTGTTTTTAATGATCAAATTTCAAAGAAAGGCCGAGGAGATATTGAATATAAAGGAAAATTTCTTGTGTCGAGAGTAGTAGTGGGTGTATCCATAAAAGAATGAAAGAATGACATGTGAGAGAAGGGAAGCTGAACAAAGACTGAGGCAATGAATGAAAGAGAGAAAAAACAAACAAACAAGAAACAGAGACAAAACAGAAAGGACAGAAGATTGAAAAAAAAACCCAGAAAAACAGTCATTGTCGCTCCTACGAGAACGAAATGAGACGTTGAACCAGATATTCAGCGATTTAGGTAATTGGCTTAGAAGAGGAAAAAAATAGGCAAAAATATCAAACTTGATAATAATAAATGTTAATTCAATACTTAATAGTCAGCAAAATCTTACGCAGAAGAAAATCCTTTTTATTCTTCCCAGCATAACCAACTATGGTTTGCTATTCACAGAAACGCTTCTTAAAATGACTGAAATCGGCGAAATTTTTCCATTTTCTGCTAATCAAAAAAAAACAAAAACAAAAACAAAAAAACTATGTACTCAAAAACAAATTATTGATACCATTTATAGATTTACTTTTACTAAACTAATCGGATTTAATCTGCTATCGTAGATTTCTATGAGCTGAATTTGAAAAATTGGTCCGATATTGCCTCTAAATGATTAATTTGGCGACATAATTCCCACACTTCCTCTCTTTCCCTCCCTTTATCTTCGATTTGCAAGTAGCTGGCTGATTTCTTTTTCCCTAAGCCTCTAATAATGTACCTTTCCGTCCCGCAGACGCATCTTTTTTGGTCCCCTTTCGTGATAAAGTACTTCACAAACGTGACATCATTTTGTAGAGGGTAGCAGTTACACACTCCAATTATTTTACTACTACTACTACTAATAATAATAATAATGATAATAATAATAATAATTATTATTATTATTATTATTATTATTATTATTACAGCCACCAAAATCTGAAAATATATGTACAGGAGGATCACGAGAGAACCAGGAAGAACAAAAATTGAGACTCCAGAAGTGGAAAAATCAATCGGCATTTCAGAGGAAAAACTCAGGGAAATCTGATAAATAGATAGGGATTGAATATACAAAGGAAGAATAAGACTAGAAAAGTGAAAAAAGTGGACAGTGGGGAAATAAAAAAAAATTCAATCACCAACGGAATATTTGAATGGAGTAATCCAGTCCAGAAGGAGTACAAGAATATGCATGAAGAGGTGGGAAAGGTAGCCTACTGGAAACTGTTCAAGAGATTGCATTCTGACAATACGGTTCAATGGCATAAGCAAGGACCTGAATCTGTCCAAGAGAATAAAATACCGTATATCATCTGGGACTTTGATGTTTTAAGGGATCGCCCGATCCATGCCCGAGTGCTGGATAGGGTCGTCATTAAAAAGACAGAAAGGACGTATCGGATAATACATCTCGTTTTTTTCTTTTCCAGTAGACCTCAGAGTGAATCAGTAGGAATTGACATGCTAGTTGAGTATATTGTCCTTGCTAGAGAAGAGAAAAAAATATGGAACAATAAAGTGACAGAGGTAATAATTATAGCCAGAACTCTGAAAACAGTCCTTGAGAACCTAACAAAGTGGTTGGAAGAACCAAAAGTCTGGGAAATGACCAGGACCATACACACGACATTACTTGTAAAATCAAAGTTCTTACCAGGGATAAGAAATACATCTTTTTAGACGAGGTTGAATAACATTGTAATTAGGTCTAGTGCGATGGTAGACCTGTGTCTCACCGGAAAGGTTACTTCCACTCTCTGTAAATCCTGTTGAATGCCTTATTTGATGTGTGAGAAACCATGAATTGCGGACATTTAAACGATAAACAACCATAGAAGTTTACTGCCAACTAATCCGATCTTGGAAAATGGCTTTGGGCAAAAAATGCCCAAACTCCAGTGAACGGAGAAGTGTTCGTTCTTCATCACAATTATGCATGTCCTAACACCACTCAAGTGACCGAGGAACTGATACAGGCATTTGGCTGTAGAAGACGATCCTTGTGCCCTTTTCTCTTGACCTCGCTCTAGCTGACTTTACCCTGTTTAGGAATTAGAAAGAAAACATTTTGATCTACAAATACTTACTTCAAGAGAAGTGGTTGAAAATCATTCAAGGTCTTATTCTTGTTCATAATCGAAGGAATATTCGAAATTTGATATCGGAAATCCCGCAGATAGATAGAATAAGGTTGTCGGATTTGAATGACAGTAAATTAAGGATTATATATCTTTATTCACCACTACGTTTCTGTACCGAAATAAATGAAAATATCGAATAGAATTTTTATTAGAAACTCATATCAACGAATAAATCTTTGGCTAAAACTATATCAAGGCAATTTATACCTCTTAAATCAGTATACGTATTTTGCCTGTACAAAGATACGGATACAACAAGATACCGGCATAAGATATTAACAACAACCAAAGAAAAGCAAGTAGTTTTATTGGTGATTAAGGTTTGAGTACCAAACATATAAGCATGTATTCTTATTTCTTCTCTATTTGTTTGAACTCATTCATCCCATTGGTTGATTAAACCGCCTTCTATGACAAATAATCACGTCATAAAAACACTCAAAACTCTGTTTGATTCCATATTAAAAGACCTTGGTCTGAATTAAATCTTTAAAAAAAAAGTAGAATATTTAAATTATTAAAAAGTAATTTACGCAATTAAATAACTTTTGGTCCCTTTGTGTCGGCCCATACATACAACATATTAATGACAGATATATGTTCGTATCCAATCAAAAGCTGAGTTGGTTTGAATCGTAATTCCTGGAAAAAACGGTCAATCTTGTTTGATACTGCTTATGGTCCAAACACAATAAATATCATAACTGAAATTAAGCAGCATCAACCTTAGTCAGTACCTAAGTGGATGACTGCTTTGAAATTCCACGTACCATGAATGGAAATATTGAAATGGGTGACGCTACTCCGAATGCTTGTGGCTTCTAAGTCTATTTCACACATTGCAATCTGAGACAAGGCAAACTTGCGATATGAGAAGCTGTAGCAATGTCGTAGGCAGTGTGATGATACTAGCTAGTTATCAAGTCAGTTTGAAACTCGGCACCTGTAATTTAAACCAGCTCTTGGGTCATCTGAAGATAGAATTACGAGGTGGGGGAAGCTTTAGCAAATTCTCACGCTTCCCAAATATTCTGTTTGTGAGCGCCTTCGAGTATAAAGCATCATTGGAGAGTCATGACGGATTGTGTCATCGGAACAGGGAAAGAGATAATCAGGTACAAACAACAGAGTTGGGGAAAACGCTAAATCTAGAAAGGTGGAAGGAAGACCGACAGGGCAGTAAAGTTGTCATTCCTGATAACGTACTGTGACATGGCGATATATAGTGAGCCGTCTCGATTATGCTGAGTTGAAGTAGTCGTATTTCTTTCTACCGGTGGGCCACCCTATCTCATGTCTAGAGCAGATTGTACATCGAGCTATTTATGTTTCCATTGGTGCGTGTTTAATGTAGAGGTCTGTTCAGTATACAGCCAGAAGCATATGCTTCAACCTTATCACGGGTCATGTATTCAAATATATATAAGGCATTTGAACACGTTGGGGGAAACAGTTATTTCAGTCATATATATATATATATATATATATATATATATATATATATATATATATGTATATATGCATACAAACGTGTAAGTTTGTATTTATCTTTGTGTCTTTATTTAGTCTGAAGACACATTGACTAGGACCCGGCCATTGTGCTCAAAGCATGGAGAATACAATGGATGCTTAATACAAACTACGACTACCGGATACAAAACATTGAAATCAACAAGACAAACAAGGGAGACAACTCAAAAAAGAACCATGGAAAAAGTAATGCTAGGGTAACAGATACAAAAAAAAATTGATTTGAGGATGGTTAAGGATGTTATACAAATAAGTAGGCAACAAAAATGGAAATGGGCTTGGAACTTAGCAAGACAAGATCAAACAGATAAAACACAAGGTGATTAATTGGTGCTCATAGGACAGTAAACCAAGGTAAGAAGAGACCAAGCACAGGATGGAAAGATGAGTGTAAAATGATTTAGTACGAATAAATGGTGGATTGGATCAAACCAAGAAATTTTCTATTTGACTGAAATACGATTCTGTAATAGTCTTTTAAATTAATCAGTTTGCCAAATCTTCCAAACGGATCTGTGCAATCCTCTGATTTATGTTGATTTTTTTGTATCCGTCATCCTATCATTGATCTTTCCGTGGATCTATTTGTGTTGTTTCCGCAGTGTATTTTGTCAATTTCCATGTTTTGCATTTGTAAGTCATAGCTGGTATCATGCATCCATTGAATTCTTCGTGCTTCGAGCACATTGGCCAGGCCCCATTCAGTATGTCTCTAGACCACATGAAAAAAAAAACAAGATGAATACACACACGCAGGCACACATTCATACACACACACACACACACACACACACACATATATATATATATATATATGTCTGAGAACAAAGTTATATATATATATATGTATATATGTATATATATATATATATATACGCATATATGTACGAATCTATCTATCTATCTATCTATCTATCTATATATATATATATATATATATATATATATATTTATATATATATGTATATATATATATATATATATATATATTTATATATATATATATGTATATATATTTGTATATCCGTCCGCATACGTGTGCGTGTGTGCGTGTATGAGAGCGTGCATGTTTTTAACCTGAGTATTGCTGTATGATGTATAGGAATATAATTGCGAACACACACACACATATATATACATACATATTTGCATATACGCCAATATACATGTATATTTATGTGTGCGAGTGCATTGGTGTTCATGTGTGTGTATGCTCATGTGTATGTGTTTGGGTGCGTGTATTGCAACCAATAGAACATTTGCCTATTCTAATAATGTCCACTGATATGTATTTGTCACCGGACGTGCTTTGCCTTCTTAATCAAGCTCGAGTCTTCATATTGCAGTTTATTTTAAGCTGGGCCGCTTGGATTTTTCCGTGTACTGCATACTAACCAAAAGAGCTAATTTATCCCCTGCACAATTTAGCAACGTCTACCTTCTATAGATGCATGTGTTCTTCTGTATCTCTCTATAATGATGCATAATTGCATTTTCCCAGTAGTCTGTTACCATCTCCCTCCCCACTCTCTCTCTCTCTCTCTCTCTCTGTCTCTCTGTGTCTCTGCCTCTCTCTGTCTCTCTCTCTCACTCTGCACAAATATTTTCATCGGTCTATCTATCAACATATCTATCTTTCCTCCTCGATTTTCAACTAGGCATGTTTCTATTTAAACTAAAGTTATTCCCTGTATTTAGGTCTCATTGAATCTCTTTATCAACTTGTACACATCTATCTATCCATCTATCTATCAATCTATCTATCTATCTATCTATCTATCTATTTTGTAGTCACACTAGTATCACTAGCAGCTATCAATATACATTGAACTATACCAAACGATTCGACATCATTATCACTCAATGTATTGCTTTCGGAGTCACTCTTTTCAACTCTCTCTCTCCCTCTAACACATACACATTTATGAATTTCCCTCCACCTCGCTCTTTCTGTCCCCCCCCACTCTCTCTCTCTCTCTCTCTCTCTCTCTCTATATATATATATATATATATATATATATATATATATAATGTGTACTGTAAAGAGTGAGACAAACTCGGGAGTGAAGCGTTTAGAGGTAAGGTTTATCAATACTCAGATGTAAATTGTCCTGACATGTTTCGGGATTCTTCCCATCTTCAGTGGTGTGCGCTATATATATATATATATATATATATACACACACACATATATATATATATATATATATATATATATATATATATATATATTTATATATATGTGTGTGTGTGTGTGAGTGTGTGTGTGTGTTAGAATTATTTAGATCCGAGATAACGATCTGAGTTGTTTGTGGATCATTTTCAGAGCTGGGTACAGCAATACTGAAGTTCCCTTAGTGATCCTCTGATTATACCTTCAGACAAGTCGTTGACTCTTTGGGGTTTTTTCTCAGTGCTTTGGTAACTGCCCTCTCATCACGATCAGAAATCTCATTGAGTCTACCGCCTCTCTTCTTGGCTCCATAACTTTCTGGGTCACGCAGAGAAAAAAAAATCCCAACTGACTACTGCTATTTTGCTCAGCCATTGCAAGTTGTGATATATGAGTTTACCTGCCTAGAAATCCCCAGGCTCACACATTATTTACGCAAGCTCATCAGTTGGTTGTCGTACATCATCATTTAGGGGCCTTTTTCAGGGACAATGTTGTCGTTCAGTTGACTCTGGCGGGGCATGATGACTCAGCTTTGTTGACAACTTGTGTGAAGAGATATTCCTTAGGAGAGGACAAATTGAATGTCAATCATGTTCAAATCGCGTAAACATACATGATGTAAAAAGGGAAAGATCTAATTTGATATATATATATATATATATATATATATATATATATATATATATATATATATATATATGTGTGTGTGTGTGTGTGTGTGTGTGTGTGTGTAAATGTTTGGTTGTCTGATTATCGATCTGCTTAAATTCCCAATATACTCGTTGATAAGTCGATCATTGTTTTGTCTCCAAGACATTATGAATTTACGTCATATATATATTGGACACCGGTGTCTACAAGCTTTTCAACATAATGGACGCAGGAATTAGGATAGCCTAATATGACATATAGAACAGGTCTTCAAAAACTCACATGAAGGAATATATTTGAATTGTTCCTCTGGTACGATGCAATAACTTATCAAACAAGCCTTGTTGTTTCTAGATCAAACTCTACCCTTACTCCAATTCCAACTGAATATTGCAACTTTTGGATTGTATATATAATAAATGAATCCATATTATAGAAGACTTGTTACACCAGCTCAGTTTGTATGATATTCGCTGACCGATCACTTGGCTTTGATTTCAAAACACAGTAGGGGAATGGTTATTTTATATATACGTTCATACATTCGTTTTGTTGAACGCTACATGATAGACTAGCAGTGAAGGGTTTACTCCCCTAGATTTGGTGAGGATTGCTCTGTTTGTTCTTGTTACGGGGAAAACCAAATGCTACTAAACTTGGGCTGGAGTTAGCCAAAATTTATTATCAGATTTAATCAAATACTTTTTTTCTTAAAGAAGGTAAATGATGAAAATGAAAATGATTTACAATGTGTCATCCAATCGCTGCCTTTATCAACCCAGCTGGCTCAGAGGTCGTGACTGCACCCGATAGATGATTGAAATTTGTAATCTGCATAGGACAACGAATCTCTATGAAACCCACAAAGCAAGAAGAGATCAAGCGAACAATCACCCTAGGATGGCAAGTCATTGGTCGGGCAAACTCAACCTCCAAAAACAAAGAGATCCCAATAATCCAAAAAAGAAGAGTATACAACCAATGCCTCCTCCCAATATTCACTTATAGAGCTGAAACATGGAACCTAACCCAGAGACAGACCTGCAAATTGAGAAGCATGCAACGTGCATATGAGAAAATTATGCTCAACTTTATATGGACAGATCACTAGATAGCACAGTATATCAGGGATAAAACGAGAGTCCGAGACATCATAGACTTTATAAGAAAACTTGTGAGACAATTGGCAGGCCATGCTGCAAAAATGACATCACGACTCACAACATGGATCCTAAGAGATCACACGTGAGACTGAGGCCGACAGAATACGAGATAGAGAGATGGACGGGACAAATTTAGAATATATTGGCTCCACGACGTCTATGATAGAGAAATGTGGCGGATCCTGGGCGTTTAAAGACTGGTGATGATGTTGATGATGATGATGGTGATGATTCAAGGCGGGTATTATGGCAATTGAGAAGGAAAGTGAGGACCAGAAGGAAGAATGTTGCGACTGCACCTACAGAGACAGACGTGGACTAAAACTACAAAAAGCTCCAACAGAGTCTGTTGCTCGAAAATTGAGCTGTGCAATCACAGCAGGCGCTACAGCTCAAATAACAAGTCTAACCTTGGTGCACGTTCTATTGTCTTCCGAGACAGATTGAGACAAACAACAAAAAGGACAACGGCAGCTTCGTTTAGTGAAATTTTGTTCAGCTTTCTCTGTCTATACAGGGTACAGGGGGGGGGGGGGTAATGGCACTCAGTGACTGTTGATGAATTGGTAGGAAACAATAGACAGCTTGTTGAGGATTTTCAAGAATGATATTTCGAAAACTGCATGATACAAAATATGACTTGAAAAGCAACGTCTTACCATGTACAGAATGGTATAGTCGATATATAATATCTAATATCAAAAGCTGCATGACTCTCTATGTAATACGAAAGGATACATGATATAACGGATGATATGAAAAGGTACACGATACGGAGTATGGTATGAAAAAAGCATATGATACCATGTATGGTATGAAGAACTATGTTACGCTTATGAAAAGTTACATGATGTTATACATTACATGTAAAATTGTTATTATGTATGCAACTTTTTTCCCCTCTTAATTGCCAATTCTTATCATGTTGAGAAAGTTGTGATGAATTGTATCCAGTCTCGACTGAACACCACTGGTTTCTGGAAACTCAGAAATTGCGAAAACTCAACGCAGAGTCGTCACTTTTAGAAGACTGGGGCAATGCGAACTCCCCATTTCTTGTTTTCCCCACTCCCTGTTGCACTGAGCTTAGTTCCGTGGAGTATGTATATGATTGGACTTAACAAATATATGTAAAAAAATGGCCATATCAATAACGACATTAATTATTTTTATGTAATTGTCAATCCATTGCGTGGGCAATGAACCCTTATCCTTTTTCTCTTTTACTCATTCATTTCTTGTCGTTCGAAGTCTGGTAAATCAGAGCTTCCCAAGGGAGGCTTTCTGCTTTTGACACCTGGTATCCCTTGACAATCATCGAATTGGGAATTGACCAGACTCAATGTTGCTTAACCCAATTGATCATAAGAGAACCGGTGTGCACAACGCAACATAGTGGTAACTCTGCTTCTATTGAAAATGAAACACTGTATTCTATTCTTCCTTTACTTATCGTTGACAACGTCATTTTTTATTATCCTATCGGGTCGTTTTATAATCTTTCACCAACACAGTTGTCTGATTCTATATCTCCGTTCCTTTTATATTATAACTTTCTTCATCACTAATCGTTAACCAACCATTTGCTCCTGTTTAACTATTTTCTTGGTTCGTTTCACCGATTCTGCTTCCATTCCCTTTTTTTAATGATTTCGGATTCTGTTTTGTTTCTTTCATTACTTGCAACTTAGACTGTTCCACTTACATATTTCTTTAGCGATCTATTTTCTTTTTTCTTTCGACTCTCTCCGTCTCTCTGTCTCTCTCTGTTTCTCTCTCTCTGTGTCTTTCTCTGTCTGTCTGTCTGTCTGTCTGTCTCTGTCTCTGTCTCTCTCTCTTCATTTTACTCCTTCATAATCCTCTGGGGTCTCTGGTCATTGGCATTCATTAGGTTGATGCAAAGGCTCTCAATGCTATAATTTGCAGAATGTTAAAGTGTCTGAGAAGTGTCTTTTGAAGTTTGCTTAACCCTTTATTATGTACACTTTTACGTATGTGTGGCTTGGGTGACAATGTTGCCTTATTCTAGAGAAGATCATGGTTGAATATATAATAGGTATCTGAAATTGTTTACTCCTGAGGTTTATCAAGGGAATAGCGCTGCAAAAGCCAGACAATTGATCACTGAAGCTTACATTAATGATGCAATAGGTGTGAGAACTTGTCCGGGATGCTTTGCAATGTTTTAAAAAGTTAATTTTGAATAAAAGAAAAAAAAAAGATACTTTGTAGAAGACATCAGAATATGGAGAATAATAAATTAGAAGAACTCTTGTAGGAAAAAGTGGTGGTGGACAATACATGAAGTTGCTGAGATGGAAACCAGTTAGCTTCTCTGCATGGTGTATTAGAGTACCTACGAAAATTTTTATTGTGAAGGAAATTAACCGCTGATTTCATTGTATACCTTTCCTCATGTTACAAATGCGACGCACCAAACGATGATAGAGCTTAGAATTTATTTCGTATGCAATGAATTATACAAACCAGCCAACTTCAGATTATTTTTTGTTCTGATCCCTGCAACGCTCCCTGTATGGTCGACAGCTGCAATAAAATAAAGACATGGAAAATTCTTACAATGAATTCCTCAAATAAAAACTGGAATCGTTCTCTTATGTCAAAGTGCACAACTCGACTAAAAAGTAGAATTGTATGATAGGAGGAGTAAGAAAATACTTTGAAAAGAGACTAATGAAGTTATGGATTGAAAAAATCAATTAAAGATTCTGGAAATATTTGAATTAGCCCAGTATTTATTTAGTGTTTCAGGAGAACAAACAGGTGGAATAAGCTAGCTGACCACCTTTTGGATTCAAATCAGCGTGGAGAATATTTTGATAGGGAATATTGATTTATGGTTTAAATTTAATCTTGATATCTTGTTTAAATTTGCGATATCAATAAATGGCAAAACTATTGTGACATGACTCAGTTTGGCCCATAGCTTAACTTGTGACACAGAGATTGAATTTTAACACAGCCCCCAATTTCAAATAAGCAGAAAACAATGCACAAAAACGCTAATCAACAGAGATTTGTATTTTGTGCTCCCAACAAAAACAAAAGAAAAATCGAGAAAAAGAAACATTCAGTTGTGATGTCGACAGTGTTGAGATCTTTGTTCAAGACGATAGTATTCGACATTTTTCCAGGAAATTCAAAAAAAGATTCACTACATTCATTTAGATTATAACTTGAGAATAACAGGTGTGAATCATTTCCCTGAGACCAAGGTACATGATCAACTACAACCTGAAGAGGAAACCACACTGTACCATGTGTTATACTATATGACTAGAAATATAATTGAATAGGAAACAGAAGTCCTTATTACAGATCAGTAGAAATTATCAATTATCAGCAAATGAAATGAAACATAGCTGTATACTTGGCACTGCAAGACTAGAAAAAACAAGGATCACCTTGCCCCATAACATATGGACCAACCTACCCCAAACAGAGACATACTTGGGGAGTATCCGATAGCTGTCACTCGATAGAGGAAAAGCGTAACCTTTGATATACAGATTCATTCAGTTATGCATGTCTAACTGATCCGAATAAATCTTCAAGAAGTTTACTTTTAATGAGCAAAATCAATTTTCTAGCACTCATCTCAGCAGTCGGCAACACGTACGCGCCAGATATCCGGTGTAATGAGGCTGGTGATCATGTGACTTGGTCATGTGATCAAAATGATTGAAAAACTCTAAGGCTTTAAATGAAAGCCTGCTATCTGACTTGGCCCAAAACATGGGAATCAGCATCGAAATCTGTGATATCAAGTGACTTTGGGGAATATACTGCTTCGACAGCTTGAAAAGATTCGCCTTCGTATGAATTATAAAACTGAAGAGGACTGCAAAATCGAACTGTCGAAGTTTTCTTCGTCCTTCTTCTCATTACTGTGTCCCCTTTCTCTCTCTCTCTCTCTCTCTCTCTCTCTCTCTCTCTCTCTCTCTCTTTGGTTATTTTCCTTTGTTTTACTTTCATCTTTCTTTCTCCTATCAATTATTTATTTATTTTTTATAATCCATTTTCCTCCAATTTTTCATTCACCCTTCTTCGTGTGTACTTTTTTATTCTATTCCTTTCACTTCCACTATTTTTCATTCTTCTTTCCTCCTTCTTTTCTTCCTCTGTAAACATCCTTCTAAATTTATTCTTTCATTGTTTTTGATCCTCTTGTATTTCTTCATTTTTCTTTCTCAAATTATATTTCCTGTCCTCCTTCTCTTTCCATCTTTCTCCTGCAATGTCTTTCCTCTTTCATTTCTCTTTCTTATCTTCTTTTCTGTTCCTTCACATCTACATTTCTATTTCCTATTCTTTTTTCGTGTCTATTTTTCTTCTCCGTCCTTCTCCATCTCATTTGTTCTCCTTCGTCCTTCCTTCCTTCCTTTCTTCCTCCCTTCATTCTTTCTTCTAAAAATCTATGTAGTTTCTTGATTCCCTCTTATTTTTCCTTCGCCCATTCTCTCTTCTTTCTTCTTCTTTCTGCTTCTTCCTCTTTTTTCGCCTGCTGCCAATTTCTTGTTGTACTTCTCTACACTATTTTTCGACTCCCTATTCTTTCTTCCCCTTTCTTTCTTTTTCCGTCAAATTTCTCCTTCTATGTACCCCTTTCTCCTTTTCCTCTCTGTCATCCTTTCTTCTTCTATTTTCTGTTTTCTTTGCCAATTCTCTCTCTTCGAACCCTCCCCTCCTTTCTTCTTCCTTCCTTGTTTCTTTTCCTTTTTTTCCATCCTCTATCAATACAGTCTTCTTTCTTTCACTCTTTCTCTCTTTTTCCCTCTCTCCATCCTCTTTCTTTCTTTCTCCTTCCTTTCCTCTCTTTCTCCTATTTGTTGACATTGTCTGTCGATCACCTCTCGTTTCTCTCTCTTCCCTTCTTCTTTCCTCTCTCTTTCCTCTTTTCTTTCTTCCTCCATTCTTCTACATCGTTTGTCGATTTCTTTTCATTTCTCCCTTTCCTTCTTCGTCCTCCCTTTTTTTCCTTCCTTTCTTCTTCCCTCTAGTTTCTTCATTCTTTCTTTCTTTCCCTACTTTTCTACATCGTTTGCCGATTCTCTATTCGTTTCCTTCCGAGTGAACTCATGTTTTCGCGCCAATAGACATTTCCTTCGTGAAGTCTCCGAAATGACGGGGGGTGGGGGCTTGGTTGGTTGGTGGTGTCTGAATTCTAGCGGAGAGACGAACGTAGCTGTTTGCTCGTGGGTAGATGGATGGAAGGGTGGAAGTGAGGTGATATCGACTTCATAAGAGGATTCGCGAGTACAGGTGGAAGAATGTTGTGCGTCGCCAAATCTCCGATGAAGAATAGAAGCGAGGGTTGGCGGGGGTAGGGGGTGACTGTGGAAGACAGAATCAAAGAATAAATGAAACAGGTTTGGTTAGTCACTCAGTAGAAATCGTCAAGACACCATTATCAATTGGCAACATGCTGTTTTAGAATAACAATTGAAATAGAAGGTGATCAATGTAAACGTTTTGTCTCTTGTACTTTGCTGGTTGGTGTCGACTTAGAAAAAGAAATTTTGGATTTTCCAGAAAACAAAAATGTTGCCAGACATAAAGGATCGATTTAGAATAAATGCACATTCTAAGTCAACCCACACAAACACACACACTAAAATCATATTTAGAAAAGGGGAATCAAATGAAAACGGAGTGGAAGTTCTGTATTTTTTTTAAAGATATAATAAGGAGGAAATTCTTCTGATTTTCAGCCCTTTTGCTACATTTGGTACGGCCCGATAATACATACATTCATAGCAAGCCAGTCCAACCAAATCGAACCGATTCTGACGGTTAGGGTGGAAGTTTTAGTTGACGGTTTCTAACATAGAAGATCAGTGAAAAAACAAAAAAAAACTAGAAAGAAGGCAACAGATATAATTTAGCCGTTCAATCATATAAAAGGATAAGCGACAAACATTGAAAGGAAATCTAGGAAATAGTTAAATTTCCGTGAAGCACCTCAACAATTCAACTTCTTTTGTAAAACTTGTTTTTATGTCAGATCTGAGTGAAATATGACATGAAAAAATCAAATGTCGCATATTAGAGTGAAAGTTCAACGAATATCTTATTCAGATTGAGCTAATCAAGATAGAGAAATAGAACATATATGTATATACATATATATATATATATATATATATATATATATATATATATATATATATATATATATATATCAGTAATTCAATATCCGATGCGAGATGGGTTATTATATATATATATATATATATATATATATATATATATACATATCTTATGTGATGCCTATACATGATTACACATATCAGTTCATTGCATATGTTACATTGTATTTGTGCATATATCTGGTAACACGTGTTACTGCGTATATATGGTACCTAATATGTTTGTATATGGATGTTGTACCTTATATTTTGGTACATATATATATATATATATATATATATATGTGTGTGTGTGTGTGTGTGTGTGTGTGTGTGTGTGTGTGTGTTTGTGTGTGTGTGTGTCCTAACTAGTTTCGACCCCTTTGTCCATCATTGGAAGAAAAAATCATCATCAGCTGTTATAAGGATATAACTGTTGGACAAAGGTCTTTCCCATCTCCTTCTAAGACGAGTGTGATTGCGCAAATCTTTGGAATGTCTTAATGACAAACTTTTTATCTTTTTCCCTTTACATATAGTCTATTCCTGTATTTTTTACCGTCCAACAAGTACAAATTGTTTAGCTTTATGCACCATCTATTGCTTTTTTTGGCTATGTACCCTGCCCCTATCCATTTCTGAAAGTCAATATATCTGTTCGTACGGAGAGGTAGAGAGATGGTGAGAGAAGGGGATGGGGCATAGATACATAGACTGATAATGAATAGTATATACGCAAGATCTGTCTAGGGGGCTATTTGGAATAACACAAGAATCGTTAGTGCGTCCTTAATAAAACTTGCTAACCTTTCAAAAAGAAACTTACAGTGAAGACGTGAATGGAAACTCTCCCGTTTGCTTACTCAGTCAGCAATAATTCGTCAACGTGGGAGCATGTGGGTTGTGTGTCTGTCACATATACAATAATCAATTGAATCATTCTTCATGTCTCCAGCTGGGTTTTATGGTTAGAAATCACAACGTCAGAGTTTGTCAACCCCTAAAATGTTGTCAAAATGTAGTTCTCTGCAACTTCCGGGTCTACCTATTAGATTTCACACCAGGGATAAGATTAAAGAGGTCGCAAGGAATAAACTGATGTTGATCGCCCAAAAGACTTTTTGGAATGTTTTAAAGAGTGAAAAGGGCGTTTGAATGAGTTTGTGAGGTCCCATGGGGTTTATTTTGAATGGCACGAAGGTGCCATTGTCGGATATAGGCTGTGTTTTCGTTATGGCTGGATACATTTGGGGTGTACACATACACGTAAACAGATACATTCTTCTCCAGACTGGAGCAAGTTTTTTTCTGAAAAAGATGATTGGCATCTGTCGAAATGCATCAAAACAGGCCCACACGATGATAAAAACATTTTTTTTTCATGTAACATCTGCTTTTTCTTGAGTTGTTCTCTTCACCTTTCAATCGTCACTTTCATGAACATCATGTCAAATAACTTCAAATTCCCGATACAAACATATTCTTGTCGGTAAATAATTTGGAAATACAAATTGAAATCCTTTATTATTGTAATAACTTTACAAGAGTCTAATGCTTTTGTCTATATTCCAGACCATTATCAGATTATCAAAATCAGAGAAAAACTGTACAATTTTTTTGATTTACAGTCTTGAACACTTTAAAATTCGGCATTGTCAAACGCACAAATGCTAAACGCCATATTTTAAGGTATGTGAGTGAATATGTGTGTTATTGTCTGTCTTTATGTCCGGGAAGTATCAGGCTGTCTTTCCCACTATTCAAAATCTTCTTCCGTGATCACTATCGGCTGACAATCGCATTCGCCTTAATCTTGTCCACGGTCAGAAATCTTTTTGGGAAAAGCAAAAAGTCGAAGCCAGCCAAATCTGGACTGTACGAAGACAAACATTGGCGATGTCATGTTTTGTACCGGTTTTACGATGTTTTCTTACAGACCTCGTCCAAAAAATTATTATTACAAAGGTTAGCAGGCGATGACTTCGATAGTGAGTTCGATCCTCAACGGTAAGCATAAATGTACGGCCCTCTTCTAGTGAACCGCAGCAAATACCTACACCGAATCGTACATAGTCATATGTAAAACTTTGAATATATACTGTGTTCCTCTCTAAATTTTTTTCAAAATCATCTCTGTTGTTTAGAACAAGAAAACAATATTGTCAAGTAGAAAGAATCGACTTTTATTCAAATTCGTTCCCTAAGAACTAGTGTGGCCCCAAAATTAGAATATGATTATCTATCATTCACATATCGCTAGTTGAATTCTCGTAAACTATTTTCAATGCTATTATTTACCTTAATTTATGTTTTAATAGCTTTTTATAGTATCTTTTGACGGCTCGAGTAAATGTTGCCATGAAAGATAAGCTCCTAAAGATAAAAATGTAAGTTACTTAGTATTCGGAATTCTACTTAAACATTGAATATTGCAACTTTTCTTGGTTCGTTGATCATAAAACCGGACTCAATGGGGGGGTGGGGTGATGTTTCTTTTTCCTAAAAAAAGAAAAATACATCATACCCACTGTTTCAAACGGCCGATATTCCCGGTAAACGAATTCTGTATGTTTTTTCTGTAAAAAAATATATCTGATTCCAAATATATCCGTGAATATTTTCCCACTGGGATCTATGGAGAGATCAGATGAAAAAAAAACCAAAAAAAAACCGATTAGGCCAGACGTCGTAAAGCAATAATTACCAAGCTTATCTTACTGGCCGTTGTTTCTGATCTCCCATTATAGATGGTCTGATAGCAATTAATGCTAAGTTACTATACTTGTACGACAGGCTGGGTGATTTTGCTGTCCGTAACACTCGACTCACCCACTTAGGTGCCAAAACTTTGCTAATAAAAGCACCTCCTTCCCACCATCTTTGTAAGTATAGACTCTTCAACTGAAACAAATTTGCTATTATTCCTTTTCATAATATAGTTTCATAGAAATCCAAATATATCTGCGAGATTCTTTCACGGTTATTAACTAGTTAATAATAACAGGGTGTGATTGTTTTGGAGAGTAAGAAAAGAGTGTTGCAATGCTATTCTCTTCCTGAATCTACATCTGCTGGGCATTTGGCTGTATCACTGACTGAGCCATTCTATCGAAGTCATGTGGTTTGTCACCGAGTGGGCTCGATTGGCGTTGACGCATGCGTGGATGGAGCGTACAAACGAACTGTTCTCCAGGTTGAGGAGAGTTTAATATATTTCGTGTTTGACGCTTCACTGAAACAGGCGGTTTGACTCGTTGTTCATCTTCTTTATTACTGAAGACACCGAGATAGGAGCCCGGGGCTAATCTCAATGAATGCGACGTTGTAAGATGGCAAAAGAAATGGTATCGGTCATGCTGTGTGGCTGTTGTTGATGTTGTTGATGGTGATGAGGGCGGTGTTGTTGTGGCTGGCTGTGATGTCAGTAATGTCTACACTGAAGTGAATTACGAAAAAGATGGAGTCAAGAGAGATGATAATGAGAGAGAAGAAAAAGGTGAAGTTAGAATTTCAGAGCAGGGAAGAGAATGTGATTATTAGACGGATGCATGATCCGAAAAGAAGGTAGAAAAGGTGAAAGAGGGATAAGGTCCTGCAACCGTAGGAGACGTCGAGAAAAAAAAAACAGACAAACAGAAATATACTGATATGTAGCACAGAAAAATCTAAAAATGGTGGGGACGATGAAAAAAAAAAAAAGAAATAAAAGCGTGAGAGAGAGAATGAGGGAAAAGTCCGATAGAAATGAGAAAATAATGTGGAGGGGGTAGAGGAAAGGAAGAAAGTATGAAAGGAAGAAAAAAAACTGTGAGAAAGAGATTGAAGGTCTGACAGAAATGAGAAAATAAGGTGTCGGGGAGGGGGAACTAAAAAATGAAAGAAAGAAAGAAAGTCTGAGAACGACATTGAGTGAAAAGTCTGACAGAAATGAGAAAATAAGGTGGTGGGGTTGAAAGAAAGAATGAAAGAAAGAAAGTTTGAGGAGACCGGGGAGAAGGTCTGACAGAAGAGAAAAAAATAAGATGGAGGTTGAACAAAAGAATGAAAGACTGAAAAAAAGTCTAAAAAAAAGGAACTGAGGGAGAAAATCTACTGAATGAAAATATTAGGTGGGGGGTAGTAAACGAAAGAAAGAAAGTGAGAATATTTCATAACAAAGGTAAGAAAATGTGAAAGGAAGGGAAAAAAAGATAGATAGTGAGCAAGAAAGGAAGAAAAAAGAAAGAAAGAATTCTCATTCCATAACAAAGGCAAGGAAAAGTAAGAGAAAGAAAGAAAGGATTTTTTTCGTAACGAAAATAGGTGAACGTAGAAGAAAGAAAATAAGAAAGGACGAGAGAGACTCTTCCTGGGTGTCAAAGGGAATAAACTCGACGATTATTGTGAAATTGTCACTTATAGATACAGGTTTTGAGAATTCTTCAAAAAGAAATAAAGAAAGACTATAATGAAAAGAGAATTGAAGGAATAAAGAAAATAGATGACTGATATCGTGTAGGTGATGCATTGAAAGATAGAAATAGAAAAATGACTGTAGAGGGCAGTAGAAATCAGATAGAATAGGACAAACAGTGGTCTGGTTAGTCACTCAATAGACACTGACACCTTGAACAACGTCTTTTGAAAGCTTGTCTTGTTGGGGTGGTCAATAGATAATTTACCTTCCCTTATGAACAAAGTGATCGATTCAACGTGAACTCACATTGCAAATTGCACACCTTCCCCCCACAAAAACGGTTTAGGGGGATTTTTTAATAAACTAAGACATTTCTCTTTGCATGATTAGGAATAAATGTTCAAATCTCAAGTCCTCAGGTTACGTTGGCACACAATGTATTCATGATACACACATAGCGAGCCAGTCAGCCAGACCTACTTAAAAACTGAAGAGACTTTTGTTAACAGATTTGGTGTCAGTTTTAATTGATGTTGTCTTGAAGACAATAGGCTTGGCAGAGAACAGAAGGAAAACATGAAAGGTGCAAAGGAAACCGCTTATTATAACCATGGTTGTTCGTTTTAACCGGTTTTTGTCATAAAATGAATTAGCCCAAAACACTTCATTTGAAGTCATCACAATAAGCGGCTTCCTCGACATATATTTCCTAGAATTTCATTGGCAGTTTATCGTTATTTCAAAAAGCCAGTCCCAATGGGATCACAATTAGCGGATTGTTATGTAGTTTTTCAAGTAAGGGTGGATTTACTAAGGGGCTGAAACATTTGAAAAATCGGACCAGTAGGAAGCAAAGGAGGGAGGGAAGAGTTGGGGAGAAATGGGGACAGAGAGACATGAAGGAATGATTGAAAGAAACGTTTAAGGAAACGTTAGAACTGAAATCAGGGAAGGATTGAAAAAGGAAATAATGTAAGAGAAAAAATTTAGGGAGAATGAGCTGAATGAGAAGTTGCAAAAAGAATGAGTTATGGAAGAAATTGAGAATGGAAGGAGTTATGTAAGAAATTGAGAAATGAAAGAGTTAAAGAAGATAAAGGAAAAAGAGATAGGGAGGTGAAACAAAATCAATAACAAGACTGTTACGTGGGTAGTAACGATTGAGGAGAAATCCTTGCAAATTAACAGACAAAAACTGTCTTTACTTTTACTAACATGTGTTTAAATGATGGAATGCTGCCCAAATGTACTACACACACACACACACACACATATATATATATATATATATATATATATATGAATATATAATGAATGCGTTATATTACTTTGAAATTCTATTGTTGAATGAATTTCTGTTATAGCACGTGCCATTTGGCCAACGCAGTGTAAATTGAATAAACAATTGAGGAAAATGTGGCTGCTGCAAGAATCGAACTTGCAGCCGAAAGGTAGCCGCTTTAACGTAAAGCAGCTTATACATAAAGAGCCGCTGGTGTTGCTTATTCTATCAATTAATTCCTTATTTTCTTATCGCTCATAGCCATGCGAGTGATAGGGTTAAATTGATGGGGGAGGTGTATTTTTGGCTTGCATTATTGAGCGAATCGAAGAGAGTGGCGTCATCATGGGGGGGATTGATGAGATTGCCAACATGAACGCTTCGTATAATCCTATACTGCTTCCAATATCTGATTTACCCAATTGAGCACCCATCTAGGTACTAAGCAGGTTTTACGTTGCTTAATTTCGGTGTTCGTATGAAATCATTTTATTCAACGTGATTCGGTCATCCAAACAGTTTCTTTTACACAGATAGGGGCCCTGGACAAGGACAATAAAATGCAAAGGAAGATGTTTACTGGAAAACAAATGAATGAATAATGTTTAGGAAAGCACTCGTATGGAGTTGATCGAATGTCGCGTGACCCACGAGTTAGTATGGCTCCATTTCCCGGACGATCCATGGAGCCCCAGTCATTGTTATTGCAGTGATTGTGGGTTTTTACGAGGCCAAGATGCAAGCTCGATGCACGTAAAACATCGAAGGAGAACAGAAACAAGGTAACTCGCCATCACAGTCAATAATTGAACAAATGTAGCGTCAAAATTTGAAGATCATGTGAAAGGAATTCCACAGAAGAATGAGTACGGTCAGTTTACATTATATTCATGAGATCACTGCCGTTCTCCATTGAAAAGTATCTCAGATGGATGGAGTAAAAAGGGTATCCAGAAAAAAATCTAAATTCTGGAGAATGTAAATGCTATTAACAAACTATACTCAGCAAAATAAAGCCCTTATAAAATTGTTTTTCTTCTTAGCAAAATGGTTTTCTGTAGACGAAAAAGTATGGTCAGGAGCGCTTAATCATACAAAAAAGTCAACACATACGCACGTACATGAAAAGGAAAGAATCCAACGCTACATCCGGTGGCTACAGTTGTTCAATCGTCTGACAAGAAAAATAGAAAAGTGTTACAAAAACGAGAGAAACTTGAACATATATGATTAAAACACAGTCTATAATTGATTAACTAAAGCATCAAAATTTGAAGTCATGTAAAAAACGTTCCATCCCAGGATAAATATGTTCAGGTCAAATTCTATCAGTGACATCACTACCATTTTCCACTGGAAACCATATTGAATTAATTAAAAGAGAAACATCTGGAAATATTTAGATTTTAGAGAATTTAAATGTCATTGATAAACTATACCCGTCAAAATATGATCTACAAAAAGTCGAAAAAGCTTTTTAGTTACACTAATTTATATGGCAAAAGCCATACTAATAAAAAAAAAGTAGTCTCCAAAGTATTCCTGTATACACACACACACACACATACATACATATATATATATATATATATATATATATATATATATATATATATATACATATGTATATGCGTATGTGCTTGTTTGTGTATTTAGTATATATAAAGCTAAAGCGAGAGAGAGAGACAGATACACACATATATACGCATGTGTGTGTGAGTGTGTGTAAATTATGTATATGCATGTGTTTGTGTGTGTGTAAATTTCGTATATGCGTGTGTTTTTGTTTGTAAATTATGTATATGCGTGGGTTTGTGTGTGTGTGTGTGTAAATCACGTATATATGTGTGCGTGTGTGTGTGTTTAGTTTGATGATTTGACAATTTTGGAGAAACTAACTTCATTATTCTCGTATACATGCGTTTGGTTATGGTGTGACAGTCATCTGATTTTTCAAGTATATGATATTGGACTGTTGCAGGAATCGAACCTGCCAACTGTAGGGTAACTGTTCCAACGTAACTATGCTCTTACCATGAAGACATGGACAATAATTGTTTATTTTATTTATGTTGTCTAGGGTGAGTGATACATTAACCATGTTATGACAGGAAATCATCCCGATAAAGTTTTTATATGATATAACGCAATTTATTATTCATTCTGTTGGACCATATATGTCCATTTCTTATTACACAACCGTCGCGTTGAAAGAGACGAACAGACCAAGAATAAACGAGATGATAATTCGATGTGAAAGCGGTTACTTTGGCCTTTGCATTACCGGCAGCTGTTTTGCTCAATGGTAAGAGAACCACTACGTTGAAGCGGCTATCCTAACTGTGGCAGGTTCGATTCCTGGAGCAGCCACATATTCTTTGATTGTTTATTCTATTTACTTTGTGTCAGGCGAGTGGTATATTAATTGTCTATTGATGGGAGATCACATCAAATAAGTTTCTATTCAATACGACACAATTTATAATCATTCTGTCAGGCCTTATAGGTCCATTTCTTACTACAGATGTCCAAATGTCCCGTTGGAAGAGACTAATAGACCCATAATAAACTATATATATATATCTATTCAGGGTTGAGCACTCTTTAAGTGAGGTAACTCATCCATTGTAAGCTTATGCAATGCTCCTCCATAGGAATAGAGCACTCTGGTGGATGAGGAGTTTCTGCGTAAAAGAATATATCGCTTAAATTCAGCCTTACTGACCACCAAGTTCCGTTGTCCAGTGGTAGGATATCGGCCTCCGGATCCGATGTGAGGGTTTCAATTCTGCACTCGCGGTACTGGATGGGTTAAAGTCTATAGCCACACTGAAGAGATGTAATACATCGAAACAGCTGTCTGTGGATGACACTATAAACTATATATATATATATATATATATATATAGAATACAGCATTTGATTCGCTCCAAAAATTACTTGCTGTACAAGGACTTATGACGTGGATTTTTGTCAGCTTATGCTTAGTTACATTGCTTTATATAGCAATACCTTTAGTGTACTACATCAAAACCCACACGGATGAAGAAAAAATGTACAAAGATTTCCCAGAGCACATATATATATATATATATATATATATATATATATATATATATATATATATATAGAGAGAGAGAGAGAGAGAGAGAGAGAGATAATAGTAGAGAAAAAAGACATATATAGGTAACCGGTTGCATTTCGGTGGAATTAACAAATAAAAACGATCTCTTGTGGAAGTAATCTCTTAACCGTAGTTTGAAATCAAAATTATCTTCTTGGTTGAACACGAAAGTTGAAACATCAGTTCTCGCGAATGCCCGCCTTTTGCTCGAACCAGTGAGGCAATCTAGCGAGTTTTTGATTGGTTATTCCATTCGTCGGACTATCATCACAGCCAGACTGTTTGTCTCCCAATAAATTAATATAGAATTATATAAAAACAGACGTAAAGCAAATAAAAATCAACGTACTTACGAGACATACATAAAAATGAATGGTATAAAGATTGCCATAAAAACGTCAAAATATTTGTTTCCAAGGTAGTTTTGTCTTTTATATTCTTCTCTTTTCATATACTTTTTTTTTTACCTCTTATTTAGTCCTGATAATCTTGGCTTGCCAATTGCGGTCGCTATTTTGGGCGAAGCTGTACGATGAGAAGAGTGAAAAGTAATTGAGAAATAATTATTAAAAGACAACGGTGGGGTTGTGGTTGATGTGTTCCGTGGAGGGCGAAGTAATAAAAAAAATATTGATCATACCAGCAATGTATATTCTGAGATGAAATATAATGCTACAAGAATCTTTCACTTTTCGAGGGTCCGATTTACACCCCTTTATTTGACTCTCACGAAAAAAGGGCGAAAAGCGAAAAAAGTATACAGTTTTTGTCTTACATCATAGAGTGAGTGCCCAATCTCTTCTTCTCTATTTATAAGCCCAGTCTTCTACATCCTTACAACCCAAATTTCGGACGTCTCAGCATAATATACCATGATTGAAATTTTGGGGCTAGGGTACATTTTAAAAAATTCCCTATGTAAACTAATGGAAATTACTTCTTTGCCTTCCACCATTTTGCCTTGCAAAATATTTTTTCATTTGGTAATATCGGAAAAAAATTGTTATGATATTGCATGTAATGACGAAACATCGTTCTCAGAATATCACAGGAGAGCAAAGAAGACTTGTGAAACGAGACTTGTGAAACTTTTTTTTATTTCACTTTAATCATTTTTTTAACTAAATATATCTATATGCCAGATATAATCATATGAAACCACATAACTGTTCTGTGAAAAAAGTTATACATGTACGCTTGTATCTGGGCTCTTTGTGAAAGTTATTCTCTTATTTTGTTATGTGTCTTGTGATTGTCACATTAGACCTTGAAGTTGTTTACTGTTTTTGTGTTTAGTATCTTTAGACTGTGCTGTACTATTGAGTTTCAGTTGTTTATGATACTTTGAGAGAAGTCATTTCTAGTGATGCTCTTGACAGTGTTCTTTATACATCATGTTGTTTCTTCAGCACACTGAAATATTGAACGGTGATATACTACCCGTTTATTATATAGAATATTTCCAATGCATCTCCCCTGATTGTCCTTTCTTTGAATTTATCTAGTTTTGATTTTCGAGTTTATCTTCATACACGATATTTTCAAGTTTAGGGACCCTTTCCGTGGCCTTTTTCCATGTGTCTTCTAGTTCTTTTTTATATACAGATTCCATGTTTATATGTAAGGTTAGGTTAATGTGGTTAAAAAGGTATTATGAAATAGCAGCCTTGAAGATATTTACAATGCTTAACACAAGGCCAAATTTCAAGGGTCTTAGCAAAGACTTGACTCACCGCTCTGTTGGTAGCTCTTCAACGGCAAGACTTGTATATTTTGAAAGGGACTAAGAGCAACTATTGACATCTTCACTCAGTCGTAAGGATCTGCGATGACAACAGGCTAACTGCCACCCATTCCACAAAACCTGAGAGTTTCTTGTCGCGGTAGCAGGAAGGAGTTTCCTTGGTAAGGTGCCAACTTGCAGGAACCTCGTGGTTATTTTTTAATTTGTTCCAGGTCATCATATTGGCAGAGAACTTGCCAGCACCCCCTTGTATTGATCTTGAGTGGGGCACCACAGAAAGAACCTCGATATGACAACACAATGTCATGAGCGGTGTGGGGGAAAAGATATTCTGGACCTTTCCCAACTTTTTTTTATTTTCAAATGAAAATTTTTGATCAATAAACAAAAAGAAAAAATAAGGACCACTCATAAAACTCAGTTTGGGTGCAGGTAGCCTAACAGAAAATGGTATCGGAGAACCGGGTTCAAACTCTGACTGAGACAGTGTGCGATTTCTTTGTAATAATGTCCTTGGAAAAGGTACAAATCCTTTTCTTCTATCCTCCCTGATATTTGCAAATGGTAAAGTAGGCTTGGTTTTCTATCCTTGGTTGGCTAACAGTTTAGTATACGGACGATTCCCATTTCAAAACCAATGAGAGATGCGTCTTTGGGAATGTTGGACGTAAACCTTTATTTCGATTTGGCAGCTCCTGCAGCCATATTGATGTCAAACGTATCGCAGTCCATTCTCCTCTCGAATACATGAGAGAAGGCGAGAAGGGGACTTGACATCCCTGGATTTTCTTATGCTTCACCAAGACTTGCATCCTGGAGAGGTCGATTCAGTTTCGTTCCATTGTTCACAAAGACAGATGGTGGTCTTCTTTATTCACACTATAAACTGAATTGACTTATTCTATATGGAGGGAAAGAAGGTGGAAAAGGATTCACCATAATTGAAGGATACTGATTCTATGGTGAAAAGACTCACTGACTATGGCGGGGAGAATAGAGAATTATCATGACAGCATATTTCTTTGGCTGTATATGATTCCAGCCAAAACATTGAAAAGAAAAAAAAAAGGATTTACGTCCGTTTTGCAACGTGTTACCCATTGTTTCGCGAAATTCAAGACGTGGAATAGCTTCCTCAAAGAGAAGATATATTCGATTGAAAATAAAATCTTCATTTTCTCAAATTTGTCTGGCAAGATGTGGGAAATAATATGTAGTTCAGCTGATGGATTGAGTGGCTAATGTGTTCAAATTCCCCGAAGTCGATATCACTTTTTGATCCTTACTCTTTAGTGCAACGGTCGAGGATATTGATTAAAATCAAGTCAAAAACGTGATAATCTCGATACTTATTTGAATTTCATTTATCCCAGTTTTTCAACGCACTGTCTTAATAAGGTTATTAGATTTTGTCAAACCCCTGCTCCGGAGTTGACTTGATTTTTGAAAGGTAACAACAATGATGATAAGATTGATAACAGCAATGAAATCAGTACCCTTCAGATCTACCATGAAGGCTTTAACTTGAAATGCAAACTTATTTTAACCCAACCAGAAAAATTATCAAGTATGATAGAGTCGCCATACGCCCTGCACTGACAGGCACCTTTCAGTTCATATTAAGATTTGCCTGAAATTACATCTTAAATTATCTAGATTCTCACAATATTCGTATATTCATTCTATTCAATCAAATCCTCTTCAAGTTGAATTCCAAAGATCCTTTTTCTATTAAAGGAAAAAATATTGTCACAAAAATTGGAATATTTAAAAAAATTATAAGTTCCAGTCAGAGTGAAGTTTGAGCCTGAAGCAGCCAGTCATTTTTTTCAAAACTAAATCAATTGAACCATCGTAGCCGTCTGAGATGGTAAAAATATTATTTATATGTGCGTGTGTATGTGTTTATTCATGCGTTTGTGTGTTCCAGTACTCCTGACCACATTATTTTATAAAAAGATGTGGAAACTGGCATCAGTACTCCACTAGATCAATTCTGATTTTTTTCAAAAGGAGACTCATTTCACCTTTCTGAGGCTTCATTTTGACAGGTTTATTGCCCCAGGATCTAGATATTTCTTAATGTTTTTAGTCTATTTCGAGTGTTTTCTAAGAGAAAATGCCACTGATTATATGAATAGAAGTTATTCCGACCATATTTGATCTTTGATGGAATTCCTCTCCTTACCTTACCAGTTGTTCAATTATTGACAGTGGTGGCATGACTATGTAATGTATGAATAGACTTATCTGTTCAGATGTATATCTATAATAGGTTGTTAAACATGAAATGTATTTTTTTGCACCATACAAAATGATGCTGGAAGTGAAAAATTTACTATCATAATTACATTACTTGCAGATTCAGCGTAAATAGCTTTCATTCATTATTATCAGAGGTGTTTGAGCTCTTTAGGGCAATGGTGGCTACCATCAAAGTTGGACATTATGCTGCACCAGCCATCGATACCACCAGCAAATTATTTGGAGTGAACATTACTGTAGAGCAAACTGCTCATCGTGGTTTTGACTGGTTTATATCTGGAAATATGGATACCAGTAATAAAGCTTGACGAAGGCCCAAACCTGATCTCAATTCCGAAAAAAATATCGACCGGTAAAAAATGGTTCTGACCACTTTCTGGGGACTGAGGGACGTGAAGAGAAACCACATCACGTCATTGCAAGGCAATAGGGAAGGTTGAATAGTCGGAAAAATGGGTCCCGCTTGAACAGAAAGAAATGCTTCATAATAGTTCCATAATTCTCAGGTTTCAGCTGACATAGTCTGAGCTCAAAGAATAAGTTGATACTCTCTTTTTGTTTCTTCAATATTCACCTTTCAAGAATCGTTGTAACAGGGAAGACATAACTTGCATTTTTATTGATTTTGTGAATCTGAAATCTAAAGTATTTCATATATAAGTATATATATACAACAATCTATGGCTATCAGAAGAGGGTTATTACTTCAAATGGATCATATTTATATATATATATATATATATATATATATATATATATATATATATATATATATATAAATATATGTATGTATATATATATATATGTATGCATATATATATGTGTGTGTGTGTGTGTGTGGATGAGTTAACTATACATATATATATATATACATAAATATATATATATATAAATGTATATATATATATATATATATATAAATGTATATATATATATATATATATATATATATATATATATATATATATATATATATAAGTCATCCACAGATAGCTCTTTCGTTGTATTACAACTCTTCAGTGTGGCTATAGACTATCCAACATCAAATACCACGATGCAGGTTCGAAACTTTCGCTTCAGACCCACAGAGGCAGATATTTCACCCTTGCCCTACGCAGAACTAGAAAGTCAGTAAGGCCGAACAAAGCAATGTATATTTACTCATGCATAATCCCCTGTCTACCAAAGTGCTCTATTCAAGAGTTGGAAGAGCATTGCAGATAACAGTGATAGACAGGTGCCCCACTTAACAGTGAACAACTTTAAGGGAGGGATCGTTAATCATGATAGTAATCAAGTCATCTATAACATATATATATATGTATATATATATATATATATATATATATATATATCAACCATCTTGTTATTACTCAAAAATATACATTCCATGTGTAACAACACCATAAATTGTCATCATAGTATATTGTAAGTATTGGGAAAAAACAAGTCATGATATCAGCATGAAAATAGGAGAGAAAGAAATCATGAAGAATGATATTCTCCACAAATTACAGTCTCAGGACAATAGCAGGAAAAGCGAATGTAGACAATGCCAAACAAAAAAAAAAAAGCATGAATTTTATCAGTGTAATGAATTCAGTGTAATAGAATGTTCTACCACTGAATATTGTTTGAACCAGGGCAATATATATGCATTCTATAAAAAAATCATGGAATTATAAAAAAATTATGAGATAAATCTTTGAAAATATATATATATATATATATATATATATATATTTATATATATATATATATTCATATATATATATATGTATATATATATATATATGTATATATATATATATATATATATATACATATTTATATATATATAGATATATAAATGTGTGCGTATGTGTGTGAACTTTGTTCATAATGTCTCCAGAAATTCGTAAAAGTACAAAAAAAAAGTTCAGTTTTTGATGATATTTAATCATAATGCTCTATATCCATCGGAACAAATAGAGCCATTATTACAAAAAAAAATCACAAGGATATTTACTTAGTGTAGGTCAGCATTTCGTGCTTTGTGCACTCTTCAGCAAAAAGTATGATTTTTTTTATCCTCCTCTGATAATCTCAAGGAAACTGATCATAAATATATCATAACAATGAACGCAAATCCTTTTTACAAAATTTCCTAGTTATTTGCTCATGGAATAATATCTGATCAGAGTGGCTCTTCCTTATTTTTTCTCATACCTCCTCATATATTCAATGGGCTTTTTAGGGATACTTTTTTTATTTCCCCATTTTCCCCCTTCTCTCTCTCTCTCTCTCTCTCTCTCTATATATATATATATATATATATATATAGATATATATATATATATATATATATATATATATATATATATATATATATATATGCCTATGTGTGTGTGTGAAATAAAGGTTTCTCCTGCTATCCGAAAGAAATTACTATAAAATCATTTTGTCAACAAAAATGGCGTAAAGTGTAGAATCAGTTGTCAACAATGAACACTGCCTCTTTAACTTATCTTTGCAAAGAAAAAAGAAAAAAAAAACAAAAATAGCCGAACATTATTTTAGCTTCTTGCTTCTTTTTGTACAACCAAAAAAAATGATATAACGTGAATTTTTGCTTACTGGAGGATACCTGTATTAGTGGAACCGAAAAAAAAAAGAAAAATGAGAAAAAATAACAGGTTTGGTTAGTCACTCAGTAGAGACCATCATGTGATTAAAATATTTCCGCAGAATGACATTTTGGGTGCTATGAATCAAAAATACAAAAGGGGATGATCAACGAATGACTTACTCCTCTTGCTCATTCTGTTGGATGGTAATCACTAAGAATGTTCGAATTTTCAGAATGAGTGCCTTATCACTGTCGGACACAAACGGAGGGGTCAAGTCAGCATAAACATACATTGTAAATCAAATCCACCGATAAGAACCGTATTTTTGTGGATTAATTCTTTTTCTTTACATAATAGCGAGTGAATGTTCCGATTTTCAGCCCTTTAACTCCACTAGTGTAGCATATGTGCATGATAGATAAATACCCAGCCAGACTAGCTTAAAAACTGGAAAAAAAGCTTATGTTGATGTTGACAGTTTTGGTTCACGATTTCTAATATAAATGAATTGCCGGATAAGAAGAAAGAAAGAAAGAAAAATCAACAATCACAGAAACAATAGCAAAAAAAAGGAAGACACACACATACTCACACACATACACACATATATACACACACTCATATTCACACACACACACACACACACACACACACATTTTAATTCTAGAAAAGGAAGTATGCGACAAAATAAGAACAACACAAATATCAAAGAAAATAGTGTCCCCCCCCCTAAAAAAAATCACCTTTGGAAAACGAAAATATCTTAACTGAAGCAGCTGCTGCATCGAGAAAAGAAAAGAAAAATGGAAGATACAAAAGAAAACTGAAGTAAAACTAAAGCCAGTTGCAAAATAAAATACATGAATGATTAAACAAAAACTTCAAATGCACACACGAACACATGCGAGCCGTCAAGGAAATAAAATTAAATATGACAAAAGCGCGGGAATTGGGGGGGTGCGAAAACCATTACCTAATTTCAATATGGCGAAGCTGACTTAATTAAGAGTGAATAGAAACATTAATTTAATTAATTAATTACCATACACAGGAATAAGATGGACAGTACCGAAAAAAGAAAGAGACGTCTGGTCTGTGGAACAATTTTATTTTGCAGGAAGTACTTGGCATGTCTCTGGCACAAGCCTATACGTAACCTGTTCTAAGGCCGAGATAGTTGCATATCTCCAACCGAAGTTAAAATCGATGATAGAGTCTTGACATGTCGAGATTTCGAATGCAGATTTTCAAGGAAGGCAGTATTTCTAAAATTGTTTCAGTAAATTACACCAATCAATATCATCATCACCATCATACATTTTAAGTCCACTGTTAGACAAAGGCCTTTTTAAATTCTTAGATTGTTTGTATGGTTAGGTTGGTTCTTTGAAAGGTAAGAGATTAATTGAATGAACACATTGTCAGTATTTCTAGTGAGCTTGGTTTTTTTGTTTGTTTTCTTTATTCTGAGTTGTCTTTTTCCTAGACTGGTTGTCTCCTAAGACTAGATAGCATGGTCTGCCCTGCTATTATAGCATCAACAGGGTGGAGATATGAATCCACATTTTTCCAAGTGCACAATTTCAAAGTAGAACTTAACAACACTGGCCAGATTTTGAACTTGGCTCACTTATTCCAGGCCGTTAGCCGTTATGCCACCTTCATCCACAAAATATAAATTGTTCACCCAAGTGCAATCCGCGTACCTCTGAGAACTTGGTCACCCAGTACCTCCTGAAACTTGAAAGAAATTTCTAAAATTAGGAAGCCTTCATAATTATACAAACTCGTTTTGCTACGGTTAAACATATCTGACATAGCATATCTTGTACATGTTTACCAACACGTGTTTATGTACTGAAGATGGGAAATATCTAATTGGAAATACTATTGCAATCAACCAGTCTTCATTATCCATTGATAAATTAGCTGCATGTATATTTATAAAATTGAAAATCATCTTTTATATGCATAAATATATTTGTTAATAAATGTGGAAAATATTCACGAACATATATTTGAATTTCTACGAGATTATTTTTTATGAAGTGTCCGTAATTTGGAATGACGAGTAAAGAAATTTTATCAGCATAAATCTGTGTGGAAGAGGTAAGTGTTATGGACAGTGAACTAAGGGAATCACACTCTTCATCAGAGTAGAAGCGTAGTTGCTTCATTTTAGTGTAATAATTGCCAAGTTATTCCTGTGGATCGTTTTTACTCAAAAGTGAGTTTGATCTTCTCTTCTACCGAACCTTGACAGAATTTAGTGAATAACTTTGTACGTATATTAGAGGCTTTTCAATAAGTCAGTAGCATAGCGATGGAGGACACAGAACTGGAGAAAGTAGATTACTACATCTACCCAGGACAACGAATCTTCATGAGATCCTCAAAAGAAGCAGAAATTAAGCAAAGAATCACACTAGGATGGCAAGCCTTTGGCAGAGCAAGCTCAACCTTCAAAAATAAGAAGGTCCCCTTAATCATAATAAGAAAGGTGTATAACCAATGCATCCTCCCAATAGTCACTTATGGAGCTGAAACATGGAACCTAACCAAGAGACAGAACCGTGAATTGAGAACTCTGCAACATGCTCATGAGAGAATTATGCTGGGCCTTACATGGAGAGACCACAAGACAGCATAGTACATCCGGTAAAAGACAAGAGTCAGGGACATCAAAGAATCCATTAAAAAGCTTAAATAGCAGTGGGCTAGCCATGTTGCAAGAATGGCAGACAACCAGTGGACATCACGACTCACGACATGGATCCCCCGAGATCACATGCGCAACCGAGGCCGGCAGAATATTAGATGAAAAGATAAGCTGGACAAATTCAGAGAGTATTGGCTTCGCGACACCCGTGATAGAGAATTGTGGCGAATCCTGGGAAAGGTATAAGTCCAACAACAGACGTTGAAAGACTGATGATGATGATAACGATGGAGAAATCATTTATTTTACTCAACAAATATTTATTCCAACATACTCTCTGACCTTATTGATGAACGCTTTTCCATATATCACATAAATCGAACATTATTCAATAGACGTTTGAAAAACATTCAGCTAATATCTTTCAGGTTAGAGATATTATCCAAAGTTCGTACTTAACCCTAGGAAAACAAGCGAACGCTCTCTCTCTCTCTCTCTCTCGTGGGACGTTTTTCACTCTCTGTAATAGTGGACTATTCAAAGTTTTTGCTGATAGAAATACACTTGGTAATCTCCGTGAGAAATCCAGAGATGTATTAGAATTAGATTGTTTTTCATAGAAAATAAAATATCGATTCCATCTGGGGCTTTATTTAAAAGTATCCGAATCTGCTTGAGAGGAAGGGTCCATTGATTAAAATTTGGGCGGGAGACTTATATAATTTTGTTATCAAAACTGTTATCTTCAAGTAAAAAAAAAGGTATCGTTAAGGTAGAATAACAAAAATACCAGTGACTCAGTTTTATAGACGGATTGTGTTTTACATACAAGAGGCAGTCAAAAAGTTCCCGAATCTGGTTAACAAAAATAAGAATTACTATTAGTAACGCCATAACCTTTGGAGGCCATAGCTCGAGCTGTCCTTGAGTTATTTGATGATAGACCGATGGACAGACAAAAGGATGTTTGGTGAATTTTGATAATTTTCAACTGACATTCAAGCAGTCATGTAACGCGTATACCACCCAAAAACCTGTGTTGGACCTGAAGAATGATCAACAAAAGCCTGAAGAAGCATTTCGAGTGTTCAGGCAGGAGACTTGTCGAGCTTCATGCCAAATTTGATCCAGATCGCGGATATGTTCTTACACAACGTCACGAAACCTCGCATATTACGAGAACAGGAGTAGATAGCACAAAGCCTATTCGTAGACAAGTCTGTAGCCTGGGTAATATTGAGTGTCAGCTTGCACTCGTATTTCCGTCGAAGGGTACAGTCACAGCACATTGAGTCCGGAAACATTCCGATACCTTCTCATGTGTAATTCTTTTCTTATCTTTCTTTCTTCAAGGATTATTATATATTTTTAAATTTTAGTTTCTTCTTTCTTTCCTTTTTTCCGTTGCTCTGATGTTTCTGATATCATTTGGAGTTTTCTTTCTTTTTTTCCATTTTTCCTCGTTTTATCTCTCCCTATCTTTTCTTGTTTAAATCTCTCTAATCCTAGTTTTTTTTTCCTTTTCTTTTTATGCCTTTTCTTCTCCGTTTGTTTCATCGTTTCTTTCATTTTTCTCTTGTTTCCTTTCTCCTCTTCGTTTTTTCGTGAAGCGTTCCGTATTTTGATATTTTTATATACTGAATATATACAAGTCTTAACTTTCTGATAAGATTTTTTTTTACTAATATCACCAATATCTTACTGATTTTACAGGTCGACTAATAGTATTTCTTATAATTATTCATATATTTTTAATGTTAACTGTATTATATGTGAATGAAAAAAAATTGTTTTTTTCTTTTTTCCCAGTTTTTCTCTCTCTTTCTCTCTTTTTTCTTCCCTCTCCTTTTCTTTCCCTCTTCTCCTTTATCTGTATTCTTCTTTTTTCATTTTGACGTCCTGCTTTTTTTCTTCTCAAAATCGTTCGGTCATCCAGTGCCCGACATCGCGAATGCCATGTTTTCGGGAATAAAAACAGTTTAATAACCAATGCAACATTGATGAAGTCATATTGTTTATTATCGATTAATTGTTATTGATCTTCCAATCATTAACGACCATTTTCTGATTCGATTGTCAACCCGCTTAACAGAGGATCCAATTAAGTTGGTCACACTTACTAATCATCAATAATATCATTTTGCACTCGAACACGGGGGCCGACAATTAAAGGGCAATTTATTTTCTGTTTTCATAACCAGTAGACCTACCTACTGTGGCTCGGATTTTTTGATTAAGATAAGAAAAAAAAGAACAAATATGCTTTTAATGAAAACCAACATTTTGTTTTATTTTTATTCATTTTTGCTCTCTACAGCTTTAGTTTCAACTTCTTATTTTGTTTCTGGTTGATAAACATCATTTTTTTTTACACAATGTCTTAAAGTACAGAGAATGTTGATCATACCTCCGAAATTTGCCTTAGAGACCTGCATAGTGTTAATTCAAAATCTACTTATTTTCAATTAGACAACAGGTAAATTTGCGCATTTTCAATAAAATGAAATAAGAAGAAAACAATTATGGATATCATTGTCCTGGTTTAAGGGAAAGAATAGACTCTTTATATTTTCACAGCTAAGCAACTAGAGAATAATTTTGACTGCTACAAAAATTCCTTCACACGATGTTAATAATTAAGCATGTAATGAGTTCCGAATTCATCATAATCTGTTTTTTAGTGTCCATCGCTAAACTTCGAGTTTACCCAAGATTCGCGATAACCTCTCTATCATAGGCGTCACAAAGCCAAGTACTTTCTGAACTTGTCTAGTTCATCATGCTACCTCATATTTTGTCGGCCCTGATTTTGAATGAGATCTCTGTCTGACTCTCCATATTGTGAGTCATGATTTCAAACGATTGTATGTCATTCTTGGTACATGACTTGCCCATCGCCATTTCAATTTTCTTTTTGTATTTTATCTCAGACTGCCATTTATCTGATCATGTACTGTGCTACCATGTGATGTTTACCATGATTCTCGCATATTGCATGGTTTCTCAGTTCAAGGGTCCGTCTCATGGTTATGTTCCATGTTTCAGCTCCATAGGCGACTACCGGGAGGATACATTGATTGAATACCCTTCTTTTCAGCACTAATGGAATATTCTTATCTTCGAAGATTGAGCTTGCTTTATTTCTTCTTTTGAGGAATTCATAGAGATTCATAGTCGTAGGTAAATGCGATGGTCTACTTTCTTCTGCTCTGCGTTTTCGATTTTAATTGTTGCGTCTCCGTCTTATTCGTTGTACATGACATTTGTTTTAATAAAGTTGGGGTGAAAACCAACATTCTTGTTTCCGTCGTCTCCCTCAAGCGTAGGTGTGCTCATTCTCAAAAGAAGTAGGTCTACCCAACGTGACCAAAGACATAATTAAAAGATAGGGATAATTACACAAACCAAAACTCAAGGGTTTTTAGTTAATTAACTGCAGGAAAATCCGTCGCAGATAATTCTTCAAGGACTTATTTCTAGATAGGTAGTGGAACTATCAGACACTATGTTAAACCTTGATCAACTTATTATTATACATACAAATTATATATATATACACGCTATCATGGGCGTCGTAGAGCCATTATTTTTTGGATCTTGTCTATTTCGCCACAACATTATATTATGCCTGCAACCGTTTCGCAAGTGATCTCTAGGGATCCACGTTGTGAGTTGTCGTGTCCATCGGTTATCTGTCATTCTCACACATGACCAGCCCATTGCCATTCGAGTTTCCCAATGGATTTAATGATATCTCTGACTCCTGTTTCCCCCAAGGAATATTGAAGTAGTATTTAGAGTTACAAAAAAAAAAAAAAATTAGTAAAATTCACACTTACATTCAGAACAGAATAAATCTGGATAACAATACCAACGGTAGATATTCCGGTAATTTCGGTAAAAATTTCAGGATTGTTCTTTGATTCAGTTTAAACTATATATTTTTCAAAATTCTAATTGATAATTGGAAATTTGTAAAATTTCATATTACATTGATAAGTTCGTTTCATCTATGGATTAATTGGCATAACAATATTTTAGGGATTAGATGGCTTTATACATATATTTTTTTAATTGGATAACGTTACACATCCGATAATACTAGTGCATTGAATACCAATAATATCATCGATATCTATGAATTTCTATTCGGTTCAAGATGCGAAGGAGCCTTGATAACGTTTCAAATATCGATTACCAGACAGATATATTAAAAAGAATAACAACATCAGTTTTCCAGCGAATATTTAATTAAGAAAAATGACGAAAATCAATCATTAAGAAGGTAACGTTTACGTTGATTTCATTTATCATTAAAAAAAAAGGCAGTCAAAAAGATATTTAGATTTTGTGCAAGTGACTTTGGCCCCTGAACTGTCTGCGCCTAATTTTCTGAGGCTATTTTTCCTGCAACCATTTTTTCCGGTGTGTCATTTTGGAGATTATAAATCTAAAGAAACTTGCGCAGATTTCCCCTGCTTCTGAAACTTTGAGATTCGTATCAAACTTGTCAAAAAGGACTACATTATATACGGGTTATTAGAATTATTAGCTAAAAATCAAAACTACAGGTGAAATTTTCTGCTACTTCCTGCCAAAGGCTTAAATGGGATCTGAGACCATGGATATGAGCAATGATGTCATTATTTATTGAATCACATCCCATCTAAAATCATGCCAATCAGGAGCTCATTTTAAATATCTTGGTGATTCTAACAGAGACCGGTGAATTACAGTTAGCAAAAGCCACACTAGGCCCTATTGAAAATTTTGGAGACTAATATACAAAAAACATGCTCCATGGTCGGATTAGTAACCTTTTGAAATTTGGTTGTCATATTGTTAAGTGGCTTGTGATCATATCCAGATTAATCCATATTCTGTAAGATTTGCAAATATGTGTCACATTTATAAATCATCTACATTCAAGTTTCGTTTACATTCATTTTTAACCAGTAGGTAACGGCTAGACTGAAAAAGTGGTTTCATAGACCATCAGTAATTGTATGTTGCAAAGGTTCCAAACCTTTAAATATCCTCAGATGTTCAACCAACTTTTTATTCGTTGCTCAGTCAATTGACTGCAACCAAGACTCATATGCTCACACGTTGCCTGACACGTGAGGCAGTCAAGGCATCCTAGCTTCAGTTTATCAGTCAAAAGTCCCTCTCCACTGTCTGTCATATAGGGCCATCCTCTCTTGTCTTCGTTTATTGGCGTCCATTTGATTGCTTGATCTGTAAGTCTCCTCGTGGAGAGCCTCAAGACATATCCAAACAAGTGCAGGCATCGTTTGCCAATGGTGGTTGATGCAAGAGTGCTGTTGTGATCTTTCTTTGGCCTCTTCATTTAACACTTTGTCCATCCATTTGATGTTCATGATTTCTGGTGTCAAAAGCACATGATAGACAAAGGACAAATTCAAGCCTTAGGTGGAATTCAGACTCTACGAAAATCGGTTCCACATTAATTTACGAAAATGGCCATCGATCAGCATTTAAACAGTGTCTTGCTCAATGTAGAAAAAAGGCGTTATAGTATTCGGAATTTGCTGGCGATTAAAATGAATAGCTCAATTTATAAACAGACTTAGACAAATTGAAAGACATAGATAGATGCAAACATAATTAAACACATCATCATCATAATCAACCATTATACGTCCGCTGATGGACAAAGACCTTTTCTATTTCATTCCATCACGACCGCTAATGTGCTAACCTCCGCCATGTCTTACTGGCAAACCTTTCTTTTTCATCCCACTATCTTGTGTCTGGTTTTTTTCTACTGCATTCACTATCCCATGGACAATGATCAGTTAGCTTTTTGCTCAATCTATCGCCACCCTATTTTGCTAGGTGTCCCACCCATCTCAATTTTTGATGCCTAATTATTTGTAAAATATCCTCACACTTTTTTGTGGATCTTTTTACCACTTAGATATTTATCCATGGCATTGCTCTTTCCTTAGCTCATAGTGTGATTCTAAGCTAGTTCTCAGTTCATTTTGTTAGTTTCCATATTTTGAATCCGTCAGTCATAGCTGGTATTATGTATACATTTTATACTTTATGCTTTAAGCACGTTGGCAGATCCCTTTTCAATATGTCTCCATTCGTTCCAGATAATTTCCAGCCAATCGTTACGCAAAGTTTGATTCTGCTTTGATGATCTCTCTCTAACTTTATTATCCGTCCTTGGTAAATGTATCTGCCGAACTCCTCTAGTCCCCCACCCTCTATTCTGATGGGCTTCTCAAGGATTTTGTTGTTGAACATTACTTATGTCTTTGTTCTGTTCATTTCCAAGCCTTTTTCTTTTACTTACCCTATTCAAATCAGTCAACATGTTTTGTAAGTATGCCTATGGAAAGGTCACCGGCAAATCTCTTATGGTGTAAAAAATCTTTATTTATTCCCAATCCCTTCCAGTGAGTTTTCCAAGAGATGCTTTCAATGCTCACAGTAAATAGTTAAAGTAATATTTTATTGTATTCTTTAGCTGTCTTCATCTTTTTTTGTATCTTTCTGTAATCTAATTATTTTGTGCCATTTAAACTCGTTAGACCATACTGTGCTCTCCAACTCAATGTGGGAACAAGGTGTTAACGAGAACTACATACCAGTCATTCCAATTGAATATACAAATGAATCTATATATACACTGAGACAGCTAGCTTGGATGATATCTCTAAACAGAGTGAATTTAGTAGAGATATTGCGGACAGATTGTGAGAAAGACAGCTATTTTCTTTTCTGGGTATCTCGTCGTAATTTGAGAAATCTGCGCCAGTGTATGTGTTTGCACCGAGAAACCCGACAACTGGCCATTATACGAATTTGATATTCGCTGAATACATTGGTTAACACATCAGTTAGTGCAGTGCCAAGTTTGAAGTCGTTTGGATCAGCAGTTTTCGGTGTGTCGGGGTGCTCAATTTACAATAAAAACATTCTGAAATGAACATGAATTTTGTACCTTGTTTATGATACAGTGATCGACTCTAATTATTTCAACGTGATTTTTTAATATGTAAATAGATAAATAGAGAATGTTATCTTTTTCCAATAGGGAAAGAGAGGTAGGGGAGGTATGCTTATCATTTTACGATAGGGTAGAAAGAAGGGATAGATGGGGGATGCTTATCTTCTTTTACAATAGAGTGAAAAAGAGGAAATAAGGAGAGGAGGTTTATTCATTTTTACGATGAAGTGAAAAACAAAGAGCAAGAGGAAGGCGGATGTTTA
>OY735223.1:40738684-40741184 GCA_963457665.1 Thysanoteuthis rhombus | reverse complement strand
CAGAAAGACTAGAAGAAAAAATAAGAGGGGTATCTGAACTAAAGAGAAAAAAAAATAGTAAAAAACAAAACAAAACACGATGGACTGGAAGAAAAATGGATGCGAATAAAATAAGAGGGAATTGATAGAAAATGAAAAATAGAAAAGAATGAATAACAGGATGAACGAGAAAGTGAACGAGATCGAATCACGCTCCAGTGAACGTGAATATGGCTTTTAAGAGTCAAGGAAAAATAAATGATTGGAGATAGAATGAAGGCAAAGGAAGTGGCTAAGAAAATGCAAGGCTGGAAATAAATTGAGACGGGAAAGGGAGAGATGAGACAAAAAAACTCGCCTAAAGAAAGAGAAAAATAGATATGAAAGATGTATAACTAAAGAAACAGAGAAGTGAGATTCCAAAATATATGAGAAAAACACGCATTGGTATAAGAAAGAAAGAAAAAAAGATGGGGGACTTTTGAAAGGCAACTGGAAGCCAACAGAGGGAGGAAAGAAAGAAAGAATGAAAGGAAGAAGAAAAAATAAAAGAGGGTAAGAATTTCAAATGTGAGAAGAAACGTGTATGGATATAATGAAGAAGGAAGGAAGGAAAGAATACTTTTAAAAGGTAACGAGAGAAACATAAAAAGAAAGGAAGGAAAGAATACTTTTAAAAGGTAACGAGAGAAACATAAAAAGAAAGGAAGAAATAGTAAAAACCAAAAAGGAAAGGGGGTGTTACAATATGTGAGAAGAGAGCAGGGAAAACCGGGAGCCGGGGAAGTGAAGAAGAAAAGAAGTAAAGATATTTGTAAGCATGAAGAAAAGTAGATAAAAGAGAAGAAAAAAGACTATGACTGTACGGAAAGAAAACCTGGTCGAGAAGACGGTAAGAGAATAGAAAATCATGGGGGAGGGTATGACAGAATGAAGGGGTAAAAGAAGGGATCGAAGGAAGATGAGAGAGGGGGATGAATATGGAGGTCGAGAGGAAAGCTAAAGGTGAAGGAACAAGCACACAAAGATAAAGAAAGAAAAAAAAGAATAAAAGAAACTGACAATGAAAACATTGAAAAGGTGTGGAGAAATGAGAAGGAAAAACAACACGAAGAGAAAAATGGATAGAAGAAAAAGAGAGAAGATGAGGGAAATATGGAAGAGAAAAGGGAATAGAAAAAAAAAGAATGAAAGATAATACGAAAACATGGAGAGAAGTACGGAGAGAAGAGATGTGATAAGAAACCACGGAAATTAAAATGAAGACGAAAAGCGGAAGCTGAATGAGAAAGTATTAAAAGGAAAATGGAGAGTTAGGACTGACAGAGAGGGATAGAAAGATTGAAAAGAAGAGTAAGAAAAAGAAAAAGGACTAGGAAAATTTGGAGAGAGAATTGGAGAGAGAAGGAAGAAAAGGTATAAGAAACCGTAAAGAGGAAATTAGACAGGAGAGGACGAGAATGAGGGAGAAAGATTGGAGCGGAATGTGGGGAGGAAAAAAAGATGAGAATAAGGAAAGATAGAGGGAATACTACGGAGAGAAGGGTGTGGCGTGAGAAATCACGAAGAAAGAATCAGAAGGCAGAAATGAGCAGAGTGAGGTAGAAAGCTTGAACAGGACAGCGGGGAAAACAGAGAGAAAAATGTAGGACAATATTGAAAGAAAATCAGAGAAAGAAGGAGATAAGGAAATCAAAAACCATGAAGAGGAAAATAGAGAGCAGGGGTGGACAGAGAGAGAGAGAGAGAGAGAGAGAGAGAGAGAGAGAGAGAGAGAAAGAGAAAGAGAAAGAGAAAGAGAGAAAGAGTGAGAGAGAGAGGGCTTGAAAAGAAAAACAGGAATAGAAGGGAAAAGAGGAGGGAACGATATATAGGAGACTCAGGAAAGAAGGGGAGGAAGTAAAAAATCATGAAAATGAAAATGAAGAAGTGAGATGAAGATAGAGGAAAGAAAGCTTGAAGGAGGATGCACGGGAGGAGAGGAGGAGAGAGAGAAAGAAAATGAAGAAGAAATCGGGAGTGAAATCGGGAGTAAGAAACAATGAAGAAGACAATGGAGAGGAGAGATAGATAGTGTGGAAGAAAGCTTGAAAAGAAAAGGGGGAGAACAGAAAGAAAGATAAGAGACTATGGGGGAAATCAGGGAAAGAAGAAGGAGGAAGGGGTGTAAAAATCATCAAGAGATAGACAGAGAGGGGTAGAATGATTGAAAGGGGAATTGAGAAAAGAGAAGGAAAGAGTGTAAGAAAATATGGGAGCGAAATTTGGGAGAAAACAAGGACAGGGAGAGGTAGAATGATTGAAGACGAAAAGGAGACGTGAGAAAGAAAGAGTGTAAGAACATATGAAAAGGTAATTGAAGGGAAAAGAAGGACGGAGAGAGGTAAAATAATTGAAGGGGTAATGAAGATGTGATAAAGAGTGCAAGAACATGAAAGGGAAATAAGAGAAAAAAGAAGGAAAGAGAGAGAGAGAGAGATAGAATGATTGAAGATGAAAAGGAGAGGTGAGAGAGAAAATA
>OY735223.1:40693684-40733684 GCA_963457665.1 Thysanoteuthis rhombus | reverse complement strand
TGTTTGATATTCAACATGATTCTTAAGCACGTTGGATAGTACTCCGTTTGAGGCTCAACCATTTTGTTTGGGTCCATGTTTCAGCTGTATGGTTGACTATTGAGAGGATGCATTAGTCATCAATCCCTTTTTTTTAGAAATAATGGAATTTTTCTTGTTCTTGAATCTTGAGCTTGCTCTACCGAAATGTTGCTAACCTAGAGTGATTCTTTGTTTGATCCACTCTTCTTTTGGGGATTTAATGGAGATCCGTTGTCCTAGGTAGGTGTAGCGGTCTACTTTCTTCAGTTTTGTGCTTTCGTTTTGTCCCTGTTCTTAATATGTTTGTTGTACAGGACATTTGTTTAACTGAAGTTCAAGAGATGACGAAGTTTCTTGCCCTCTTCATTCAATCTGTCCAGCATTTTTTGGAGAGTAAGGCATAAAAATATTTTAGCAGTTGTTTTCAATACAGCTTTCGGCTCAAACAGGTGAAACGGGCCCTAGATTTGAAAAAAAAAAAAAAAAACAGATTGTCACTCACCGACAGTAAGTAAAATGTAAGTGAATAAGTTTTTGGTATTCTTCCTGACATAACACTGCCAATGACGAAAATAACGATTATATACACTGGGTACACATGACAAAGTAGCTTTAACGTAAAAGATCCCTGATTCATAAGAAAGAACGAACGATCCCGTTACTCACTTAAGTCTTCTGGATGCACAATATAGGTGTTTCAACCATTTCCAGCATGAAAAGGTTCATCCCCAGAAAAACAAATGTAGAGCTGTCCGCGGGAAAAGCATGGAGAAGTTAGATGCTGGCCAACGAACTTGAGAGATTGTCCTTGTGCCTTCTTCCTGTTTCCTGAAATGACCACTGATCACATCTTGTGACATCCAGTACGGAAATAAACAAAAAGATCTCGGTGTAAATAATCTTGTTTTCTATGTCTTATGATGTGCAAGAAAAAATGTATCAGTGAACATATTGTCCATCTTGCTATCAAATTCAGACGTATTTTTCTTTGGACCATACAGAGTATCCTTGATAGATGTACGGATATATAATCTATCTAGTCCTATACAATGTTTATATACTCACATGAATAAACGTATTACGTATTATATTATGCTGGATTTACAGAGAGCCAGTGGGCAGAAGTGTCCATATACACCCTTTTCCGCTCGGCATAACAGCGCAAGTATACGTATAGACACAAACATACATGCTCATGTACATACACAGAAACTCACATGCACTCATACATAGAGACACAAACCCATGCATACACTCAGAAATATACACAAGCGCGCATATACAGAACTGCACATTCGCAGAAAACATCCACAACTTTACATACACACATGCACAGATACACATGCGCATATATATATATATATATATATATATATATATAGAGAGAGAGAGAGAGAGATAGATAGAGAGACAGACAGACAGACAGACGGACGGTCAGACAGACGGACAGACAGAGACAGAGATAGATAGATGGATAGAGATAGAGATAGAGGTAGAAAGAGAGAGGGGGTCCGTTAAAAACAAGCATTCTGCACAAACCTTTTTGGAAAGAGCGAAACGACGTCGTCTATATTGCATGATGGAGTTTCTCGTCTATTTTCGATTTCGAAGGATTGGCTTTTTCTGCACAGCGTCCAATATTGTTCCATTTTCGACGCACATTATACGCTTGCTGCTTTTTTCCCATATACGTGGAAGTGAAATTGAAATAATGGCTTTGAAATAATGCCATTTCTTTCAATTCCCCTATCTCTTCGACCACCGACGTTTCTTATTTCCAATTGATATTTCGGCTGTTTTCCATTACAATCATATTTCTTGATCTTGATATCTTGATATATATATATATATATATATATATATATGCATATATATATATATATATATAGAGAGAGAGAGAGAGAGAGAGATAGATGAATGCATATTATTCGAAACTCTATTTGAAATGACCTCCTGATATTACCTGGACACTGAGTCACTCAGCCTAGACAGTGTAAATAGAATAAACAATAAAAGAAAATGTTACTGCTATGGCTTTCCGTCAGGCTTTTCAGTACACTAGTTAAGATCGACGCTACGTCAAAGCTGATGTCTTATCGGTCGCAAGTTCGATTTCTGCAGCAGCACCATTGTTTAATCTACGTATGCTGTCTCGGCCTAGCGATTCATTTTCCGTGTAACAAAGAGAGGTCATTTCAAAAAGAATTTCAAACAATATAACGCATTCGGGAATCTATCGGGCTATATATCCATTTTTAATACCATATATACATATACCATAACAATTTTCAAGAATATATACCTGGTGAATGTCAACATTTCGTGCCTAATGCATTATCAGCAACCGGTAAGGTATTTTGTTCTTATATATATGTGTGTGTGTGTGTGTGTGCACAGATGTGTCCATGCATTCATCTGCACATTCAGATTTACTTATGTATTAGTATTTATATGAAATGCTATTATGCGAGTAGACATGATAAGTATAGATATATTTAATAGATAGATAGTTCTCATTACACTGTCCATATTAGATTGAAACAAATCCTAGGATACATTGGGAGAGAGAAATAAATATGGGCACAGGATAATTTCAAATTGGTTTTCTCTTCTATTACTCACTCAGGACTATCTTCATAGCTTTTGAGCTCAATATCAAGTCTTTTCTTACTTATAGAAATTTGATTATAAATATATGCTTGTTCCTCTTATTTACTTATGAAGAACTTTTATAAGCAGTTGATAGACTGGGGTACAGGTATACCTTGAAAAGTGCATTTAATTTAGTCAATGTTTCTGTACTGCTCAGAACTGCGCTGTTCAAGGTCTTATTTTAATCTAATGTGAGTGTGTTTTTCGGGGTTTTTTTTTCAAGTTTATACTTGGTTACAATAATTTGAACATCAATAGCTAATCGAAGTAAATCAAAAGCTGCTCTAATCAAGATTGCACTATTGAAAATATTCCTATGCCTCCGCTGAACATAAATGTGTTCAATTCAGTTAATTACTCGAAATCCTGTGACCTGATCAGACTGGAAATTGCTTTATTTTATGCGATTCAGCATTTTAAAGGCATTGTGCTGACAAAAATTTCGCTACAATATGCTGTTTTTAGTTTGTTAAGGTAAAAAAAAAAGAAGAAATCTTAAAACCCACAGGCAAACAAACAAAATCAGATCATTATACTATAGATTGCGTCGGATCAAATTTTATAATAAGGGGAAGAATCAATTCAGTGAATATGGCCTCATAGTGGTAGACGTAGAAGCATTGGGTTCCACAACTGCACTTAAACACGATCGAATTTATGTACACGCGCATACATAGTCGCATGTACACGTAAGCCTTTGAATTAACCCTCTTTTCGATATTTACCGCGTAAAATACGCATAATTTTATTGATTTGTACACAATTAACGACTGGAACCGATGAAGATCAATATGCACTGTTTAATAGGTCCACTGCTGCCCTTAAAAATCCCACAATAGTTATATGGTGGTATCACAGCAATACTTATGGCCATTCTCGTATGAATGTTTTAATCATTTTATGTGGTTGGTTCGAAATATGATGAATATAAACCACCTGCTGACGCACGATAGCAAGAGACTCCAAACATGGACATATATCGGAGACATGATCTAAGAGATACAGATGATATGCAGTCCATACAATATCAGAAGAGTATTCAATAGCAGACAGATACTCTACACAGATACAAAGTAAAATCTTCTCCGGAAGAAAATATGTGCAAACTTGAGTATATAAAATTACATGCAGTTGCGGCATGAAGTAAAAAGGGTGAGATCAGCCACCTTTAGAAATAAAACATACGGGACAATGAAGAACTTTAATGCGAAGAGAAATTTGCATACTGGTATAGTTGATCGTGAAGGGAGAATAGAGCACACTTACCATTATGGAATGATTTTAAAATATAGAGCAGCATTGGCTAATAACAAAGTTGAAAAGATAAACACGTATTATGCTCAGATAACCTATCAAGCAAACCAAGAACACACTTTAATAGCAGATGGGAACCTTTAAATAGGAAGGAATAAACGCTGAAATTTGAATTCGAAAGGCATAGATTGAGAGATTGGAGTGAATGCAACGAGAAGTCAACGAGAATTCACGAGCTTAGAGTTCAAGTCAGGATGAGACAAAGTCACAAACACACAGAAGTAAGCATCGACATTGACATGTATAACACATTATGTGCATAATCACCCCAGAATAAAATTGGACAGCATTAAAAAAATATGAATGGCACTCGAAGATGTTAGGATCGTAAATGGCCGGAACCATGTAGAAATTAGTCCCCACCAACAACATGTAACAATCTATGGCCATCTTTTATCAAACATGCAGACACCTGTTCCAAACAATGCAAAAAACGATCTTGAAAGCTATGGATAAGTATTTTATAAATTCCATTTATATGTTTTTTTTTTCGAATATACGAATCCTTTTGAAAATTGCAGTTTCTGTGCAATTTCAAAATACTTGCGTTTGATAGACTTGTGCTTCGATATGTGGTGTCTACACGAATATTCAATAGTATTTCAAAAGGAATTGCCCCTTTGATAAAGCCTCAGGGTGGAACATGTTGGTTGAATTCATTTAACTTAAAAACAATTATCTTCCTATATCGTGATCCAACTTTTCCATGCACGGCCGTTAGGCTCAAGGATAACTGAGCACACGATAACTGAGCACTTGATAATTGAGCACACGATAACTGAGCGCATGGTAACTGAGTGCACGATAACTGAGCACATTACAGCGCAGGGAGGACCAACAAAATCAAACAATACAATCAGAACAGTCTATTGAGATACAAAAATCAAAATCATTTCTTGATTTGAATTATTTCAGTGGGTTAATTCAATTTAACAGTTCAATTTGATGATTAACACTTAACATGAACGATCTATATTGGGTTGATACGATCTTTACAGGAGTTTAAATTAGTAGAATGCATCTTTACACAAACCATGAAACTGGTAATTGGAATATTAAAACCATTTTTCACCTCGTGCATGAGTTTGCAATGAAACAATTCACTACAGTACATTAAAAGTATTTCACTTCGTAGTACTAGTACTATCAATCATAAAGATTAAAACATTTCGGTGTTTGAAGGTTGTCTCTCTACATCCTAACATATAGACTTCACCTTCAAAACACAAAAAAAGTTTCATTTTTTGTAATGAACTGTTTCAATTCTAAATTATGTTTATAAACATTCTACTGTAAAAGGTAGTACTAACACTGCGGACTAAGAATGATTCAAATATTTTGTATTATTTCTTTTTATTGATTGAACTCATTCCACTATGAAAATACCGAAATTGTTTATAAAAGCAACCATTTTAATATTTTTTTTCATTCAAGATTGAGTATTGTAATCGTTATTGATCCCCCCCACCTTAAAAAAAAACAAACTATACTTCTCTTAACCCCATTCCTGATTTTTCCAGTTGCTTTGGTGACGGACAGAGTAAAATAACGATTGAAAGGAACTGAAAAAAAATTAAGATGAAGGTAGATAACAGTATGAAAAATGATCTCTCTCTCTCTCTCTCCATATATATATATATATATATATATATATATATATATATATATATATATATAATCAGTAATGATATTTTTTTCATAAAATATCGCAATATGCAAAAAAAAAAAAGATTCAATAAAAAAAACTATTGCAACTAAATCAAAATGGCGAAGATTTTAATAAGGCCAAACTAAAAAGTTCAAAGACAAAAAATGGTTCTCCAGGAAGACAGATTTTTCAAATTTCACCATAAAACGACCAAAATGGCAGCGTTGATAGTTTAATTACGAAGTTTTTCTCCGCCATAAAATATAGTACATACTTCAATGTAAAAGATAATGTTTCAATAGGTAGTTTTATAGTTTGTTTACAAACTCATTCAGTAATAAAATGTACTACTGCCAAGTAAAAAATGAGTTTTATATTTTAAAAAACTGTTTTTATAGTTTTGTTCACAACCTCATTTCCATAATTTCAATTTCTGTTGGAAATCTTTTTTTTCTGGTAAAAATCGTACATAGTTTGTTCTTCAGAACTATAAATTATCAAACTGAGTGTTAAGTAAATTAACACGCAGAAATATATCAACTGAAAAAAAAAAAGAATAAAAATTTTCGTAAACCAAAAAATTGTTTTAATACTATAGTTTGTTTTAGTTGGTCTTTTTTGCGCTGGAATGCACTCCTTGTCCTTGCACCAAACGGTTGTTCGTGAAAAAGTCAGCATTCAGATGTGGTCTTGAGCAGAGAAGTCAGATACAAGAGGGGTCTCATTGGTTAATCTAACTCCCAATCATGGCATGACAATAGAAAATAGGCCATTAAAGCTCTTGAGACTTTATGTCTGATCATACATTGAAACAGCTGGAGTTGAGCTGAGTCGTTGAAAAAACTTAAAATAGAGATAATTTAACTATCAAAAACAAATTACATCATAGAATAGTTTTAGGTTCGTCAATACCGAATTATAATAATAATTTATGTTATATTTATATTTATATCAATAAGTTATATTTGAGTATATATATATATATATATATATATATATATATATATATATATATATATATATATATATATATATATATATATATATATATATTACCTTAGCCCTACCAAAATCCTGCCATAAGCGAAATCTCAGATACATAAACGCAAAAATTATCACCAAATAATTAAAAATCTGAAATATCCAGAAATGCCCTGTGGTAACCTTGACTGACCTCCAAGTCAAGATTGCTTTGCCTATTTCCTTCGATGTGTGAAGATGTACCCATATGCTCAATGTCAGCATCCTTCGTACAAAATTGTTGGTCACAGCTCTAACAATTGGCTAGATCAACTCTGCATTGCATATAGTTTTTGCCTTGGGAAGACATTTCTCCAAACCCAAAGTCAGTTCCATACGTGCTGATTTTTGGACACAAATTCAGAAAGTTATTTTATAATGATCAGAAATTACCTCCGGTAATCTTGAATAACCTCGAAAGTCAAGGTCACATAGATTTCAATATTCGCTGTGAGATCATGTAACGTTTTCGAATATGGATCCAGGAAAAAATGTAAGTATTCGCTTGAAGAAGCCCGATATGCAGAAACACAACGTGACTGTGTAGCAATTCCATTATTTCATTATTTCATCATATATATATATATATATATATATATATATATATATATATATATATATATATATATATATATATAACACATGATAATACCGTATATAAAGTAATGAACAACACGCAGTATGACACAGCCCCAAAAATGCTAAAATAAAGCTATATATCAAGACCATACCTTATCAGGAGGTGTTGTTTGATCAACACTACTAGGGTGCCATGTTGATATAACAGTTGTGTTGTTAAATTCCCGATATATATATATATATATATATATATATATATATATATATATATATATATATATATATATGCTGCTTGACAAACCCATTACCATCTCAATCCCTGCCTACTATGACTGCTCAGACCTCTGTCATGTCTTACCAGCAAACATTTCTATGTCAATCTTCCATCTTGTGTCAGGTCTTGTCTTACAGCGTTTACTGCCCGGAGTGAACCAATCGGTTAAAGTTTTACTCTATCTTTTGTCATTTCTTCCTACAAATCGTTCTGACCATCCCCATTCTCGTTGCTTAATTATTTATATGATATCCTTCTCTCCAGTCCTTCCTCTGTTTCTTACTGATCTTTCCTGTATCTCTTTGAGGTTTACCAAGAATTACTCTTTCCATGGCTCTCGGTGCGATTCTAATTTGCTTCTCAGTTGTTTTGTTAATTTCTATGTTTCATACCCATAAGTCGTGGCTAGTAATTTGAATTCTTAGTCTATTTAACTCTCTAAACACATTGGCAAGATGTTTTCCGAGATGTGTCTCTTATTCAAATTTCGACCTTTCTGTATATTGTCAGTATTGTTCATCATAATGATAGCATGTAACACAGGGTCAAGCTTACCGTGGGATCTTGCATGTGTACAAGTGGTTAGGGACAAATTTTATCCAGCCCTTGCTACTTGCTTACAGGCACAGCCAGGCATCAGAGATTAACCCCTTTAAGTGCAATGCGGAGGTATTTGTCTGAGTAGTGGGTCTCCAAGAATTGGACGTGATTTTCATTCTACTGCGAACACGAATAACGGGGCTCGACAGAGCCGGGTAGTGTACTCCAGAGGAAACCAATCCTTATTTTCTTGCAATACGCCAGCTTTATGTTGATACCATTCAGTTGCATGGTTGAACCTGAGACATTCCCATTAACATTTAACTATAGTTGAAGGAATTACTGTATCTGCATGTGTATGCACCGCGATTACTCTACAATTGGCCATTGTGCGAAGTTGACATTTGTCATATATGTTGGTCAGGATACATACAAAGCAGTACAATGTCAAGCTCAGCGATTTTTCGTGAAATTTAATAAGAATTTCTTTAAAAAAGAGATTATGGATCTTCATGGGTTTTTTTTATTAATTAATTATACCCTTTACTTCCACTTTTTAGAATTATCTAAATTTAGATATAAGATATAAATTGGCAACACTGAAAACAAGTAACCGAAATTGGCTGAGCAGTGTCTTTGTTATTAATAATTGTGAAAAGCTTTCAGCTAAATCATGTTCGATACATCAATTCACGGGCAACCACCAACTTTAAGCAACTTCGAATGTGGTTAGTTGGTGGAAGGGTGATCACTTGTGAGTACAGTGTAGAGTAAACAAGGCTGGTGAAGTAATCGCCTTCACTTCGGGTGCTTGTTGTTTTAAAGTTTTGTTTGCTTTTTATTTTCACATATTGCAAGCAGAGACAAGAGGAGCGTGTGATAAGAAAGATCTGATGTAGTAGCCAGTGTAAGGGCTAAAATATTAATTCTAAAAAATTGTAAAAAATTATATTCATCCAATTCTTTATCCTGTCTCTCGTTCATCCTTCAAACAATTTCGAATTTCAATTTTTTTTTCTTCATCTCAACTTTTTTTCTTCATTTCAATTTTTTTTTCTTCAATTCAATTTTTTTTTCATAATTTCAAATTTTTTTTCTTCATTTCAATTTTTTTTTCTTAATTTCAATTTTTTTCCTTCATTTCATTCAACTGCTCTTTCTTTCTTTCCGTCACTCATTCTCTTTGTTTTCTCATTCATGATCAATAGGTTTCAAATTTATTCCTTCATCCCGGTTGATCATGCGCCCACTCGCAGACATCCGGGCACCGGCCGTTTGCATAACACGCAGCTTATTAGCGACATCAGATTAGTGTTCAATTAACGTCCTATTCAAAGGTTTCCTTTTGTAATATTCATATAATGTAACTGGTGTCGCTGCACTACCGAACGATGAACTTGCTGACGGCTGAGACAGATTCGATGTATGTCATAAATATGTTAATGGAAATTACACGTTAAGAATGTGTGCATACATATATGTATATATATGTATATATATATATATATATATATATATACATATATATATATATACATACACACACTCATATATATATATATATATATATATATATATATATATATATATATATATATATATATATATATATATATATATATATATATATTATGAGAAAAAGATAGTGAAGGGAGAAGATAAGAGGTGAGAAAATATCCCAAGGGGTGAGGTAGAAAGACAGAAGTTTAAAACTGCTAATTAGAAAAAATATGATATATATATATATATATATATATATATATATATATATATATATATATATATACATATAGAGAGAGAGAGAGAGAGACAGACAGACAGACAGACGGACAGACAGAAAGAGACCGAGAGAGAAGGAGAAAGAGGGAGAGACAGAGACAGGCAAGCAGACAGACAGACAGACAGAGATAGACATAGAGAGAGAGAAGTACTTATCTATCTAAATTTATCAGTGTATCTATGTAAGCCTGTCTTCACGAAGTGCTTCCTCAAAAGGAAATTTCGAACACCAAGTCGAGACTATTGCCTACACTCTCCGTGGGAGAGAAAGCATCTTTGGTATCGTTACTCATCAAAAAGGACAGCAAAATCGAAGGAAATATTGAAAACTGGGTGTTAGGGGGAATAATAATTTCTTCTTTGTTAACAAATAGTTACCAGTATTTGCTGTCATTTGTATATTTTTTCTTTTTATATAAATACCCCGTTATCTCTTAACCTAAGTAGCAATCAGCGTACTCATCTCTAGATAGATAGATAGATAGATATTGAGAAAGAGCTGAGAGGTATTGATAGCTTGAGAGACATAGAGAATAATAGAAACCCGTCTGTTCTCATTTATCCATCTATGATCATTTATTCAAAAATTCACTTCATTTTGATATATATATATATATATATATATATATATATATATATATATATATATATATATATATATATATATGTATATATATATGTATATATATATATGTATATATATATATATATATATATATATATATATATATATATATATATATATATATATATATATATATATATATATATATATATATATAATGAGGGAAGGGTTAAAAGAGGTAAGTAAGCCCCCTGTCTACAATTAAATAGCGTGCAGTTTAAAATAACATCCATATACATAATGATAATACTCTGTATAAAATGACAAACTACGTGTTGTGTGATAAAAACTATATAATCAAAGCGTAGCTAAAAGGGAGATGGTATTTGATCAACACTTTTGGGGAGCCATATTAATATAAAAGTTTTGTTTTAAAAACCCCGAAACGGTTAGATGGTAAATAACTGATAATCTCATCAGGAAAAATTCACACATAGTATCACGAAATCCGATTCTGAGTAGAACAGTGAAAAAAAACGCTGAAAAAAATAACACAAATGAAGTTTACAAATGTTGTAAAATATTGACTGAAATGACATAAATGTTTGGAAAAATATCTGTAAATCATTCTAAACTATATATCTACATACATATATACGATTATATATTGTGTTATAATATACAGAAATTCTTATCTGAAATGATCATCCGTTATTACACGGTGAATATATCATCTTGCCTAGACAAAGTAATTAGAATAAACAAGTTGAGAAAATGGGACTCCAGTGGCTACATTTTCTATATTTGTTGTTGGACATAGACCTTCTTCAGAAGTTATCAAGAATAATGTATGATAAAACATAATGAAATATCAAATATCATAAGGGGAAGAGAATTATAAACTATACTACGTTGGCTGCATTTGGGTCAAAGTACCTTCTTCCATTAAGATTTTTAAAAGTAGGGGAAAAGCTAGAATAATGTCACCACACAACATTAATCCAATACAATGTGTCTTATCTCAACCCCTTTCCTGGTAGTTCCTGTATGTGGGATTTGCAAACTTGGGCAAAACAAGTCAATCTCGACTGAAAGAGTGAATTTGTCATCAGTTTTTGTTGATGTTTTTGTCACTGTTTTTTGATGAGGTCACTGTCATTGTTGTGACATGGGAAAATTAAGGCAAAACTCAAATCTTATGTTTTTCTCAATACCCTTCAAATCAAATAGGTTTAGAGGGAAAAATTCCAATTTCCATGTAGTATGGACGCTATGAACCAATGGTGAATGCGTTCGATTCTGGAATAGTTAATTTTAAAAATTTTAGTAGCAAGACGAAACATACCACAAAAAGACTGTTTTAATTTTCATTAAAAATGACATAATAGATAAAATAGAATAAAACTGATAATTCAAGATATTATTATTATTATAATCATTATTATTATTATTATTATTATTATTATTATTATTATTATTATTATTATTATTATTATTATTATTATTATTATTATTATTATCATTATTATTATTATTATTATTATTATTATTATTATTATTGATACATGTTATATATATATATATATATATATATATATATTACAGAAAAAGACAGGGGTCCAGTTTGGGATTATAGTTATATTCTGGATAGAGCCCCATTCCGTAGAAGTCTAAACTTGATTTAATTCTCAGACCTTTTTAATTCAAGGGAAAAGTTTTCTTCATTTTGAACCCACCCAAAGATTATGCTCTTGAATAATTATGTATAGATAAATCGTGTAAGGGGATCCGTATATTAAACTGAGTAGAGTTCAAAATTGGTAAAATAGTTGCAGTTGAGATAGGTTCCTTTCCAATAGATACAATTTTTCTTATAGAGATAAGAGAAGTAGTCATCGATACCAGGTGAAATACTTTAGGGGTAGAATAAAAAAGAAAGACTAAAAGTTCCAGACGTGTTTTAAAAGTTTACCTGAATTTATTCGACTCAAAATTGGGTGAAAAAGTTTCCTTCCACTTCAAAACCCTAAGAGGTGGAAATAAGATTACTTCATCTTTTGACCACCAAAAGATGAGAGAAGTTCTCCCCCACTTTCGACTACTCTAAAGAGAGAAAAAGACTCTTGTTCACTTCTGAGACCTTGAAAAGAAAAGGTCTACCGTCACTTTTGATCTTTCACGCATTGAGACCGTCTTCCTCCTATTTGATCCCTCACGGAGTGGGAAAAGCTTCCCTGCACTTTTGACTGTTTGAATGGGGCAGTACCCCTTGTTGATTCTTATAGACTGGGAGAAGTCTACGGTCAGTTTTGACGTCCTAAAAAAGGAGCTTGTCTCCCAACCCTTTTCAGCCCTTTACAGAGAGCAAGAAAGTCGGTCTCTTTTCATTGACACACCTTTTATATATATATATATATATATATATATATATATATATAGATAGATAGATAGATAGATAGATAGATAGATAGATAGATAGATAGAACGTGAAGAGAGAGAGAGAGAGAAGATGTATTAGTGGAAAGTAAGTTCCACTGGCATTATAGTTACATTTCAAAATGTTTTTCTCAAAACATTTCGCTTTAACCTCTCCCCTGGTCCAATGGAGTTGGCATACCAAGTTTGTTTTTCCTGCACTCATGTTTACGTATTTTTTATAGCATTACAAACATAAACATATAGAGTTGTCTCACTTACACACACACATACATATACACATATATATATGTGTGTGTATATATATATATATATATATATATATATATATATATATATATATATATATATATATATATATGTTCACTGCTTCGATGACGAAACATTAAAAAACCTTTCCAATTTTTGGTGTCAGTTCGGGATTTCAATCGTATTGTTCTTATTAAACCTACCCAGGTTACTATCTTTTGAATATATATATATATATATATATATATATATATATATATATATATATATATATATATATATATATATATATATATATATATATCCTAGTAGAAATGCCTGGTGTCCCCCTTTTTTCATATTTTGGGAATAAATCCAATTATGATATTCCTATAATTGGAGTAAATGCTCCAAGAAAATCCCACTCTTTTACAGCAATCACTTGATGAAAGTATTGTTTTACCATAATGCTGTTATATATGCCTCTTCTTTCTTTCTATCATTTTCACGTATCCCCTTGTCACAAAAATGACCGATCAGAATGAAGCTTACAGATCTTCAATCTCCATTTTTCTTTACCTCATCATTTACATAATACGAGAACAATTTTGATAATCACCCAAGGCATAAAATAGACACAATTTTACTTTTTTTTACATTGTTGCTAAAACATGAATTGGAATGGACAAGTATGGGATGTAAAATGAAATTTTCTTTTTCTTTTATCCTTCTGCCAGACTCGAAAGAGAACAGATTTCTGCTGAATAGATTATATTTTTTCGCTAAGTTATCTCGTCATATTTTTCGGATGAAAAAAAAAAATGTAAATGATTTTAAAGCAGAAAGTTTTGAACAAAAAGTAATAATCTTGCAAATGATTAGTCTGAAGGCTTTACGTTTTTGTGGAGAAATGTATCTTTTCTATAAAATTAAAATAAAATTAAGAAAATATCAGAATGAATCGATCTTCCAGACCGGACATCCATTACGTTTCGCGATTGGAACCACTGGCAAATTTTGTTACCGAAGTAATTTTTGTATTTTCTTTACTACATTACGCATAAAACATGGCTGCCATCTTTTCTTTTTTTTTTTCAAGATGTATTTATAATGAAATATTACAAACAGGTCCTTTTTTTTTCAGAAAAAAAAAATGGTTTTGTTGGTATTTTCTTTTTCGGTTTAAATTTGTTCAAATATATTTTTCTCTTCTAAATTACACGTAAACGTCGTCGTCGTAGTTGTTGATGTTACTGTTGTTGTTGTTGTGGTTGTTGTTGTTGTTGTTGTTTAATAAAAGGAGTATTCATGGTGAAATATTACAAACTTGAACAGTAAATAAAACGGGACTGCATCAATAAAACAGAAGCAGTTAATGAAATATTTTTCCTTCAAGAAATATTTTTCTAGAGTTTAAATAAGAACGTTCTAACCTTTCTTTCTCCATTTTCTTCAAGGTGAAAGAAATTGTTACTTTATGCAATCTTGTAATTTACAATGTTAAACAAGGAGACGGACGGATATACACACATATATATATATATATATATATATATATATATATATATATATATATATATATATAGATAGATAGATAGATAGATATAGATATATATATAGACAGAGAGACAGAGAGAGAGACAGACAGACAGACAGATCATCGATAACATATATAGTCCATCTATCGTCAGCATTGGTTTAATTTCTTGTCTTGTAGGATATTGCCAGTGAGTTTGATATACCTCAGATGCCCGAATATTCTAGCTCTTTTGATTCTCACTACGGGTCGGCAATCTACGGCCTCATTTCATCCAACCTGCTAACTTCATTCAATATGTGACATTGTGTGTCTGAATTCTTGGTTTTCTCAATCTATACACGGTTATTTTACAAAAAAATCCATTGAAGAAGAATGGAGCAAAAAATTTCATTTTTGAACCGACCTCAAAACCCCCCAAAGTTTCAACACCTCCTAAAACTAAGCATTTCTGCTGTTTTGTGAATAAACATAGATCCTGAACCACAAATATATGTCCCCAAAACATTATTTCCTTGTTTTCATTGACTGATGACACATTCTATTGAGTTAATGTAGATAAATACTTCTATTATGAGACAAGCTTGTCAGCGCAAGGGCCAAACTCTCTTGCTTAATTAGAATCTAAAAAGCAAGTAAAATAGAATTCTTTTCTTCATACATTACTCTTCCAAAAGTGCCTGACCGATTTCAACTCCTTTATTTGCAGTTCCTGCAATAAAAAAAAAAGTCGATCTGAATTGAAAGAGTGAAGTCGTTATCAGTTCTACCAATGTAACTCTTATTTGAGTCACCATGACATAAATGTTTTTTTTTTTTTGTGAGGTCTTTGTCATCGCTGTAACAAAATGAAAATAAAGTCAAACCTAATACAAGGACTTTTTTCGTTACAGATATTCAATTATTATCAATCTTGACTAGTTTTTAACCTTCACCAAAATTTTCAGTAATTTTTTATCACATCTTCGAATCGGACCGTAATTCTTACAACCAGACGTATACTCGACCTCCCTTGGCTCAAGGTGGTGAGTTTGATTTTAAGAATGTGCTTGTACCTTAGTTTATGATTATGCTGTCCAATCTTTACGGTTCGATTAAAAGTTGTGATTGAAAGCAACTGAAAATGATGATGAAGGTAAGAACTCGTCAAAATCTATAATAATGTTGCTCTACTTCATCCAAGAATTTTTTTAAAAAATGCACGATTCAATATTTACTCATGAATACCGAGAACATGAATCGTTATAACTTGACACAGTGGCATCATTATTTCTTAACCAGTCTTTATCTCTCTCTTATTTATGTTTAAAATTCGAATGTCTTAAATTCAAATGTATGAAGATTTAACGATGATAAAGTCAACTCTTGGAATTAAAATATAAAAACATGACAGTAAGTGGGGAAAAAAACTGTTTCCATGGCTTTGCATAATGTCAGTTTCATTGTCTTTATTCGCTTTTGATAGCAAGAGATAAAGATATTTCCCATCTGGTTCGCCTCAAAAAGGTTAGCACTCCCTTGTTCTTAGCTAGGCTACGCAAATATCTGGATACCTTCTTTTGTTAATCAATATCTATCTTTAATTAACCGTGGACAGTTGGTTTCATAATGACTATCATTAGCAAATAAATCGTGATCAGCGAACCGATTTCAAAGTCCAGTTGCTGATGTTAATTTCCATTTCTAATGCCTTTGGGGAAGGCATGGACCCAATTTTCCCAATGGTCCATATTAGCCACCTTGACATAGTATCTCGTCGATTGTATGCTGTAATGGTTTTTGGAGTAGACGGAGGAGTGGTTGAGCAAACCACTCACCCATAGATAACTGTACTGGAATCGCTGGTATCTTTTAGCTAACCTTCATATCCATCATCTGTATCTTTATTGTGTGTATGTAGATATTTCCCAAGCTTAACTGAGTCTGATACAAGGTAACTGTACAGAAGTTAGTTTGTGAATTGAACTCAACACAGTAGTAATGGTATCCATGATTAGCTTACTGACTACTATCCTACAGTGGGGTGCACATTGCATATATTTATGTAATGACTTGAAAATGAATAAGCTAAGAAAAAATCTACCCCTCTCTCTCCCTCTTCTGTTTATCTATCTCCATCTTTCCTTGTGTGTGTGTGTATGAGTGTGCGTGCACACGCATCCATGCGCGTGTCTATGTGAGAGAGAAAGAGAGGGATAGAAATAGAATGTACATTTAAGTCAGAGAGTGGAGAAACTGTCTGTTCCATAGCTATTTTTTATGGTAAGAGTTTCAAAGGGAAGGAACAAATGAACGCAAAATAGCATGAATTATACAGTTCGATCAACAGTAGGAGTCCCACACTCGGGTCTTCACGAATTACACCTTACATGAATAAACACCTAGATCAAAGAAAAAAAATCACTGTTTCCTTTTGTCATCTCAATCTGAAACTATTCACTATGAAAAAAAAAATTAGAATAATTTGCCTAAAAGCCACCTTTGACAGCCATTAACCTTGATGTGAGGTCATTGCCCTTATAGAGAAAAATCTCTCTATCGAGTATAGCGAACTAAATACAATACTTCAAATTAATCATGGATACACTTTCACCTACCTATATGAACCAAAACCAAAGAGCCTTTAGACTGGCCATGTAAAAAATTGTACGAACATATTGAAATGAATCGATGATAAGAAATTTGAAGGAATGTCGTACGTTGTGAAAATATGTAACAAGATGCTAATTTTCAGCTCTTTACATGCGAGATTGTATTTTACAAAATAGTACGCAGTGATAAACACACACACACACACATACACACACACACACACACGTATATATATATATATATATATATATATATATATATATGTGTGTGTGTGTATAGGGAGAGAGAGGGGGAGGGAGCATCAAAAACATACATAGTTTATCTATTGTCATCAATAATTTGATTTCTTGTCTTTTAGTCAAGTACAGCAAACTAACCACAGTACTTCGGAGCTGAACTTTTGCACGATGGACGAGAAAAAAGCCTGCAATTGAACAGTATAGATACATCAAAAATAGAAAGCCTCACAATAAAATGAACATATAAAAATCTCATGTTTTAGAAAGACACTTCCTTGAATGTTTTTTATAACTAATATATTCCAAAAGCAGAGTTTTGTGCGACAGACGGAAAGTGAAGGTCCAGTTGAGCAGTATAATCAAATCATAAATACGTCTACACCACGAGAAAAAATGCATTTTAGTGGAAATGTTTCACTATGGAGTGAAAATAAGTCATCGAAATACTTCTGTATGATAGTTTCTCACGATAGACTGAAAGAGAGACCTGTTCTGCAATATAATCACATCATAAAAAGACCCACCCCGCAAATAATCGTGTGTTGGTAGTGTATAGTCGAGAGAACTAACTGTAATTCCTCAAAACCGTACCAATATAACAACATGAATATGAGTTCTGGTAAAAAAAAAAAAACCCAACTTTCTGGAGGAAGTAATGTCAGAACAAAAATATGAAAAGATGTGTGATCAGAACAAAAACATAATGCAACGGGGAAAAAATTGCCCGGACATGTTTGATTCTCTAAATCAAAATACGCTGAAATGGGGGGGGGTTTCATAAAGACTCGCTTCAAGGCCGTGCATACCTCATATCGGGGACGCCTGCACCAATATAATAAATGTATCCTTGATCTGTACATTATATATATATCACGGAAAGTAGGATGGAGAGAGAGAAGGTCCCGTTGAGCAGTATATACCCATTGTGGATAGAGCCCTCACCGAAATCAATATTTTCAAAGTTTTGTTTTTTAGAAAATACATTTCTTAAATGTAGTTCATTTTAAACAGATCAAATAAAGGTTTTAGCTTCGTACGATGGACGGGATGTTCAATAGTATTGGTAAATCGTGAATATACCCTCACCAAGGAGAAAATGTCTTTAGGGTGAATAATTTCTCAGTGAAGTAAAAATAAGTAACTGAAATACTTCAGAGTCATAATTCCGTTCCTCCCACTGTATGGAAATGGATATCCCCGTTCCACATCATGAATAGAACACCCCCAACTGCCAAAAATAAATCATAGTTTGGAAGAATGATTTCTCAATATCGCCGATAGAACTGACCACAATATTTCGAAGCCGTAGTTATGCATGACAGACGGAAAGAGGGTATTCCGTTGAGCAGTAAAAATGTGTTGTAAATACCGATACTCACACAAAAAGATATGTTAAAACTTTTATGCTTTAAAAAAAGGATTTCTCAATTCTTCAGAGACATGTTTTCGTAAGTCTGACTCTGCTCCATCAATAAAGATTATGTAGTTGGGGGGGGATACTCAATAAAGTAAAAATAACGATGGACAAAAGGAAAGTTCAGCAGTATAGTCACATTATAAATAGAATCACCTCGACCCTCACTTTAATACAATCTTTGACTAAATTTGCAAAAGCACACAAAACGTATGACTTCTTTACATATTGTTATAACCTTCTAAAATATCCAGGTTTTGCAAAATTTGTTAAATGTTTTTTGATAAGTAAAATAGAACCAAATATTTGCTAATTATTATTGACTAGAATAACCGTGAAAAAAAAAATGACTGGTTTATTCATGTATGGATCGGCACTACGGAGCCTAAAGCTATTTTATTGGATAATTTATTTCATATATTTTTCAAAAGTTTCGACTCAACTCTAGCTGTTTCAATGTGTGATCAGACATAAAGTCTCAAGAGTTTCTTTGACGTAATCTCCATTGCTGCATCAAAATAGGAAGGTAATTTTAGCCAATGTGATTAATGAGTAAGCAAACAAAAAAGAAATTTGCATATATGCTTATTAAATGGATAGATTTTTGACTAGTATCTCTTTCATCTTATTTCTGTCGATTTTTATCTCATCTTCCATGTGGTCATTCTGTGATCATTATTTAGTAGCTGGGAATATAATAACAGAATAAAACTTCGTCAAGATTTGAATTAGCACAATTTTAATCAGGAATCATACACCTTTCATACTTTGTTTTCCCAAACGGCTGATATGCCAAAATGTTTAGTTTGCATTTTCTTGCAGTATTATGGATTTTTGAATTTTCATACGAATCCCTTTTAGTTATTAAATTAGTACGCAGTATGTAAACAAACAAGAAGCATAAGTTCAACGATATGTCCACTATCTGAGGTGGTATTAACTAAAGTAAGAAGAGAGAGAGGGTGGAAGATAGAGAGAAAGAGGGAAAGAGAATGAGAGAGGGAGAGAGTAAGCGAATTTTCTTTGATTCAATTGATTCTCATCTAAAATTTTGCGATATGAAATATTCTACAAATGATTTTTTTTGTCATTAGAGGCGTAAATTGACTTTTTTTGCAGGGGTGGGGTCACTTGTGGCTCTGGTTCTATTACGTCATCATGAGCAGCTGGTAAAACTTATCGGAATAGATTTTATTTTAATGCTCCACAACTTTTGATGACATCACTATTTTCAAAGACATCATACCACTTATTAATATAACACATGTTCCTTCCTGTTTCAGTTGTTCAACATCAGTGGGACCAGCAGACAGACTGAAAAGCGTCTAATAATGCGATCACACCTCTGAAAACATGGCAGCATGTCAGGCGTTCTGGAAAAATAACGGTCAGGCTTCTGAAGATCAGGGTTGCAGGTTCGAATTTTGGTAGAGGCTTTGTCAGTGTTTCTCGTCTGTATCCCTCTGTTAACGATCGTATAATGATTTAAGGGTTGGAATCAATAAATAACAGAATCGAGATTAAAGGTATTTTAGTCAGAAATAGATAGTAATCGTTATTGCTTCATCTGAGAAAAGTCATTGCTATTAATTTTTGTTATTTATGGAGCTGAAAGAAAAGGAAAGTCAAATGGCAAAGGACTGGTCATGTTTCAAAAATGTCTGGCAACCACTGGACATCACGGCTCAAAAAAATGGACCCCAGAAGATCATATACAAAACTGCGACCGCCAGAAAATTAGTGTGACAAACTGCACAAATTAGGAAAGAACTGGCTCCTTGACACCAACGATAGAGGGGTCGGCGAATTTTTGGGAAGGTATATGTCCAACGACGGACGTTAAAAAGATGCTGCTGCAGCTGCTACTTATTATTATTATTATTAGCAATCTCACACCAGTTGCCTGGTGGTAACCGCTAGAGTTTGAGTGACAGCAAGTCTCCTCAAGTCTCCAGCCCTCCTCTTCTAGTACTCATAGGTCGCAGTAATTCTGCGATTTACAGCTTCACACCGGTTGCCCAGTGGTTATCGCTGAAGGCTGAGTGACAATAAGTCTCCTCAGGTCTTCAGCTAACGTCTCCTCTCTCTTTCGCATATCATGACAGAGCTACGATTCGTTGCAGTCCTTATATCTCTAGCACCTTCCTTAGTATCCGTGCAGTTCCCAGCAGTGCTGTGGTCTGTACGGTCTCTATCCTCCCCCTAATCCCGATCTCCTCCAGTCTCTCCCTCAGCGTTCTGGGGACAGTTCCTAGTGCTCCCACTATGACTGGTACTACCCTGGTTTTCATGTTCCACATTTTCTTTAACTCCCTTGCTAGGTCCTGGTATTTTTCCCTTTTTTCACCCTCCTTCTTTTTTACTCTATGGTCTGCAGTATTATTATTATTATTATTATTATTATTATCATTATTATTATTATTATTATTCACACCAGTTGTCTAGTGGCCAAAGCTGGAAGCTGAGTGACAGCAAGTCTCTATAGGTCTGTAGCCCTCTTCTCCACCCTCTCAGTTCTCAGTAGTACTGTGATTTGCAGTTTCACACAAGTTGCCCGGTGGTTATCGCTGAAAGCTGAATGTCAGTAAGTCTCCTCAGGTCTTCAGCCCCCCTCCCATCTCTCCCTCACCTATCACTGCAGAGCTTAGGTTCGTACCTCTTCTATATGTGTGTGTGTGTGCGTGTGTGTGTGTGTGTGCGTGTGTGTGTGTTGCTTTTTTTCTCCTCTGTTAGGATACTGCTAAGAGCTGGGGTCGTAGATCTCATATTTAGAATACTTTCCCAAAGATTTGTATAATCCCTAGCAATGCTGTGGTCTAAACAAACTCAATCCTCCCTTCTACCCCTCGTACCTCCAATCTTGTCTCCAGTGTTTTTAGTATGGTTCCGGGTATACCAATTATTACTATCCCAAATCTTCAGTTCTCTGGCCAGGTCCTGGTATTTTCCCAGTTTTTCACTCTCTTTCCTATTCACTATGTGGTCTACTGGCACGGCCATGTCTATCATTTGGTAGGTTTTCCTCTTCTAGTCCACGATTATAAGGTTCGGTCTTCTTTGTTTGGTTTGGGAGGTCAGTTTGTACGTCAAAGTTCAAGTCTAATTTGTGGTTTACAATCTCCAAAACTGTCTTCGGTTTGTGCTGGTACCGCTTTTCTATATAGTTAAATCCCATTCGTTTACTCAGTTTCCACTGTATCATATATGTATGACCTTTGAGCATCAACGTTCCAATTACTAAACAACATCATCAGCAATTGCATCGTCGGGATTAGTAGAATAAAATCTCGTCACTCAACTTATTTGCAAGGTCCAGCATTTTTTCTCCGGCAAGTTTTTTCCTACTCTGTGCAATGTACCCCCAGGTAGTTGACGAATAAGGCAATGTTTCTGTTCTTATGGAAGAGTTACAGATCACCGCAAATGAGAGGTCACATCATGGTAAAGAAGATTGTCCGTATCTAGATCTGTGGGTTGGCCTGGTTTTCGATAAACCATAGCAGAGAATGAACTTTTAAGAGCTTTGATAACATAGATGTTCGTAAGCTTCAATGAATAATTACTATATGTTGCTATACCATCAGGTCTCTGTTCATACTCCTTCTAGGCTAGTTGACTACATTCACTAGTTATGTGGTTGACAGACTCATCTCTTTCCTCACATAGGTGGCATTTGCTGTTTGTCGTTGATCTATCGATTTTTGTTTTGATATTGTTTGTTCTGATGCATTTGTTTTGAGCTGTCATGATGAGCGATTCTGTTTCATTCTTCAGGTTTCCTTTTTCGTAGCTCTGCCCATGATCTCTTGTCTGCCACATCCTGCATCTGTCTTTTAAATTCTCCGAATAGTTTCTTCTGTTCCAATTTTTCTTTCTTTGTTTGCTGTGCTGCTCCATTGTTTTGTAATTTTTCTCTCGTTCGCTTGGCTGCTTCGGGCACTTTTTATGATGTCTTCACTGTTTGTTTGCACATACTTTTCTAGACCTACTTTGGTCTTTGTGACACAGTTCTCTATGCTGATGAGTCCTCTGCCACCTTCTTTTGTTTTCACGTACAGTTTATATGTGTCATCTCTGGGGTGTAAGGCTTTGTGCATTTTCATAATCTTCCTTGTTCGCCGGTGTATGACTGGAGTTCTTCCTTTGTCCATCCAAGGATGGTCCTGTGTATCTTGCTACCAATACAGCCCATGTGTTCATTCGTTTTATAAGGTTCCTGCAGTTTAGTTTGGTCTCTAATATTTTCCTTATCATCCTAAGGTATTCCCTCCTTATTTTCTCCTTCATTTCTTCTCATTTTATCGTGTCACATTCGAGAACTCCCAGGTATTTGTATTGGTCTTGTGTGGCGAACGCTCTAATCCTTTTGCTGTTTGGGAATTCGATTCCTTCTGCTGTTGCGAGACTTCCTTTGCACATACCATAATTCCGCATTTTTCTGTTCATAACTTCACCCCAATGTCATCACTGTTTTCTTTCACTTTATTGAACAGTGTGCCCAGCTCTCCCCCTGTATTTTGCAAATCATTTCACGTCGTCCATGTACATTAGGTGGTTGACTTTCCCATTATTATTATTATTATTATTATTATTATTATTATTATTATTTGGAATCTCACACCAGTTGCCTGGTGGTAACCGCTGGAGTTTGAGTGACAGCAAGTCTCCTCAAGTCTCCAGCCCTCCTCTCCTAGTACTAGCAGGTCGCAGTAATTCTGCGATTTACAGTTTCACACCGGTTGCCCAGTGGTTATCGCTGAGGGCTGAGTGACAATAAGTCTCCTCAGGTCTTCAGCTAGCGTCTCCTCCCTCTTTCGCATATCATGACAGAGCTACAATTCGTTGCAGTACTTATATCTCTAGCACCTTCCTCAGTACCCGTGCAGTTCCCAGTAGTGCTGTGGTCTGTACGGTCTCTATCCTCCCCCTAATCCCGATCTCCTCCAGTCTCTCCCTCAGCGTTCTGGGGACAGTTCCTAGTGCTCCCACTATGACTGGTACTACCCTGGTTTTCATGTTCCACATTTTCTTTAACTCCCTTGCTAGGTCCTGGTATTTTTCCCTTTTTTCAGCCTCCTTCTTTTTTACTCTATGGTCTGCAGGCACAGCCACGTCTACTATTTGGCAGGCCTTCTTTTTTTTGTCTACTATTACTAAGTCCGGCCTTCTTGCCTGGATGAGGTGGTCAGTTTGGATGTCAAAGTCCCACAGTAGTTTGTGGTTGTCATTCTCCAAAACTGCCTCTGGCTTGTGCTGATACCACTTTTCCCCATGGTTGAATCCCATTTGTTTACTTAGTTCCCAGTGTATCATCGTTGCTACTCTATCGTGTCTATGCTTATACTCCTTCTGGGCGAGTTGACTACATTCACTAGTTATGTGGTTTACTGTCTCATCTCTTTCACCGCACATGCGGCATTTGCTGTTTGCCTGTGTTCTGTCGATTTTAGCTTTTATGTAGTTTGTCCTTATGCTTTTGTTTTGGGCTGCCATGATGAGCGATTCTGTTTCTCTCTTAAGGTTTCCCTTTCGTAACCACGTCCATGATTTCTCGTCTGCTGTATCTTTTATCTGTCTTTTAAACTCGCCGTACAATTTTTTCCCTTCCCACTTTTCTTTTCTAGTTTGCTGTACCGTTCCATTGCTTTCTACTTTGTTTGTTGCACTATCCCTCGCGCTCTTTATGATTTCTTCACTATTTGTTTGCACATATTTATCTAGGACTACTTTAGCTCTCTGGACACAATCTTCTATGCTGATGAGCCCCCTACCACCTTCTTTTCTCTTAACGTATAGTCTATCTGTATCATCCCTAGGGTGTAATGCTTTATGCATCGTCATAAGTTTCCTTGTTCGCCTATCCATTGATTGGAGCTCTTCCTTTGTCCATCCTAGGAATGGTCCTGTATACCTAACTACTGACACAGCCCAAGTGTTCATTCCTTTTATTAGATTTCTGCTATTTAATTTGGTTTCTAATATTTTCCTTATCCTTCTAAGGTATTCCCTCTTTATTTTCTCCTTCATCTCTTCCCGTTTTATCGTGTCACATTCAAGGACACCTAGGTACTTGTATCGGTCTTGTGCTGTCAATGCCCTAATCTTGTTGTTGTCCGGAAGTTCAATTCCCTCAGTCATTGAAAGCCTTCCTTTGTGCATCACCATGATTGCGCATTTTTCTATCCCAAACTCCATTCCTATGTCCTCACTATATTCCCTTACTTCGTTGAACAGAGTCTCAAGCTCTCCCCTGTTTTTCGCAAACAATTTAATATCGTCCATGTACATTAGGTGGTTGACCTTTCCTTTTGTTTTAGAGAAGTGGTATCCTTTGCTGTTTTTCAGGATTCTGTTAAGCGGTATCATTGTTAGAACAAATAATAGTGGGGACAACGAGTCTCCTTGGAAGATCCCCCTTTTTATCCCTACCTCGGCTAGTTTGTCCCCTGCGGCTGTCAAATCTACTTTCCAGTCTTCCATTGAATTACCAATGAATTTAACCACCGGTTCGGTAATTTTGAACATTCTAAGGCATTCGAGTATCCAGCTGTGTGGAATCATATCGTATGCCTTTTTGTAATCTATCCATCCCATTGCGATATTCTTTCTCCTTTTCTTTACTTCTTTTAAGATCATCTGGTCTATGTAGAGTAAATCGTTTGCCCCTTTGGTTCCTATCCTACACCCTTTCTGTTCTTCTGGTAGTAGCCCCCTTCTATCCATTGACATGTATATTCTCTCTGCTATTTGCCCGGTCAGGATTTTCCACATAAGTGGTAGGCAAGTGATTGGTCTATAGTTGCTTGCTATGTTCCCCCTTTCCCGGGTCTTTTAGGATGAGGGTGGTTCTGCCTTTAGTCATCCATTCTGGTGCTTTGCCTTCATTCAGACAATTTTGGAGTAGGTGAGTGAGTCTGCCGTGTAACGTGGTAAATTTTTTGAACCAATACCCATGGATCCCGTCGGGACCCGGTGCTTTCCAGTTGGCTACTTTCCTAAGAGTATGTTTCAATGTGGTTTCATTCAGTACTATTGGTTCTCCCTTGTCTATATCTCCTAGTTCTTTTCTCATGTTTCCTAACCATTGCGGTGTTACGTTATGTCTTTTTGGGTGCCCCCATATGCTATTCCAATAGTTCTTGGCCTCTGTGGCATCTGGTTTCATGTCCTGCCTTCTTTCCCCATTTAAATCTCGGTAAAACTTTTTCTCATTGTTTTGGAATGTGCGGTTTTGTGTGTATTGGGCCGTTCTTAGTCTGTATCTTTTTAGTCTTGCCTCTTTGGCTAGTCTTTTCTGGTGTAACTCTTCGACTACAGTTGCGATGCCTTTTTGCGTTACCTTGTATTTGTTATAAAGTCTTACTCGTGGTCTGTCTGTGTGTGGTGTATTTCTAAGCAGTACTTCATCTCTCTGTAGTTGGGAGATCTGCCTTTGTAACCTTCTCTCCCAGTTGGGTTTCCCTTCCCTATTATTGCTCGGGTTCCTATCTTGTGTTGTATTATTATTATTATTATTGCTATCGAAATATCCTTTTGATTATCAGTCTGTTATGGTATGTGGAGAAATAATTATGTAATTATATAAGTATGTACTAATCTAGCTCAAAGTTACAAACGTGAGACACTAATTGAGAATCAAGCTCACTAAAACTGCAATAACTTTTTTGTTTTGATGGCATGAAATATCCAACGCATATAAAAGTCATATATGTACATAACTTCTCTGTTCTGCTTGGGCACGAGCATTTCATAGAATAATTACCTCCCTATTACGACATAACAAGGAAGAAAAACGTCATTGACACCCTAAACTCTTCATGTCAAAGCACATATTTGAAAAATTGAGACTCGAGAGTAGGATACTTAGATCTTTAAAAATAAATTAAGTAATAAAATAGCTTTAGGCTCTCGTGATTTTTGACGGGTATTTTCTAGAGTAAACATATAATAGCTATGTATGCTTTTTTTTTACTTTTTGTTCATTAATCTCGTTGATTAATTTACCTTCCTATTGTGACATATCAGTGAAATTGCGCCATAAAAATTCTCAAGTCATCGAATCATTAAAAAAAAAGCGGCTTGCGTTGAGTTGAGACTTTAAAAAAATCTTCAAATTTGGATACTTGAATTATCAAAATATAGCTTTGGGATATTAATTTTTAAATTATTAATTATTAGCTTCAGGCTTGTTAGTGCCGATACATAAATAACCCCGTCATTTTTACTGGTATGTGCTAGTTCTTTTTTTTATATATAAAACGCAAACTACGCCTGCAGTGTCGTAAATCTCTCTTTCAGACTCATCTCTCGGAATATCAGGGACAAAACTACCATGGCGAGAATGAAATGTCTGCTGCTTCCATTTGTTCCGCAATTGACTTATATAACCTAAACCCCAAGTCTAATCCAAACTCAAATACTGACCCAAACTCTAACACATAGCCCAACTTTAAGGCTAAACACACTAACCGTAACCCTAGACCTAACCGTAATTTACGTCCGTTTCAGTTAAATCGAATACGGTTTTAAATGGTCTATTTCCCTTCTCTCGTTTGTTCCTGAATTAAAGGTATTGATATTTACGTGTCATCATCATCATCATCATCATCATCATCATCATCATTCTTCTAACGTCCAGCGTTGGAAATAAACTTTCCCCGAGATTAGCCACAATTATCTATCATGGGCGTTGCAGAGCCAGTATTTCATGAATTTGTCTAGTTCATCCCCCCATCTTATGTTCCCTCGGCCTCGGTTTCGCATGTGATCTCTGAGGATTGATGTTGTTAGCCGTGATGTCCATCGGTTGTCTTTCATTCTTGCAACATGGCCTACCCATTGCCATTTTAGTTTGTTCAATAGTTTCTATGATGTCGAGGACTTTCGCATAATGAAGATTTTCGTGTAATGGTCATAAATTCCGTTTCCAAAGGTCTTTTTAAGTAAATTTCTCGGTTATGTTGACGTCTACAAGTTTATAACTACAAAAAATGATTCAATTTTTCTTCGTAAATTTATTGATTTACAGACACACTCAAATTATATAAAAACTGAAATGTAAGTTTCAGAGTTAATTATACTTACAATTCCTGATTAATTCATACAGGAAGATTTTTTCTTATTTCTCTTCTTCGTTTCTACTTTCTTTTTTTTTCGTTCTCCGGCGTGATTTTTCGAATGACTGTTTTTTTTTGTTTTTTTTTTTTTTCTAAAGAAGCAGACGATAAAAATAATACAATGTACGATACTATTTTTGGTAAACCTTCAAAATAAAAATCCATCGCTTCACGCGAGGAAAAAAAAAATCAATTGTAATGTTTTTGCTAGGTCGAAACTGTTCACTTAAAATAAAATGGAGTAGACATTATACGAACTAGCTGGGTGTTTTTTTGGTTTTTTTTACGTCTTTTTTAATCTACTTAATGGCACGTTAAAGACTGTGACGTCATTATACCGCGAGAGGAAAAAAAAGGCGAATCACGTGACTCTCACAATAATGTAAATCGTTCATTCGGATGTCTATTTTCGACTGCCTTCCTTTTACGTAAGCTGAATTTTTGATTTGCCAAAATTAAATTATTTATCGAATCACAATCATGAAATATGACAAGACTAAGTTTAGATAACGCTCGATGCAAATTCGCGACTACCATAACCGATTTATTTCTTATAGTTATTAAGGAACATCTGCAAATTTTATGGTTCATCGATGCTTATATTATAGTCATTGAGTGAGGGATAATTTCTTTAAATTTTTGTTGGTATTATAACTGTCTCGCAATTAATATATATATATATATATATATATATATATATATATATATATATAAGTATGTGTATTTAGAAATATATATATACTACATGCAAAAATGTGTTTTCGAAGAGTAAAAATAACATACATATATGTATGATGATGATGTGTGTATGCGTGTTTTCATATGTGCGTGTGTGTATGAACAAGTGCAGACACAGCAAATATAATTGGTAGATTGAGCTCAACTTTAATAAAGAAAATATATCCCAACAAATCATGATAATCACGGGAGTGTAATTTGTCTAATGGTAGTTCTTCATATAAAAGACGAGGCTTTTTTAACCAGCAATGAGGCAGAGGTTTAGGGAGGTCCATATTAGAGTTGAGCGAATCGAAAAAACGTTTGTTTTTCCATAATCATGGATGTTACTCCCTCCTCTCCCATACCCTCTTTCTCTTTCTATGTCTGCGTCTGTCCATGTGTGTGTTTATGTGTGTGTGTGTGTGTGTGTGTGTGTGTGTGTGTGTGTGTGTGTGTGTGTATAAATGTTTAAAGTATTTATTTATATGCATATTAGGTATATATTTATATATCAAGCATATATTGATATTAAAACGTATATATTGAATCGATACTAATACTCATATTGAAATAATGATGTATGTTTTTATAAATATATACATGGATATGATCATAAATTGCATTATATTATATTGAAATTCTTAGTCGAAGCAACTTCCTGTTATTAGACGATGAATGTATCATTTCGCCTAAACAAAGTAAAATCAATAGATAACTGAAAAAAAATAGGGCTGTTGCAGAAATTGAACTTGCGACCTGGCCAAATGACACATTCAGTGAGTGATAACGGGAGATCATTTCATATAAGTGATTGTAAATGATATGATGCAGTTTAGAATCATTGTGTCGGATCATAAATCCATTTCTTGAAAACATAGCATCAAACCCGGCCAGAAGGAGCTTCTTCTTGAAATTAGTTACTCATTATGTATATAATTTTTGCACGAATATGTTTCAGATTACGGAACATACCAAAGTGTCTGTTAAGGAAAATAAAAGGTAAGGACATAGTTTTATACAACCTTCTCTTACGTCAGTGAATATCTCAAGATTCTTTTGCACGCTTACGCACGCACACACACACATACATCCACACACATACACAGGTGAAAAACATGCCTATCTAAATCTTTCTAAATTGATGATAATATTGATATAGGTTCGCGTGTTCATCCACTGGCTTCCCGATGAGATACTGAAGAGAAAATGCTGACTTGTACTTATTGTGGGGCCGTTTACGAAGCCAAAAACCAATCTCGTCATCTAAGAGAATGCATAGTTTACAAGGAAAAGCAACTGGAAAGTCATCCCAGTGCTACACAGCCATCTTTCGTCCAGGGAGCGCTAGAAACGTCCAGCACTCCTCTACAGTTGCTTATATCCCACCCCACCGAAGGGGACCAGATACAGCAGCGCTTAGAGGCCAAAAGAATTTCTCAAAAGAAAAAAATCAGGTCTCAAATGTTGCTTCCTCCTATGGAACATCGTACGACATTTGAGAGGGAAAAAGTAAAGGGGCCGGCCACCATGATCAGTAAAAGCTATTCGAAGCCTGTACAAGATATAAATGATATAATAGCCGAATCGGTACCTTCTACGCCACCGAATACACCAAGGCTTCTCAGCGCACTCTCAATATCTGCCGGACCTGATCAAGTTGAAATATCGGAAAATTAAATGAAATAAACGAAATACTTGAAAAGAAAAATGAAGTTAAAATGAAATATTCATGTCAAAATCATGTGCAGTTGTTGTCTTTTCTGCTTTGAATTCAAAAGATATAGACAGCGTCAAACATTTTTTTTTTCAGACGCGAAACTACCGTTACAATAATGACAAGATTGCTACTTTCATCTGTTCCGTTATTGACTTATCTATCCTTATCCATAAACCGAGCCTGAAAGCTACCCCTTACCATTATTTTTGTGGTTAACATTCATAAAATACAGTTTTAAATGGTCGAGTTTTCTGCCAATATCTGAGAATTTTTTTTTTTTTAAATTCAGATAAAGTTAAAAAGAGAAAAATGGGATCAGAGAAAATCTTAAAATTTGCGAAGAAAACATGTTGTTCTGTGGCTCTCGGATAAACATAGAACAGTAAAATTTAACGCAGGAATGTTTTGAATTTAATGCAGAAGGAGTAATAATAGCTAAAAGTCTCAGGAAGAAAAAAAATGCCCTCAAATCCTCTCTAGCTAATCTCGTAGACCAATTCTCTAGTGTTGCTCAAATGATTGACACTGGGCACCCTTCTTCTCTTGCCTCGTGCCAGACTAAGCTAAGCTTTAAAAATAGCCTTTGGGTTGTTGGAAAAGGGGATGTCATTTTTTTTTTTTTTAAGTGAGATAAAGGATACTGTGTACAACAAAAGCGACAAATAATTAATAAGCTGCAGGGTCAGACTCTATTCCTACATCTATTTTAGGTAGACTGCGACATCTAACTCGGACAACAAATCTCCATGAGATCCTCAAAAGAGGGGAAATCAAGCAAAGAATCATCCTAGGATGGCAAGCCTTCAGCAGAGCCAGCTCAACATTCAAAAACCAGACGATCCCAATGATCCTAAAAAGAAGAGTATACAACCAATGCATTCTACTGATAGACGCTTAGAGAGCTGAAACATGGAACCTAACCAAGACACGGACCCAAAACAGAGAAGCATGCAACGTGGCATAGGAGAATCAAGCTCAACCTCATATGGAGAGATCACAAGACAGTACAGTATATAAGGGAGAAAATGGGAGTCCAAGACATCATGAAAACTATTTAAAAACTAACTGGCAATGGGCAGGCCATGTTGCAAGAATGAAAGACAAACGATGGACAACACGACTCACAACATGGATCCCCAAAGATCACATGAGAAACTGAGGTCGACAGAACACAAGATGGAGAGATGAACTAGACAAATTCATGAGATACTGGCTCTGCAACACCCATGATAGATAATTGTGGCTAATCCTCGGGAAAATCTATGTCCAACGACAGACATTAAGAATCTGATGATGATGATATATATATATATATATATATATATATATATATATATATATATATATATATATATTTTTCTTAGATATGTAAGCCTTGTCATTTTGGCTCAGTCATTAAAACAGCTGGCTACAATTGGCTTTGATTTCAAATCACGGTAGGGAAATGATCAGTCTATAACCGTCTCTAAATTAGAATTAAACTAGTCCTTCAGTATTTCTAACATAAATTATTGTAACAAATGAGGTGAATTTTCGCTCACTTGTTCAGAGAATTGCCTATCAATCAGAGGGTCGTGATCACAGTAAAGAAAATGTGATTTTATCTCGACAGCCGAGACGAACAGTTTATAGTTCGCTCCCTTTAAATTTGATGAGGATTTTCCTTGTTCCGGTAGGAAAACAAACTCAACTCCTGACTTTGGCTTTTAGATTTGAAGCATTAACATTCATTCAAACAATCTTCTAAAGATAGTGTGCCATCTCTACAAAAAAAATCTTGAGGTTTAGTTCACTGAAATTCAGTATAGGTACGAACTTTAGCTGCCCTATTATCGAAATTTTTATCGATGATATTGGGTTCAAATATTTAAAAAGATGATAACCCCATGGAGAAATGATCCATAAATATTAAAGATGTTGCAATTTTCCATACCTCGATTCCTGGAGAAATTTTTAAAGACTTTTGAGCAACACACGACAACAAATTTATCCCTAATCTTTTCAAGAAGTAAACACATGTTGTTCGTGTTTCAACTCCCTTTCTCAAGGATCATCCACACTATCGTGATTCTTTTAGCCTCCGCCGTTGTACATAACCCTTCCCCAGGATTCACCAAATCTTTTTATCATGGGCGTTACGTACCCAGTACTTTCTGGACCTGTCTCGGTCGTACATACCATGGTATTTTCTACCTGCCACAGTTTTGTAAATGATCTCTTGGGATCTTTGTTGTGAATCGTAAGGTCGAGCAGAAGTTTGACCTTCTAATCACATGACAAGCCTATTGCCATTTGTGTTTTTCAAATAGATTCTATGATATCACTGATCCTCTGTTTTTCTTTTATCATAATGTTCAGGGCTCCACGTGATGTTCAGAATGATTCTCCTCTGTGCACGTTGCATGGTTCTCAGTTCGAGTGCCACAGTTTTGGTGAGGTTCCATGTTTCAGTTCCAGGGGTGACTTACAAGAAGATGCGTTGGTTGTAGGCCTTTCTTTTTATGATTAGTGGGGTTTTAAATTCTTTTGATTTACTACTTTTCTTTTATATCCTGAGGTCTCTTAAAACGTTTTTTTTTCCCTTCTGGCCCAGGATCTATTTCAAACTTCCCATACCATTCCTGGCACGTTATTACACCCCCGTTTCACAATGACACGAGAAGGCGCTCTCAGCATGATTATCTATTCTTATACCGTTGTGATGATTGCTGTTATGGTAGCCGACTTCCCTCGTTATTGGTAGGACTCAATTGTAGCCCGTCTCTTGTCTCATCTCTTCATTCATGAGCAATGGGCGAGCTAATTTGCATACCGTAACACGCAGAGATATAGAAAGAAGCAAACCTGATGGAATTTTGATTAGTTACTGGTTTTGTTGTTGCTAATTTTTAGTCGTTGATGCTGCTCAATTTGCAATTTGCAATGAGTTAAACAAATAATGCTTGGGGTTTACGTAAGTGTTCCCTCTGAATCTGATATTGCAGATTTTGGGACGGATAACATTCATCATGCAGCTACCAAAGAATATAATTATTGCACATCCATCGGTATAATATTTTCGAATTCAAATAAATGTTATCCATATGGAATGAATATGTTTATAAAGGTGAAACATCGTTTATAATTGTACCAAATGGATAACAGTCTGAACTGAAATGCTAAAAATAATAGTCCACCAGAATATTTACTTTATAGAAGAAGTTCTAGAGTGTTCAAGATCTCGAAACCATTGTCCCGAAGGACAAGAGGTTGATGTGTGTCTAAAATCGAGCCTGTTTCCAAGCTACCCCCCGCCCAATCTTTCTGTTCCAAAATGCATGTCCGAAATCCGGTCACATATAAGCCCATCGATGACATCTCAGCAGCTGCCCCAACCAATCAGACCACTGGTCAAATTCTAGGATAACCGATCAATCATACGTATGAACGATTCTTGGGGTATCTGGTCATGCAACAAAACCCATATGTAATATTCTCTCGAAAAAAAATTCCACCGTTTACCACACTAATTTGCATGAATTAAGGCTTTGTATGTCCAAGTGTTTTCATTGAAGGGTCCTCCCATCTGCTCAACATGCAGAATGTATTATATCCTAATACTCTATATATCATAAATGTGTTTTTTTTAAAATGATATTTTGAAAAAAAATTCAAAATTACCTGATGAAGTATTGCAACAATATCATCAATTTTGACAAGCATTTTATCTTCTAAGGGGTAAGTTTTAAGGTATGAAATCAGATTCTGTGGCTGAATAGTGAAAAGCAGCCAGGTTGATACGGGACCTCCTCAGCTAAGGGATGTGAATTCGATTTTAACGGTGGGCTTGCTCTTTTTTTTTCCAAATACGCTGTTTAATTTTTACCGTAGGATAATGGTCCAACTCAATGTTTTGATGAAAAGCAACTGAAAGTTGGGATGAAGGTGAAAAGCCCGTCAAAATTGATAACACAATATGTTTGCAAAATTACGGGGTTTGATTTTGTTACAACGTGGTTGCACCTACTGCATCATTAACATAAGTTTCAATGATACACTACCTTATGTCAGATGGAATATAACCCAGGTTTCACTTGAAGAATTAACAACATCGTATGTTTTTGAATTCATGCAAGATTTTTTTTTTATCAATATAGGTAAAATAATAATTTTTCCGGAAACAAGTGTTCAAGAGTATACACGCACAAATAATAAAATCTAGGCAAGCCTCAAGGGCACTCCTAAGGGACCCCTAAAATCGTGCTCGAGGTGATACTACTAGCATTTTCATCAATCCTATTTACATCTATCTAGTGTGGATTTTAGCACAGTTTAAATTCTATCACTTAACAGAAGAAAAAAATGAGAGCAATATCTCGTATATACTATATAGGATCACCTGTATCACACAGGTTGCTGATAAAGTAATAGCCTGTGTAGTGCATGTTACTTGGAATGAACTGAGATGATCATCATTTTCGCTATAATTTTTTCCTCTCTTGACCAACGTTTCCAGTTTACTTCTTCTAAAGAATAGATTCCTTTCTTAAAACAGATTATACATGCTGAGAAGACTGTAGAATGGATGGACTGGAGTGTTATGGTAATAACAACAGTACCAAAGTAAAGAGCCTTACTTGGATTGATTACAACTCTTAAAAAAACAAAAACAGGTCTGGTTAGTTACTAAATAGAAACCAACATATTTTGGCAGCATGCTGTGGTCGGATGATCAATTAGACCATTGAAAAAAAGGGTGATCAATGAGTGAATTATTTCTCACATCTTTTGTTGGGTAGTGATTACTAAAATATCTGAATTCTCAAAAAAACAAACAAGCAGCCGGATACGAATCAAGGGACTAGTTTAGCATAAGCTTGCATCGAAAACTGAAAGCCTTGAAAGCCACATGACTTTCTTTCTAGACATAATAAGGTGTTAATGTTTAAATTTCCTGCTTTATTGATGCAGATTGTTCGGATTATACATACACAGCCAGCTTATTAGACCAACAGAAGAAACCTATGTTGACAGTTTTTGTTGGCCGTTTCCGGTAAAAGATCAGCTTAGTTCAGGCGAACACAAGTCTGTGATTGTCAGATTGAAAGTGAGGTTCAATCTCACTATAACTAGAGGGCTGACAAAATGCGAAATAGTTAGGTATACGACTAGACCCCCTATGAATAATATGAACTGATATAGTTACTAACTAAGCTTACTCTAAGCTAAGAGTTGTAGCATAGAGCAAAGATCAACTCATCAGACGATTTTGATCTGCAAGAAGGACTCAGACATCCTCGCTTACTTCACAGTAATGAGTTTTCTCCTGATATACAGGTGTAAACTAAGATGAGCTTATTCTAGCTAAAAGCTACAAGTGTGGGCACACAGTGAGGCTCAACTTACAACGATCTGCAAAAAGGTTATTAATCTCCATTCCCTTTAATTTAACCTTGTTTACCGCTATTTCACTGTGATCGGTTTTCTTTTGGTTTACGAAGCTATCGGAAATCGAAACAGTAAGATCAAAATCGAGGACACAGAACTGGAAGAAGTAGATCCCTATATCTACGTGGGACAACGAATCTCATTGAGCTCCTCAAAAGAAGAAGAATTCAAGCGAAGAGTCACTCGAGGATGACAAGCCTTTGGTATAGCAAGCTCGACCATCAAAAATAAGAAGATCCCATTAATTCTAAAAAGAAGTGTGTATAACCAATGCATCCTCCCAATAGTCACTTATGGAGCTGAAACATGGAACCTAACCAAGAGACAGATCCGCAGATTGAGATCTATGCGACATGCACATGAAAGAATTGTGCTGTCCCTCACATGGAGAGACCACAAGACAGAACAGTACACCTGGGAAAAGATAAGTCATGAACATTATAGAATCCATTAAAAATCTCAATTGGCAGTGGGCTGGCCATGTCACTAGAAAGGCGAACAACCGACGGACATCGCGACTCACGACATAGATCTCCCGGGATCACATGCGGGACAGAGGCCGGCAAAAAATTAGACGGTGAGACGAGCAAGACAAATTCAGAGAGTACTGGCTCTGCAATGCCCACGATAAAGAAGTGTGGCATATCCTGGGGAAAGTCCATGTCCAATGACGGATGTTGAAAGACTGATCATGATAATTATGATGACATAGACGGGCACAAAGTTACAACTTTGGACACACAGTGTGGATCGATTGGAGAGATAAGTAATGATCTGCTAGGAGGGCTTGTTCACCAGTTCTTCACTACTTCTGGTTTATTTGTTTAGATCACCTATTTCTCAATGGTTAATGCATTCTTAGGTTCTATTTTTTTCAAATTGCGTACGAATTGATTTGACATTTTGTCGATAGAATTAATTAGTACCCTTAGGCTGGCTACGACATCAGTCATCCCTTCCGGGCTTCACACATCACAAGTTTTCTTTTGTCTTGGATTGCAAAATGTCAAATAGACACAAAGGCAACGCTCTGGAAGTAGCGTGATATACTTTACCATTCTTGCTTATGGCAATTGGTATTCCAAAGCAGTCGGACATCGTGGTACTAACCAAGCTCGACGTTGCTTAACTTGGGTGAACTATGTCACGGAATGTATCCGATGTATCAAACGGGATTCGGCTGTAAGCCCTAAGTCGATAGAGAGTACAGTATAAGAAACCATCAAGCAGGACTGTCGTCAGTTTTAAGTTGGTCTGGCTGACTGTGAATGTATGAATGAATCACGTGTACAGGCAACACCAAATGAGTTAGATGGCTGAAAAAATGATAATTTATTTCTTATCGTATCTACAATTTCTTTTTTTTTAAATAGCCCCTTTGTTATGGGGAGGGGGTCAATTTGCAATTTAATCTTTTGCTAAATTGGACCCTGAACTTGTGATCGACAGATTTTGCACTTGTTTTTTTTTTCTTTTTGAAAATTGAGACTTTGTAATGATCACTATATAACGAATGGTGAGAGAAGTAACTTATTCATTGATTACAGCCTTTCCAATTTCTTTAATTAAAAAGAATTAAAATCGGGATACTTGAATTATTAAGACTAAATCATCGAATGAAATAGCTGTTTAGTGCCGACCTAAACATAAGTATCTATTTAATCACTGTCCCACCGCAGCAATATCTGACACAAGGTCGGGCTTAACGTGGGAAGAAACAGTAACTTACCGCCAAAAAATGGCTCCAGCCGACGCAGTTACCTGCGAAAGCTGGGCCGAGTAATGATGAGAGAACCTAAGGACGAATCCAAAGGCCTCCCGTTGCGCTTAGCAAACGCAGCCTCGGTATAACCTCATTGGCCAATGTTTGCACCGGCGCACTAGGTCTTTGATACCCTGCACACAATCTCCGGCCCACTCAACGGACAAGCGTCAGTACCGACTCCTCGGTCTATGCCGTGGAACAGATACTACACTACGAAGATTGGGCCAGAAAGTAGTCTTGTCATTTTTGACAAAAACATTTTAGAATAACGATTAGTATCTGTTTTTGCATTGGTCTCATTGGTTAATCTATCTTACTATCATGACGTTGCAATGGATATTACGTCATAAAAATCTCTTACAACTTTATTTCTGATCACTCTTTAAAACAGCACAAATTGTCATAATGACAAATAAGTGAATAAATAAACAGAAAATTAGTATATAAAACTAAATCTACGGTTAGATTTTTCTTCTTTTTTTACTGGATCAAGTATTATAAATCAGTATTACTATTTTAAAATGTTTGACTTCTTCTTACCCTCATCTCAATTTTATCGTCCTGCCGTATACTTCACCCAAGGACTAGATGAAAAAGCCAGATCGCAGGGACATAAATCCAGGGAAACGGAGTCTTCATCGAGCCAGAGCGTTAAACCGTAGACTTAACGGCTGAGGCGTTATCATTATTCAAAAGATCCCATTCCATTATCATTTTCTCAATGTTGGACACCCAGGGTCTTACTGTAATTCTTGATAATAACTATTCTGCTATCATCAAAGGGTCCCTGATTTAAAATGTCTCCCATCTGTCCCTTGCTTGATAAGGGTATTGGTTGAGCTCGATAAGGCCTCAATATTTCGGCAAATATGGACGGGCGTAGCCCTTCCCCTCATCCACCACCGGGGCTCGAAATATGGTATGGTGATAAAGAGCCGGCAAATGACTGCCGAGTAGAGGAGAAAAGGTACTGATCATCCTATAATATGTCTGGGCTGATATTTAACATATGACAAACTTTGTGCTGATATATGCAAATACACACACACACACACACACACACACACACACACACACACAAACACACACACACACACACACACACACACACAAACACACACGCTCTTATGGATCGTAACTGTATAATTCTATGTACGTGAGTGAATGAATATACACCTAGATACCAATCCATCTATCTATCTATCTATCTATCTATCTATCTATCTATCTATCTATCTATCTATCTATCTATCTATCAGTCTAGATAGATAGATAGATAGTTTCATTGCTGGATTGGTTGGTACACACACACACAAACGGATATACACACGTAGACATACATGAGTGTGTGTCTGTATGCGATTGTGCTGGTGCATTTGTGTGCGATCACATGTGTGTGCTTATATGAGTCATAACTGTATAAATCTATGAGTAAAAGCATATATACCTATATTCGTAGAGCTATCTATCTATCTTTCTATCTATCAAGAGAAATAGATAGGTTTGAACCGAGATCGATTGGTAGAGAGACAGAGAGATATCTGAAGATAGATAGATAGATAGATAGATAGATAGATATGAACAGAGATTGATAGAGATAGATAGGTGTGAGAATAGATAAATATATTGATAGACAGGTAGGTATGAACTGAGATAGTCCACCAATATATTAGTCAATTCATGTATCTCTGCTTACACACCAGTCCACTAATGTATTCTTAGTTTTTTTTAGGACCGATATTTCTTCTGATATTTCAATAATTTTACTCGGCATCAAATATTCCATATTCAACAATAATAATGATACAATAAAGAAAAGAAATATCCAGCATAGACTGTTCAAATTTAGTTTATTTTACCTCAACATAAAATATTCGTGTTTAACCTAACAAATATGTTAACTGAATAACTGGTGTGCAGTCATTCTTTTGCATGACGTCATTGCGTGAGATCGGCCTACAGGATGGAATCAGGACATTGCCTGGAATATAGCAGAAAAAATAGTGGAACAATAAAGTGGTAAAATATGCTTTTGGATAAATAGAATAAGCAAATAAGATAAATAGCAGACCAGCTAAAAAAGTAAGTGTCGATTATTCAAGAATAGTGTTTGGAAGAATTATTTTCATATGATCTATGTACGTCGGGTTTGAATACACGTTCTTAAAAGTGCATCGTTTGTGATTCACAAACCCGTGCTTGGTTGAAACCGGGTAAATCATGTTGATGGAGAGGTGTGGCGAATGTCCATGTCCAACGACGGACGCTTAAAGGATAATGATGATGATGATGATGATGACGATGATGATGATGATGTTGTGTTTGATGAGGGCTTAAATTAATTTCCGATGCTAATAATGTTATGCAGATGTGGATTCTAGACAATGGTCTGTGACATACATTGCAGTTTGGGGTTG
>OY735223.1:40683684-40686184 GCA_963457665.1 Thysanoteuthis rhombus | reverse complement strand
TCATTGGAATTTTATGGCAAAACTGATGTCATTTTATATTTTACGACCGATAAGGAGGCAGTATCGATAAAAGAATACACTTAGATTTCGATTTGCTTAATTTACCAAAAAGTGCCGAGAAAAATATTTTTAAAAAAAAGGAAAATTGACTCTAAGCATTCAAAAAATAGGTATAGAATTACTATATGAGGCCAAACTAATCATGATCATGTCTGGTTAGTCATCCAATAGAAACCACCACATGTTGGGAAAAGGAGTTATCAATGAGTAAGTTAATTCTCTTGCCTTTAGTTTGGACATTGATCACTAAAAAGTAGGAATTTTCAAAAAACGAACGATTGGAAACTTAGTGATCAATTCAAGTATACAAATAATACAAACTGAAGCCCGACTAAAAACTAATCAAGAAGGGTCATAAAACAAAAGAAAGACTAGTCTCTGTAGAGATAATTAGAAATAAATGTTTAGATTTTCAGCCATGTTGCTCGATTGGGGTCGCCTATACACGTCATACATACATAACCAGTCAACCAGACCAACTTAAAAACTCAAAACCAATGTTGATAGTTTTCAAGACAGTTTTGTTTGACGGTTTCTAATACGGCTCACTTCTGTCAGGAATTGACACAAGCTTATTGTGTGTATAATATAAATGTATTCCTTATGATTAAACCACAGAAATTAATTGAAAGCGAGCTAATTATGGATTATTAAAGGTCACGAATTCAAGCAAACTTTATTAGCTGAAGGGGGCTTTTTATGTGTAATGTAAAGGCAGTATAAATGCTACAGACATGTATTCAAAACTAAAGTAGAAAGTGATTCTATGTAGCAAAGAATTACTGCAAGCGTTTCTGATAGGATATGGTTAATATCTGTTTTAATGACATCCTCAGTAGCGCGCTAATTATAAATGCATATATATATATATATATATATATATATATATATATATATATATATGTGTGTGTGTGTGTGTGTGTGTGTGGTATGTATGTGTGCGTGTGTGTTTCTCTTCGATGGGTGTATTATTTTATTTTATTTTGTGTTGGTGATATTCAGGCCTTGCTGGTAAATACCGTTTTCAAACTGAATTATGAACGTTACAGAATGAAAAGAATGACTAAACAATTGTATCACGAGAATTCTCAATAAGAAATTGTCTAACATTCCTAATTCGGTTTGAAACGGCAATGACCAGCAAGGCCGAAATATCACTGATAAAAAAATTAAATAAAGTGGTTTGTTCACAGAAAAGAGAAAAAAAAACAAAAACAAAACAAAACAAAACAAGTATATACTCGTATCATTTTTAGTATAATCTGAATGCATTAATGAGTTTACTAGAGAAATGCAATGAAAATCTGTAAGAAAGCGTATGTCAGTTGTCAGGAATTATTGCAAGGGTTCCTAAGTGGATGTGCTATCATACTCATCATGTGAATTCATTGCTATTGAATTTATAATAAAATATGCATTGATAACCCGGTAGAAAATGATTGTCAGTTGTCAGAAATTAATGCAAGCGTTACTGGCGGAATAGGGTTATTATATCTATGGTGTATATACAATGATTTTACGACAGAAATGCATTGAAAATCTAAAAGGAAAGGATTGGCATAGGTTGCATCCTCACAAATCCGAACAATAATATTAGGTAAAGACTCCCATCTCTTAAGCGATAACCCCCGACGGGGTAGGACAACAAGAGACGAAGTCAGGTTTTCTGTTGCTTTTACCTGCTTTGAGATCCTTGCAAGTCTAAAGTCTGTTCTAAACCAAAACCTTAAATCTAATAGTTTGGCAGGGATATATCCATCCTAATAACATAACTTAGAGAGTACTCAATTTCTTGCTGATATTTTTTTTCCTTATGGAGAAGCCTCTCACACTTTTCGGTCATACCAGGAATTGAACCCATGACCTATTGTGAGGTAGACGCACTAACCAATGTACTATCCGAGCTGACAACGGAACAATAATAGTTACTATAGAAAGATATGCTGATGAATGATTAGCAATGTGAATTTTTTCTCACTCACACTAAGGGGAGTAACTCATCTAAAATAATTGGGAGATGACGTAGTAAAAATCCTGACTCTGAATAATAATAATAATAATAATAATAATAATAATAATAATGATAATGATAATGATAATGATAATAATAATAATAATAATTATAATAATAATAATAATACAAATATAAAACGTAATCGGATCAAAAACAAGAAATCACTTCAGTACAAATCTTTAGTATCCACGTATATAAAATGCCACTTGTAACCATATACTTCACAAATGCCACCCTTTTTCACGAAAAGTGTTATTTACTATTAAAAGAAATTACACCAAAGCAAGATTTATAACCTGAATAAAATCGATCCGTACAAAAATCACGTAATTTTTGCGTTATGTGAATATCTTTAAAAAATTCACTTCTATTATTAATTTTTGCTTGCTTTCCTGATTATTACTGTTGTAGTAGAATCGTGACTCC
>OY735223.1:40643684-40678684 GCA_963457665.1 Thysanoteuthis rhombus | reverse complement strand
ACATCATTCACTTGGGAAAACGAACAGTTTAGAAATATTTTCATTCAAAATTATTACTTTGACAAAACCGAGAGGCAATACACCTTAATAATATTGATGAACACCACATCAACGTTATACAGCAAATTATTTATCTTTTGTTGAAACAATGGTCTGCAAAAAATCAATTTTCCCAGGCTGGACATCACTTTTGACTACACCAGGAAAGCTGTAAATGAACACAAATAATTATACTGAGAAAATAAACATGTATATATATATATATAGAGAGAGAGAGAGAGAGAAACATTCGTGCACAAATAGTTCTTATACGTCAGCACACACATACACACACACAAACACAAACGAGCGCGCAGGCATGATCACATAAACACTCATTTATGTCCCGATTCACACGCGTGCAATATGGCAGGAGGCAGAAGTTTAAATAAACGCAGCGGAAGTGCACGCTATTTCACGCATGCGCTTTGCCCTTTCCGAGCATCTTAACCAAAGATGGCTTCTCTTCATGGTTCTGCGAGCAAAAGGAACAAATGATAGTTATGCATTCGCGCTCATTGAAAATCGATGCCGAAGGCAACGTCCTAGACGCATTTGCGTCTCGCTATGCATTTAGTCACGCTCTGCTGCGCGAGCAGTAAATGCATGAAGCTTATTTATGGACAATGTGTTCGTGCATAGTGTCTATCGGCAAAAACGCGTAGCCTGGCCCGGGATAAGGGTGAGAGAAACGGGATTTCGTGGCGGTGTAGCGTTTCCCGGGGATAAATGACCGTTGACCAACGGTCAGGGTCAGTGGAGGGGAGCTGTAGCTCGTTCTGACCGAGTGAATTTTCTCACAGCGCATTCCGTTAAATTAATATCATCTATGAATCTATAATAAGCTATTTTCCCTCCTTATTTTCCTCTGTTTGTTTAGCCTATGAACACATCAAGTCCTAATTCTACTATTTTGAAATCTTGCATCATCATTACAATGTCAATACATCAACTTATATCGTAGATATTCTTCGTAAATGATAATTAGACTCGCGCACACACACAAGACCTTTCCCGGGTAAGAGCGTGTGGAGATCAGGGGATGACCCGTCCCTATGTCAGCCATTTTGATAAAGTCAAGAGTAAAGAGGCGCATGATAGGTTTGACATTAGCTTGGCCACAGGAGCTTCCGAATGGACGCTAAAATTGGCATCCAGCCATCTAAAGGGGGCTCTACTTCCTGATTTGGAATTAGATTGGTCTTTTTCCTAAACTGGTTGCCACTTGCATCGTCTCATACACATACATTCTGTTGATTTCAGTCAATTCGGAGATATATCAATTTCTAATTTTCTTGAACATAGTTGGTTTTTATCAGGACGTTCATGGTCAGGTCGAGATGATCATACACCCGTTCAAGTAGACTGAGTCCATAAAAGTTTACAATAAGTATCCAACAAGCTTTGAAGTTGTGTCGCATGTAATGGATTTTGTTTTATATAAACAGCAGTTTATTCTATTTAAACACGAAACCCTGATTTGGGCTTAATCTTTATTTTGTCAAATTCATACCTCTGTCATAAAGAGTCTCCAAGTGATTACTGTATCTGTATATCGATTTTACGAAAAACCGAAAGAATTCAAGTACTTTCGAAGTGATTTTTTTTTCATTATTTTGGCTACCAGGTAATTTAATTGGGCAAACGTGAGAAAAGGTAAAGTGAGATTGAGAGCAACTAACACGTGTACATGTGTCGACGTATGATTCGTATTCATCATCATAAGTCTTTAAACGTCCGTCGTTGGACATAGACCTTCCCCAGGATTTGCCACACTTTTCTATCATGGGCGTTGCGGAGCCAGTACTTTCTGAATTTGTCTAGTTCGTCTCTCTATCTAATATTGGGCCGGCCTCAGTTCCGCAAGTGATCTCGGGGGATCCATGTCGTGAGTCGTGATATCCATCGGTTGTCCGCCATTCTAGCAACATGGCCAGCCCACCGCCATTTGAGATTTTTTAGTATTACTTGGAGGTAAATGACTCACGTATTAAGATATAAATGGGAATTCTGGAAATCCACACACGCACAATATATGTAGGACTGTCAAAATTTTAGTCCATTTTAAAAAATTTCACATGTTTCATTTTTAAACCTTATTCAAAGAATGCAGAAATACTTTTTCTCAAGCATTTTAGATTTTGTATTCATTCGAGTATTCTGTACAAGGAGAATTTGAACCATTGTTGACCTAAACTGATCCTAACCCTGGATTGCAACTGAGTTTTAGGGAACTACCACGTCCGTTTTATACTTCCCGATTCCTGCTATGTGCCCATTTAACCTTATCTACAGAAGTAATAGGTCTCAAATCAAAGATATTACTCTTGCAGCTGTGATAACGATGTGCGCTTGTTCAATATTATTATTATGGAATCTGGTAAAAATCTGAGCTGTAAGGGAAGGTGATAATTGGAGATTTATCTAAAAGATAACCTCTCAAGTTACCATGAAATTGTAAAAAACAGCGTGAATATTTTAAAAAAGTGTATCCAAGATTAAAGAGAAACTGACGGAATGGTGAAAATTTGTCTCCTCAGTCGGAAATTGTGGATGAAAGCTTGTTTCACTTGAAGGTGAGACGAAATGTTGGCTTCTCTTTGGTAAAAAAAGACGGCGATCAGCATCAAATAAGAGGTTGGGAAATCTATGGAAGGCCTGTGGTATGCAGTGTGTTTATTCCAATCTTTGTACGTCTTGTAGGGTGTAAAAAATGAAATACGTCAATTTGTAAAAAATGAAAAACAATTATGACAGTACTATATATATATATATATATATATATATATATATAGGAATAGAGCACTCTGATGGATGAGGAGTTTCTGCGTAAATGAATATATCGCTTAAATTCAGCTTTACTGACCACCCAGTTCCGTAGTCAAGAGGTAGAATGTCCGATGTGAGGGTTTCAATTCTGCCTCGCGGTACTGGATAGGATAAAAAGTCTATATCCACACTGAAGAGATGTAATACATCGAAACAGCTGTCTGTGGATATATATATATATATATATATATATATATATATATATATATATGTAAAGAGAGAGAGAGAGAGGTAGGGGTACAGAGATATAGATAGTAAGATATTTAAACGATGACTGCTGCTGAGCGATGGTTAACAAGCTAAGCTAAACTTGCCGCCTGTCACTTATATAGTGGTGTTACTTTTTGTATATATGCTAATTATCAGTCTTGACATATATATATATATATATATATATATATATATATATATATATATATATATACTCATGCACACACACACGCACACACATATATATATATATATATATATATATATATATATATATATATATGTATATATTCATAGTATGTGGTTCATTAATCTACTGCAGATAAACAGATAAATAAACAGAAAGATAGATAGATAGATAGATAGATAGATGCACCGAAGATTTGCACGTATATTGTGTGCTACTAACTGTGGTCTTCATTCAATCAAATAATTCTATAAGTGAAAGTGATTCAATAACATTAATATATAAATATATTACATGTTTTATGGTTCGTGATTCCCCTATCAGTTGATAAAAATACCCTCCATATTTGGCCTAAACAATTCGTAATTTTCGTTCATAGATTAGACAGTTTATTAAATTTATGAGTCAATATTGGAGCAGACAGTCAGATACAACATAGATTCAGTAATTTTTCATGTTTCAGTCAGGACAATTTATTAAATGAATATATTATATGTATCGATTTTATTCTTGCCAGGACAAAACCAAGGAATGCTTCTTGCATATAAGCGACGGATGTCATTTGCCAAAGGTCAACATCACTTATTTCGAATCGTATGTCGTCTGGCAGTGCGAGTTGCGGAGCGGTTAACTGAATGAACAATGAAATCAGTGAGTCGATTTCAGACCCAAGTATTGCGTATTGCCCCCGGGAAAGTTATAAATCAATTCCGATCCTCTTTTCCAGCTATAGGCAGAATATCAGGACATGCAAGATTTTCTTGTCTTGGTAAAAGAGCCAGTGTAGGAGAAGGACAATCCTGATTCTAAACTTTGGGGTCACCATCATCATCAGTCTTTTAACGTCCTTCGTAGGCAAGAAACCTTCCCCAGGATCCGCCTTATTTCTTTATCTTGGGCTTCGCGGAGTCAATATTTTCTGATGCTAAGTTTGATATCCTTCCATTAGCTCATTATCTTAATATGAGAAAAATACTTTAAAAAATATATCTTCGTAAGGTCAAAATGGTGTAAAGTGAAAAAACAATTTCCATCAATTTACACGGGAGAAAAAAAAACGAGTTTCCAGACCCCTAAATTGATGATGGTAGCTGAATTGTTGGACTTTATTAAAAGGTTATGATTGCGAGCAAATGTCATTTGAGAAAATCTGGCTTAGCCATGCATATAAGAAACCAATGGATGAAATGAGTACTGAAAAACCATCTTTAACGCACACGCAAAATAAAACTCTCATACGCATGCAAAATAGGATTGGGGTGCAGGAAAATGTAGAAATCACTTCAACCTTCTCTCGCCCAAAGTTGTCGGTAACAACTCAGCAATAGATTGTAAAGGTAGATACAATGATAATAGTAATAATAGTAATAGTAATAGTAATGATGATGGTGAATGGCAAAGGGTGCTTGAGTTTGAATGGATAAGAAAGGACTCAATTTATATAATAACTACCATCTATGCATTACTCTATCCTCACAAAGGTTGAAACTTAAAAAACTAAGTTAGTCGTTGTAGACCAAAGAAATACACTAGGATAGACGGAAGTAATCACTAATAAGCATTGCAGATGTATCTGTTTCAATGCTTTTGTAGTTAGTATAAGTGATAAACAATTCTAAAAAAATGGTATACTTCAATTATAGGTATGAGTATACGTATGCAAGAGTAATGATATCTCACTTGTCAAAACCCATGTGTTCCAGCAAGTTAATTAATATTTATACTAATTCATCCTAGAAATAGCTTTCTTTTTTTACTAATTGTTCATACGGGCTATAAAATCTGCGTAGAGTAGAAATATTGACAAAATATTATTGAACAATCGACATTTCTGTAAGGAGAACATTAAAAACACATTTTCATTGAGCCTTTGATTCTCTCTTTTTCTTTCTATAAAAATCTTCCTCTTTGTTCCTTCAATTTGTCTTTCTGAATCTCTTGATTCATTTCAGACCTTATCAGGGTTGTTTTTTCTCTTTCCCTAGAACGCTTTTGGTTACTTTTCTTCATTATTTGTTTCTTTCTCTTGCTTTCTCCCTATTTAATCTTCTTCATTGTTTATTCCTGTCTTCTACTCCCTCTCTATTTACCTCTCTTTTTTTTTCCTTTTTTTTTCTTCCTCTTTTTTCTTTTCATTTTCCAATACCTTTAACTTTTGTGTTGCGCTTCTGGTCATCTACGCAAGGCCTTTCGGCCATTTCTAACATCAAAGGTTTACTAAAGAGGGAATAATTTTGACCATAGAATTAAGACCAGTGATTTCATCTCATTATTTCATCGAAGTTAGAATTATAAAAGTTGGAAACAGTAAAACATGACATGCTTAAAACGAAGGCTAGAAAAGACTGCCATACTCTCCTCCTTTTATTCTTCAGGGTCGTTTGTATTCTTAATGTCTACGTCTTCTATATCTCCTTCCCTGACACCATTTTCTGTCTCTTCGTTTTAACAGCTTATGCTTTCTAGCTTTTAGCTAATCCTTCAAACTTTGCTATCTTTTTCTCTTTCGTACTTTCTGTCTTTCTTTTTTTCATTGTTCTTATTCTCATTCTAACAACTTTTCTTTCTTTCATTCTTTCTTTCTTTCATTCTTTCTTTCTTTCTTTCTTTCATTCTTTCTTTCTTTCTTTCGTTCATTATTTCCCCGGTACATTCATTAATTTATCATTTCCGTCTTCTCAGTGTTTCCTCTCTTTCTCATTTCTTTTCGCCTCTCTGCATCTTCGTACATAACTCTCTCTCTCTCTCTTTCTCTCTCTCTCATGATGTATTTCTTGTTTTTCCCTACCTCCACCATCCTTATTATTTTCTTTCTTTCATTCTTTCTGCCTTTCATTCTTTCTTTCTTTCATTCTTTCTTTCTTTCTTTCATTCATTATTTCCCCGGTACATTCATTAATTTATCATTTCTGTCTTCTCAGTGTTTCCTCTCTTTCTCATTTCTTTTCGCCTCTCTGCATCTTCGTACATAACTCTCTCTCTCTCTCTCTCTCCCATGATCTATTTCTTGTTTTTCCCTACCTCCACCATCCTTATTATTTTCTTTCTTTCATTCTTTCTCTCTTTCATTCTTTCTTTCTTTCCTTCTTTTGTTATTTCCCCAGTACATTCATTAATTTATCATTTCCGTCTTCTCAGTGTTTCCTCTCTTTCTCATTTCTTTTCGCCTCTCTGCATCTTCGTACATAACTCTCTCTCTCTCTCTCTCCCATGATCTATTTCTTGTTTTTCCCTACCTCCACCATCCTTATTATTTTCATTCATTGGCCAGCACTCAATTAACCGCTGTTGTTAAACATTTAATTGGTTGTTTAGAAATTAGAACAGTTTATTGACTCTCATTTTGGTCTCAGAAAAAAATGATAAAATAAATTCAAACGGGTGTCCGGGGACTGGGGCGACGAAAAAGCGCGGCAAGGCGAAGGTAAGGTAAAGAAAAGCAAGATGAGGCAAAGAAAGGCAGCGTAAGGCGAAAAAGGTAAGGTAAGGCGAAGTTTGTTTATGATGGGGTTATATCTGTACTTTCATATGGTTTACGGTACAAACAATAAAATCGATTATTCAAAATCGATTTGGTTGGATTCAATTCTTGTTTTCTGTTTATAGCGACGATCAATCAAACAGAATTAGACTCTTATTGACTGATGAAAACCGACCACCAAAACTGTCAATATAGTCAACATAGGTTTCTTCAGTTCTTGAAGGATGCTGCCTGACGCTCCGATTCGGTATTTATGTAGGTGTCACGTATGCACATCGAGATAATGGTGCGAGGGGACTGAAAATTTAAACATTTACTCTTCAATATGTCAAGGAAAAAACGGCATTTTTTAAAATTCCTCTCCAAGACCGTTTCATGGAAAGGTTCAATTTACAATTTAATTTTATGCTATGACAGTCCCTCCATTTATGTCCGTTAAAGCTGTCGTTTTTTTTTTCCTGAAAATTCGGACTCGTTTCAGTAATCGTTATCCAGCAAAAGAAATTTATTCATTTATCGTTCCCCTATCATTTTGTTTAATTGATCACTTCCAACAGATGTTGCTAACGAGGTGGCTTCTTTTGGATGACCATCCAGACTTGTTTTTGTCTTCTGTTTACAATAACAATCGAGTGAAGATAATCATAATTATATTTGCTGTTCGATTTTTGCGGTTATCCTGAGTAGTGTTCGATTCCTGCTCAGGTCAATGCAGGTAACAGGTTTGCAAAGCTGCCTTTTGTTGAAAGACGTGAATTAAGGAACGACAAGTGTTGCAAAGTATATATATATATATATATATATATATATATATATATATATATATATATATATATATAATGTATTTGCTACACAAATACGCTTATGTTTCAGCCCTTTAGGGCTTCTTCAGTCTAATTTATCGAATAAACCTGTCACACAATGGATATTGAATTACTGATTTGTACTTTGGTATATATATATATATATATATATATATATATATATATATATATATATATATATATATATATATATATATATATATATATATATATAGTTTAGCGTCCCAGTGAAAGCAACAATTAATTGTTTCATTCAATGAATCTCAAGATTAGGCAATTTTTCGACTATTTCTCCGCATAGGTACAGTTCATCTACTTTCAACTTAATCTGAATTCAAAAATTAACGGGCAATTTGTTTATTAGAATTATCTTCCTTACATCACTGGAGGTAAAAACAATAAGAACGTAAAGATGTGGTTGATTTCAATTTTTTTTACCAGTGTTAATTTTTCGTATATAAGGTTTCAAAATCTCGGCTCTTTTTCGTAAATCAAGATTTCAATTGGATTATCGTTCAGTTAGATTTAGTTGATGTTGAATATTGTCTTATTGGTTGGTTTTTTTGTTCTAATGTTTTTCTGATTCTTGAAATATTTTTTCTAATTTTTTTATTTCCAGACTCGTAATTTTGTTTCATTTTTGTTTTTAGCTATTGTGTGTATCTTATCTCGTATCTGCTTATTGTTAATGTTTCTAATATCGATATATATCTATACATATACTATTCAATTTTCTGTTTTATTGTTCTGCACATTCCAGTTTATGTTTCTCTTGAGTTTTTTTTTTTCTTTCTTTCTTTTTCAATTAGAGGTTGTTCGGTCTTAAGGTTATTTTTCAATGGTTAACATTTTTAGCTGGTTTATGGTTCTATTCTGGTTCTGAGATTCACATTATTCTATTTTCGTTTATCTCTATTTAATTTATTTCTACACACACACATATACACACACGTGCGCACGTGCACACACACATACATGTATATGCATATATATATATATATATATATATAAATATGTATATATATATATCATTATATGTATATATATATATATGCATATATATGTATGTATGTATATATATATATATATATATGTATCATTTGACTGTCTCATTTCAGTGCCCAAATATGGTGCCTTATATCAGTTTATGCATATGGTATATTTTTAACGATACTTTATTCGCACATATTTGGTATCATATGTTGATACCAATGAACGTCACCATATATTTGTGTATATGTATGGTACTTAAATGAATGAATATAAATACTATTTATATTGTTGTATACATATCATAGTTTACGTGAGTTCAGATTTATGGTATCCCGTATCACGGGAAATATATAATTCTCATATAGGTGCATATAAATGGCATTTTTTTAGTTCATATATATATATATATATATATATATATATATATATATATATATATATATATATATATATATATATATATATATATATATATATGATTCTTTATGTCGTTGCCAGTGTGTCGCACTTTGCACTGGATGTATAGATATATGTATAAATGCTAGGTTATATCAGTGCAAATGTATGGTAAGGAATATGATATGTTATATTGAGGCATATATATATCATACCAAATATACGTATACATAAATATATTAGCTGGTATTGGTGTTTGGGATACTTTTGGTGTCCTATTTCGTTGGTAATTTATGATGCAAGTCTACGGCATTTTGTGATGATACACTTCATGTTGCTGCAGATATATAATATCAATGTATATTCATGCAACCTCATATTAGTGTCTATACACGCACATTTGAATTTTATATATATTGGTGAAGATATATCGTATCTCATTGTTACATACGTATGGTAATTAATAGCAGTGCATGCATGTACATTGGATTTTCATTAAGATATATATATATATAGTATCATGTATTCGTTAATTTCTATTGTAACTTTTATTGGTGTAGATTAAAGATTATTGTATCGATGCATATTGTAGATCAAAACTTAGATTTAACAATACTTTCAAATGCCACCTTTAGGATCCCCAAATTCCTATGGCTCACAACAGCGATGAATGGAAAAAGATGCCTCATAGCAGATCAGTCATAGCTGAAGACTAAACAGGGAGGGGGAAAGAGAGATAGAGAGAAAGAAGGAGATAAACTAAACTAAATCAACTATATATATATATAAGTATATATATACATATATATATATATATATATCGTATGCATGCACATACCTTTACACCATGATTCACATTCACACACACACACACACACACACACACACACAAATACACCGATGTATATTTATCCTTAAGTTGTATATATATGTGTGTGTGTGTGTGTGTGTATACGTGCATGTATACATACAAAAGAAACTTTACACCTGCATACAAGCAAATTCGTATATACGTTCACGCATCAACAAACCACCACACATCCCCATAATATATATTTATATATATATACGTATGCATATATATATATATATATATATATATATATATATATATATATATATATATATATATATATATTCCACTGTTTGTGATTGACTCCTGGAAAGGTCATAAATCCTTCTGAGGTCAGATTCATTTCGGCGTTTGGCAAATTTGCCAAATGACCCGATTCGAATATCAAATCTGATTACCTTTGCAGCTGCACACAGATCTTCCCCGAACGTGATTGTTCGGGGTGGACGGGTATTGCCTGATTCTAATTACACCACAATAGAAACGAAAACCCTCCCTAGGCAGCCCATACACTGCCTAAAGCCTCCCCCCTCTCATTAATCATGGGCCGCCTGGTTGAGGACTATCGATTTGGACATAATTATATCCACTATTTCTGTTCCCTTTCTTTTAGTTCAATGGTTTTCACTTCCCCGTTTTTCTATCAATTTGTCTTCCTTCTCTCTCTGTTTCTCTTTCTCTCCTTTTAACATCTCTCTCTTTTTTATCACTATCTTGTTCTTTGTTTTTCTCTCTTTCGCTCTTTAAATTTCTATTCCCTCTTTATTTCTCTCCCAAGTCCTCTTGTCTCTATCCATTTTGACTCTCTCTTTTGTCTCCACTCTCTCTCTCTCAGTCTCTGTGTCTCTGTCTCTGTCTCTCTCTCTCTCTCTCTTTATCAGCATTAGTGTGACTTTCGTTGGTCTCACTTTTTCTCTATCATTCTTTCCCCTTTTTATCACTCTCTCTCTCTCTTCAACCCTTTACACCGCTCTACCTCGATCTATCTTTCTCTCTTTCTCTCATTTGTCCCTCTTTTTTTCTAAGTATGTATTCATTCTTTCTATCAACGACCCTCTTCTTCCTACGTTCTTATTATAAGTCACCCTTTTCCCTTTTGTTCGATGCAATTTTCTATCTCTGTATCTCCCTTTTTTGTCTCACTTTCTTTCAAGACGTCTTTTTCTTTATTTCATTTTTCCTGTCTCTCTTTGTTGTCTTTCTCACCTACGTTTTCTCCTTTTGTCCACCCTTTTACGCATTTTCTTTGGGTCAGTCTTACTCACCAACCCCCACTCCCTTCTCTTTTCCCCTCTCTCTTCCTGTCTCTGATACCAATCTCTTTTTTATTTCATTTCATTTGCGCAGTTTTTCCCAACTATCCGAAAAAAGCTCCTTTTAAAACATTTCATAAATACAAAAAGGCGTTGAGCGATGAAACAATAACCAACAGTTTATATGAGGTAACATTTCGAGCGTTCACATACCCCCAAATAGTGATGGTTGCAGTTTTTGGACGTCCAGGTAACTTTGGTGCAGGAATGAGAGGTGATGGTGCTTATCCGTTGCAGAACAAATGCTGAATGTTATTTTCGCTTTTTGCCTTTTTTTTTTAACTTTTGGAAAACGGGGCATAACTGTTTCCTTCTTCAAGTATCTTTTGGAATGTCTGTATCACCCAACGCTCTACTTTGTATTGTCTCTTTTGTTTTCATTATTTATACTTGATGTCCAACCAGTACACAACTTATGGTATATTACGTGAAAGTGCCTTAAGCTGAAAAAAAAAAGAATTTTGAAACATGTGAATAGTTTCACTAGCATAGCTAATGTTTTTTTTATTATTAACTTTTCAGTCGGATAACAACACAAACGTGTTATAGTAATCCCTCATTTTCGGTTTGATTGTTGGCAGTGGCTTTGACTCCATTTTTAAATACCTTTGTATTTAGATATGATCTATAGGTATCATGTAGTATGTGTCTGTCTTTCAGTCTATTTGTCCACGTGATGTCTTCATGTAGTTTGTTGGTTCGTGAACGTTCAAGTCCTACTTTATGTACAAATTTGCTTGTCTGTAAATGTAAAGTTTCATGTGCACGTAACAGTGCACATATCTTCATAGACAGATGTATAGATAGATAAACGAGCATCTTGGGTGATGTGATTATATATATATATATATATATATATATATATATATATATATATATATATATATATATATATATATATATATATATATATATATATCCTTTATTCAAGCTTGAGCACTCTAAGTAAGATAACTCGTTCATTATGAGCTTCTTAGCAATGCTCTTCTAACTCTGGAATGGAGCACTCTGGAGAATGAGGAATAGTGCAAGAGTGAATACATCGCTTAAGTTCAGTCTTGCTGACCGTCCGCAGGGATAAATATCAGCCTCTGGGTCTGAAGCGAAGGTTTCGATCCTACCTTGTGGTACTGGATGGGATATTGGATAGTTCATAGCCACACTGAAGAGTTGTAATACAACGAAACAGCTGTCTGTGGATGACTCAATTATTATTTCATACTTATGAAATATATATATAAATACAGATATAAACTGCGTGAATGATATATATATATATATATATATATATATATATATATATATATATATATATATATATATATATATATATATATATATATATATATATATATATATATATATACACATCGGTGTATGTTTGTGTGTTAGAATGTAAACCAAAGTATTCATCCCTGTCTGTTCGGGTATGTGTAAAGAATATATATCAGTTTGTGTATGTGTGTGTGTTTGAATGTGAACAAATGTATTCATGCATTCACTTCCGTCCATCAATTTGTCCTCACTATATCTCTAAAAGTTCTCAATCAATTTCAGAATATTATTGCAGAAGCATGTGGAATAGCCTTAGGGAACGGTTCATTTTCATTTGATTCAGAGATTTTCATTCGATCTTCAACAGAAAATATTTATTAAAAGAACTAAACTTGAATTTCAAGGGAAGTAATTCAATATTGGTTTACTTCAAGTTCTGTTTTTTTTCCTCCTCTTTTTAAATGTTTTCATTCATTTTTCAGTTGACTTACGGTTTTTTCTTTCTTTATGTTTTTCGACAAATATCTTTCCACCTTTTCTTCATAATTAAAAGAAATGTATTCCATCCTAATTCGATTTTTCTATTTTTTCCTTATTCCTTGATTACTTGTTTCTTTCTTTCTTCCCTTTTTATGAATGTGTTCGTTTCTCTTTTTTCTTTTTTCCCCTCATTAATTATTCGTTTTTTTTTCACACTGATTAGTTTTTCATCATTATTCAATGTGCTTTTTTCTTTCATCCTTTTTTCTTTTCTTCTATTTCGTTCGTATTGATTAATAAGATAATTTCTTTCACTTTCCTTTTTTCTAAGCGTCATTGTTTATGTTTGTGCCTTTTTTAACTAATAAATAATTCTTTCCTCTACAAATTGAATGATTTTTGTACAACTTCATACTTTTGGTTATTCTGTATCTTTTTTTATTTACTCAGTTTCTTTCTTTTTTCTTCTTCTGCTTTCTTTCTTTCTGTCTTTCTTTCTGTCTATCTATGTTTACTTATTCACTAATTTCTGTATTAACAGATTAGTTTTATTCTATTCAATATCCCTTTAATATTCGTTTCCCTTTTTAGTTATAAATTTCGTCTTTTTTAACGAGGTAATTTCTTTTTGTTTCTTTTTCGTTTTCTTCAATCGTAATAAACTTGTTTATTTCTTTTTCCTCATTTTTACCTAATTAATTTTTTTTTCATTTTACGCATTAGTTTTAATTCAATTCAATGTAATTTTTCTATCGTACTCTTTTTTTCCTTAATTCCTATCTTTCTTTTCCCTTCTTTCTTTCTCTCTCCTACCCTTCTCTCACTAGCTTTCATTCTACCTTTCCTTCTTTCTTTTTCTCTTTATTTTTCTTTCTCTCTGTCTTCACATTGTATTACTTTCCTCTTTCTACGTAGCACTATTTAGTTCTTTCTCTGTTCTTTTTATCTTTCACTATTTCTTATATACTAGTTTAAGTTGTAAAAACAATGACGATGGTAATTTTACTACCTCATTGTATTTAGAAAAAATCAAAGAGCGTTACTCCTGAATTTTCTTGCTTATGTTATACCAGACTAGCGCATTTTTGAGATGTGTAAAGGAGACTACTCTCTAATTAGTATTTCGTAGTTATCTGTCTTGGCAAATGTTTCAGACAAGAATATAAATATATACGTTGCGTATTTGGTAAGTGAATTTCTATCATCCATCTCTCTTTTTGTTGTCTGTTTTATGCAGCAATTTTTATTTTCTCTCTGTTTTCGTTTTTTTTTTTTTTTTGGTCAGTTTTATTTCTGAGCTGGCTACCTTTTCTTTCTCTCTTTTCTTCTTTCTTTCTATTCATTATTTATTCCCCTCACCTTCCTTATACTCTTCTTTCTTCCCAAATTTCCGCTTGTTTTTTCTGTTTGTTTTTTTTTTAGTTATGCATCTTTAGAATTTTTTCCTTCATCACTTTTATATCATTCCTTCATTAAATTCATCTTTTCTCCTTTGTTCCTGATATTTTTTTCTCTTTTGCTATATTCCTGTTTCATTCGAAAGCATCAGCAGCAACGGCCTTTTTAGCGTCTGTCGTTGGACAAAAACCTTCTCCAAGATTCGCTAGAACTCCCTATCATGAGCGTCGTGGATCCAGCTCTCTGTGAATTTGTCTAGTTGACACACCATCTTACTTTCGCTTTTGATATCTGGGGATCAGTGATGTCAAGCAGTTGTCTGAAATTCTTGCAACATGTCCAGCCCATTGCCAATTTAGTTTTCTAATGGTTTCTATGATATCTCGGACTCCTGCCTTTTTTTTTTTTTTTAATATACTGGCCTGATTCTCTTTTGTGTATGTTGTATGGTTCTCAGTTTAGGTGTCAATCTTTCGATTAAGTTCCATGTCTCTGCTCCATAGTGACAACTAGGAGGATGTACTGGTTGCAGACCCTTCTTTTTAGGACTAATGGGATTTTCTTGTTCTTAGATGTCGAGCTTGCTCCGCCGAAAGCTTGTCAACTTGGTGTGATTTTTCGCTTGATTTCTCCCATTAAGGATTTATTTTATTTCCTTCAGCTCTACATTTTTGGGTTTTTATCATCGTGTTAGTTGTACATAAAATTCATTTTGCCGAAGTTTATGTAGAGGCTAAATTCCTTGCTTTCTTCATTTAGTACGTCGAGCATTAACTATTTTTAATTAACAATCTTTTGGATCATTCTCATTTCTTACCTGAAAAAGCATCATGATATTAGAAATAATAATGATAAACAAAACCTAACTATGTTAATACTATTGTCACTCTTTTTGTGTCTTCTGTTACGCTATTCCAAGCCGATATATAAAATTGGGAAACACTACCATGACCTGATCACGTGATATAGACCTGAGTATACTGATGATATGAACATAATCTACTGTTACGCAGATAAAATTAAGTTAGATTTCAAGACTGAAATATTGTCAGTTATGGAGATTAGGTACGAGAATAGCAGTCACAGTCTCCAGACAGACGGCGTAATTTACAAAAAACTAATGGAAATATGTTATGAGCGTAAATAACTCTGACAAACAAATTATGAATGGAGTGCAACAGAATACTATTGACTTTAATTATAAAATATTCATTGTCTACGTTCATTTATTCAACATTTAATCTTTATTATCGTATATAATTGAGTAATCTGGCTTACCAAGATTATAAAGTTAGCCCTGCTTTCCGTAGCTAAAAGTTGGCAATATATTGTATACTGTTATCGCTACAAATTCGAAAATACATGAAACACAAAATCGTGAACTTGCTTTGCTCATTAATTTTTTGTTTGAATTTACTTCAAGATCTAAATTCTGTATATTTGTTTGCTTGTCTTCAAAAATCGAGCAAAAAAATGTTCCCGGGCATTTTTTACGGGTTCTACGCTGGAATAGATATAATAATTACCGATGTGTTTTGATTTATTTGTTCATTTATTTGATTTCTGTCACACTGAAGGAAAGCAATGTATAGAATTAAGAAAAAATACAGCTGCCAATTGTAGTCCTACAAAGACTTGAGTTGCTTAATCACTAATCAATGGACCAAGGGTACACTGATGAGACGATGTGAAAAAAATATTCTCAAACGTGACGTGATAAGACAGGAAGAAATGGGAGAGAAAATAAAAAAAAAGGAATGCCATAGGAGGATAAATAAAATATTAGATCAAATCGAATAGCAGGAATCTGATTAAAGAAGACAAGAGCAGTATTGCTAGTAAGATCCAGAGTTACATTTCTTGGATGGGCAAAGGAAGAGCTCCAATCAATGAACTGGCGAACAAGGAATTTTATGATGAGGCCCGAAGCTCTAGACCCAAGATATGACTAAGATACGACGAGGGGAGAAGTTAGAAGAGGACCCATTGGCGTATAAGACTGCGTCAAAAATGCCAAAAGAGGATTAGGAAAGTAAATGGAAGCGAGCAGTGTACATATGATGCAAAGCGTCCGAAGCGATGCAATAAACGACAAAAAAGTAGTAAACAAGGGAGCAGCAATAGTGGCAACAATGAAAGAAAAATGATAACAAAAAATATACAAGGAATTCTAAAGATGGATAGGAAATGCTGTAGATGAGACATTATGGCCATGACTATGCAAAAGAAACCTGAAAAGAGGAACGGAATCACTCATCATGGCGGCCTTAAGCGGATGCACCAGGACAAACAATGTTTAGGCAAACATCGACAGAACCCAATTAAACAGCAAATGCTACCTGTGTGAAGAGAGGGATAAGACTGTGAACTGCATAATCAATGAATGTGGTAAACAAGACCACAAAAAGTATAATAACAGACACGACAGGGTCTATACACTGGGAACTGTGCAAACGTTTTGGATTCGACCATGCAGACAAATGGTACCAGTAAAGACCGGAGTCAGTCCAGGGAAGCAGTTGATGCGAGGATTTGGTAATTGTGAACAATGTAAAGACAACCTGCCAAATATTAAACCTGTGTGTGCCTTATGCCTGCAAATTATAGAGTAAATGAGAAAGAGAGTGAAAAAGTAGGGAAATACTGGGATTTGGTTAAGGAACAGAAGAAAGTGTGGAACACGATGCTCAGAGTGGAATCAATAATAATTGGTGTAATCGGAATTGTAACAAATACGGTAGAGCTTGAGATAAGCTTAAGATGAGAGGGAGGATTGAAACAATGCAAACCATTGCATTACTGGGTTCTACATGATTACTGGGGAGAGTATTGGAAATATGAGATATGCGAACATCAGTCGTCGGCAGTGTCTTAATAGTTGGTATGAAAAAGAGATAGACGAGACGGTACAAACCGAAGCGCTGCTGTGATATGCAAAGACGATGGAAGAAGGGGGAAGATATGAGAAGACTTACTGTCACTTATCTTTCGGCAACAACCACTGGGCTAAATGTGTGAAACTACAAACCACAGCACTGCTACGGACTGTGCGAGAGTTGACAGGAGGTGTGGACGCTTTAAAAAAATCGCTATCACTCAATTTCCAGCAACTACCACCAGGCAACTAGTGTGAAAATGCTAATAGTAGATAGAGAAAAATCGTGCCTTTTAGTGATCATGACTGTCTTAGCGGATAAAAAAAGACCAACTTAGTTGTCAAGGAATTCCAGAAATTCTCAAAATATAAAGACCGTTGGATAGAAATCAATAGAATCTGGCAACTCAGGAACAAAGCGGAGCCCTTGGATCAACCCCAGGGACGAGTGAACATGTCGACAACATACCTGGAAAGCCCAGCCTATATGAAATACAGAAAATAGCTCTTACCTCTACTGCACACACTATTAGAAAATTGATGTCAATGTCATTGTAAGTACTACACCTAACGTACATCACTTTATGCATAAGTAGAAGCAAGTTTATGAATGTGTTTTATCGTCTGTATATATAAAAGCATTACCCGCCGTCTTTTCTGAAAGTCAGACTCTCATAGCCTACAAGGTCACCAGCTTTAGGTCTCTGGTTGAGACCCGGTGGGTGACTTACAACAACAACAACAACAATAATAATAATAATAATAATAATAACGTTTTCAACTTTTATCATTTGAATTTTGCCAAGTAGATATCCCATACGTCGAAAGGATAGATTTTGCAGGAGTGAAGAAGAAAATAGTGGAGCCCGCCGTTCCCACAGACCATAGGTTGAAACTAAGAAAAAGTTAGAGGTTGGATATGTATCTAGACCTTGCCAAGGAGCAGAAGAAGTTGAGGATAATGATGATGATGTCAACGCCGAAAATTGCCGGATCCCAGAGAACATTAAATAGAAAGCAAGAAGTTTGAAGGAACTATGAATCTGGAGATAAGCTGAGACTATCAAGACGACAGCACTACTGACGACCAGAGTACTTAGAGTCCTGGAGTATTGAAGAGACTTGCTGTTACCTATATCCAGAAAAAGGATGCCATTGATGTGAAAATTCTGAAATGATAATTCATTAAGAGTTGTTAAATTGAGTGAAAACTCAGTAATAAATTATGAAGGCTTATTGAATTGTACTCGTTGAGTTTTTGCGCCAGTAGCCATCAATTGATTTCACTGAAGATTGAATGGAAGCAAGTCTCATCAATACTTCTGCTCACTCCAGAGTATTTTTCATGTTTTTGCATGATCATACCAGTTGGTTATCGCTGGAGACAGTGAGCCAGCTAGTCTCCTTAATATCCCAACACTCTCTGCAGTATTCCAGTTGTCTGGATCATTTCGTTTCTCCCTCCGATCACCAGTTCTCCTGATCTTTTTGCCACTGTTTTATAGACCATTGACAGTTCTCCTACAATGATGGGCACGACTGTTGCATCAATGTTCAATATATTTTTCTTTTTTTTTTTTTTCAGGTCTAGATATCGGTCCATCCCTGGATATCAAGTGACAGAAAGTAGGGTACACATTCTAGCATTCTCCTCTTTGTAAAAATGAATAAATGGAAAATAAAATGGCGTGACGACTTTGACAAATACAATGAATTATGGCTCATCGATAAAAGGTCTGGTGAATCTTGGGGAAGGTGTTCATCTCACAGCAGATGCTAAAAGGCTGCTGCTGATATATATCAACGTTTTGCCTGTCCATACGGATGCCTGGTGGTTATCGCAGGTAATGAAGTGATAGCACTTTTTCTCGGTATCCATGCAGACCCCAGCAACTCAACACTCTTGACAATCTCGAAATTTTCCTCAGTTTTGTAATTGGTCAAATCCCGTCTTTTGTGTTTTTTGACATGTTTCCAAGTTCTTTGAAACTTAACTGACAAGCCCCTAATCTTTTTGTTCAACATTTTCTCAGCTTCTGGGCAAAGTCCTGGAAATTTTCCAAATGTGTACTGACTTGCTTTCTCGAATCTTTACCCAGTGATCCGCTAGCACAGTCATGTCTACAATCTGACTTGGTACATTTTTTCCCTATGTCTACCAAATCCGGTCATCTAGCTTTAATGGATGGTCAGTCTGGATCATGTCAGCTGGAAGAAATTCATCAAACGTAACAATATTACTGCCTAAAACATACCAAATCAATAGTATATAATTATATATCAATCAATACGCTAATTATGATAAGTCAGTATATTGCTTTTATTGAAAATTTAATAAAAACACAAAAGGAAAGCTGCTTTAATTAAAAAACTTGCCTCCAGTTCTTTCTCTTTCATATTGTACCATTTCCTTTCTTTCATCTTATTACACACATATTGCGATGGGATACATTTAGTACACTCTATTCTTTCTAGGAAAGATTTTGAGTGTAGAAAGGTATTTATCGTTTCGATTCCCAAATAGGCGCAATTGTTTACTTTAATATTGTTCAATAAAGAAAATATTCTCTCAGCTGCAATTGAAGTCTGGGGCAACAAAAGAGATTCAACATCAAAGAAGACAATGTCGGAAATTGGAAGATTAACAAGAAGTCTACAGTAAAATACAAAGTAAAAAGAAAAAAATTTTTGTCAAAATATTTCGTGTTTGGTACCAAACGAACAACTGGACGTCGAAAGTACCAAATTTGTTACGGTGTTACCTACTTTGTCAGACCTGTTTTTGATCTGAAATTTTCATAGTATTTCACTCTTTTTATTTCCCCAGAGTATCTTTTGGTATGTTCAGTTCAATTGCATTCACATGTTTGAGTTTTAACCGGTAGCTTTCATCGAGCAGCAAGTGTCCTCCATACTTCAATATTCTCCTCAGTACTTCAACTGAATCTTAGTAGTACTGTCATCTAGATGGTTTCAATTATTATTATTATTATTTTTATCTGTCTGTGTATTCAGTTCCACTGTCCGCTGGTAAAGATCAGATGATAATGCTCTTCTTCATATACAGGCAGTTTTGTAAGCATTATTATTATTATTATTATTATTATTATTATTATTATTATTATTATTATTATTATTATTATTATTATTATTATTATTATTATTACTATTATTACTACTACTACTACTACTATTATTATTATTATTATTATTATTATTATTATTGCTGTTATCATTATCATTAGGTTTGAATCTGATTCAATTGAGGGACAGAATTCAAATATTATTGTGCGTAATCACCTTTCTCTTTGAAATAACGAAATAATGAAAATGTCTCCCAAGGGAAGTTACTCTTCGGTAAAAAACATGAAAGTTATTTCCCCTTGGATTTTACAGACCCAAAAATATAGGCACACACTTGGCGTATCATATAAGCAGATTATTGCCATCAATTTTATCATGATTGAATAATGAAATCAAAATGATCGAAAGAATTTTTTTTTAAAGCTAGAAAGAAACAAGGAGAATGAAGCAAGGAGAGAAGAAAGATTGAACAAAAGAAGGAAAGAACAAAAGTAAAAAAGAACAAAAGCAAGAAAGAACAAAAGAAAGACAACAGAGGAAGGAGTAGGAGCGACTACGCCATAACACAAAGAACGCTGAACAAAATGGCACCTGTACTGGCGTAATAATAGGTTATCTGAGTTCGCTATTCTAAGCGAAATAGACGAGGAAGTTCTCTCACAGATTGCATCCCGATCTTATTGAATGGACAGGGGAAATTACCTTCCTTTAGGATGGGCTGCCCAAGCCTCTCGTATCAGCTGCATCTTTTATTCATTCACTTGCTCGCTTGCTGATTCGCTAATTCACTCTTCGCCTTTCTCATTCCATCGCATCAATTCGACAACCTTCCTTGTTCTTGCTTCAATTACGGCTTTTTTGGTTTTCTCTCTCTCTCTCTCTTTTTTGCATTTATTTTTTAGTTGCAGTTTTTTGTATATTCTGGTAGTTCTTGTCTTTCCTTTCTATGACCTTTTTTTGGTCGTTTTTGTCTGCTTTCTTTTTCTTTTGTCCTCTGACATTTCATCCCTTCCTTTTTTGGTTCGTTTAATAACACTTTCTCGTTACTTTCATTCGATCACAGTCTTTTGTCGTTACTTTCTTTCCTTTGATTTCTTCGATTTTTATCGGCTGGCTTTGCTTGTTCTCTTTTTTTCTTTCTTCTTATCTTCCAACATTTCATCCTTTGTTTTTCTTCTATCCTCATAATTACTCACCTTTCATTTCTCACTTTTTTCCTTTCCTTCTTTATTTCTTCCTTCCTATCTATCAGTCTATCTATTTATCCATATATCCATATATCCGTTCCTACGTTCTCTTCTCATCTTTTTCTTTCTTTCTTTCTTTCATTCTTTCTTTCTTTCTTTCTTTCTTTCTTTCTTTCTTTCTTTCTGTCTTTCCATTGTACTACTTTCTTTCTTTCTTTCTTTCTCTATTCATTTATTTCTTCCTATCGACCTCTCTTTGAAAAAACAACCTTTTGTTCTCTTTCTTTCAATCTATCTATCTATCTATCTATCTATCTATCTATCTATCTATCTATCTTTCTTTCTTTATTAATAATTTTTTTCTCCCTTTCATCGCAAAGATAACATTTGCTCTCTTTTTCCTTCGTTATTTTCCTTTGAATAATGTTGGCATTGTTTTCCTACTGGATTCGTATGGATTTTGCCCTTCCTCTTTTCTTATCTTCCCTTCTATTTCTCATGATATTTACCCAGCTTGGCTTAGCAGAATGCAGTCATGTTAAGAGCAGATAGATTGTGTAACACCAATCTTATTTAGACTTTAAAACCAGCATTCGGAATTCTAGATCATACTAGATCTCAAAACCCTAACCGTCGATGCAAGAAGAGATTATGCGACTAACTTGAACTACAAGCAGGCGTATTAATATTTATCAAGCTTAGTGTAGTCTGAAACAAGGCTAAAGGTGTTGGGTACCGAACGAGGATGAACGTCACTACAGTTTTATTAGTCTATGGACCAAACTTTTCAACAGCTCCACGGCAAGGTAGTCATCAACACAATGTTTCTATACCTCTATCTTTCTCCCCTAAACTCCTGTATTTTACCCCCTCTCTCGCTAACTGGGGTACATTGTTCCTTTAAAATCTTTCCCAAGCCGAAATAGCGTAAAGTGGAGAAACAATCAACATTAATTTATAAAACATATTGTGTTCCCCCACTCCGAGATCGTGATGATGTAACGTTAGGCTGACTCATCGGAGGTTGGGTCGGGAGGTTCAGGAGACTAGGATATTGGGAGAGTGGGGGGAATAAGCGTGTGCATGCTGCATCTATGGAAGCTCACTGCAAGACAACCACTGAATGGTATTTTTGCTTTTTTTCCTTTTCTTCTTAAAAGTAAAAAAGTGACGTAAAGTGAACTTTCGAAAAGCGGGGTTTACATACACTTTCTTTCTTGTCTATTCATCTATTCAGGTTCCCTTTATCCTTTTTCGTTATCTTAATGAGGTACTTTCTCTCGCGCTTACTTTTTTCATTTCCTAACTTCCGTTTTCAACCATATTATGTCTCCTCTCTATTCTCGCATCTGATCATTTTTTTCCTCTCTCTCTCTCTCTCTGCAACGTTTGTTTCAATCATTTACTCCTCCAATTGTTTTCTTCTCCATTTTGCCGCCATCTTTACTTTTTTTTTCTTTCATTCATTCCTCTCTTTCTTTCCTCCTTTCCGTTCTGCCGTCAGATTTCACCAGATTTCTTTATTCATTATTTTCTATTCTCCAGAATTCTTCTTTTCTTGCTGCCGTTTATTCAAGGTCGCTGCTGCCACAACCGTTCCCACAATCGCTACTGCCATTTCATTGTGCTCAATCATTCCCCCATTCTTTTTCACAGTTAGTTCTTCACCATTCATCCTAATTTTCTTTTCGTTCTTGTGTCCTAACCGATTTTCCATTACGTGCCCGACATTTCGTCCCAATTTCGTTCTTTTAACATTAAACCGAGCACGCACCTCTATCTTTTTCTTTTTTTTTTTTGGCTTTTACTTCAGTTACCATTTTACGTGGTGATCGTCCTCTTCCTTTCGACAGCCTCTGTACCTTTCCCTTTCTCTTTTGTTTTTTGTTTTTTGGGTTTTTTTTCATTTTTTCACCTTTGCTAACGAAATCAGGAGTAGTATATGTATTTGCTCGTATCCATCTTTTCACCCGTCTATCAGTCTACACGATATCCCCGAAAGTTTTGAATTAAATTATGTGGAAAAATAGGGCATACATGACTTTTTAGAGGGGAGGTGATTTGTTTTTGATTGAGGAATATTCCTATCATTCCAAAAGAGCCCTAATGCCAATCATCTCGACAAAAATATCGTTATTAACATACCATGATATTTAAATAAAAAAAGAAAGTTGAAGATTGAGTACTTGGTCAAACCACTTCCCTACCATTACGGTCTTGGGAGTAATAGATGTAGCCGTGTTCAAGCTCCAACTGAGAGACTTCGTATTAAGACTTTTGTTTTGGGGAAAAGCATGAACCTGCCCCCCCCCCCTAGCTGTGAGTTATATGTTGGAAATCATTTTTGAAGGCAGACAATTCTGACTCCGACCTAAGGCAGACATCTAAGGGACACTAAGGCTAACGAAACTTTCTCCCTGTAATCCAAGTCAAGCGCTAGTCTTGGCTTCAGATTCTGCACTTACTGCACCACTCAGTAATGAAGCCATGAAAGACCACACATCATGTTGAATAACTGTAAAATCATATCGACACAAATTAGACTGCGACTGGTATTCATAATCTTGGACAACCTTCATTTTTACTAGGAATTCAAACCTTTCAAGTTGTTTGAGTAATCTGTTTGAACTTCAGAGTTCAATACTACAGATGTTACGCCATTTCCATTGTGTCTCGAGGAAGGGTAGAGTCGAACCAAACCTCACCAGCGCTGGAATCTGCCATAATGCCGAGGAAAGTGCTTGAGTATTGCAGGGACTTGCGATCACTCTATCACCAATGATGACTACCAGATATCAAATATGAACATGAAGATGCGTGCAGAAAAAAATTGCACGGGAAATCCAAAAGATGGATTTGTCTACGCAAAGGATACCTGAAGAGAGGAACGGAATTGTTCATCACAGTGACCCCAAACAAAGCATCAGGATGAACTATGTCAAGGCGAATATCGACAGAACCCAAACAAACAGCGAATGCCGTCTGTGTGGAGAATGGGATGAGACACATAATCAGTGAATATTAAAAACAAACCGAGTACGAAATCAGACACGATAGGGTAGCAACAGTTTTACACTGGGAACCGAGCAAACGCCTTGGTTTCAACCATGCAGACAAGGGACATCAGCACTAACCGTAGACAGTCATGGAAAATAGAAACCACATAATAACTCTGAGACTTTGACATCCAAAGCGACCACGGCATCCAAGTGATAAGACCAGACCTCGTGATCGTGGACATGGGAAAAAGAACCTGTCAACTAATAGACGTGGCTGTGCTTACTGATCACAGTGCAGTGAATATAATAGAGAGTGACAAGCTAAGAAAATACCAGGATTTGACAAGGTAACTGAAGAAGGTGTGGAACATAAAAGACAGGGTTGTACCAATAATATTAGGTGCACTTGGAACCGTGCCAGAGACAATGGAAACGATATTGGAGGGGCAGGAGATAAGAGGAAGGATTGACACTATATACACCTCAGCACTACTTGTGTCTGTACAAATACTCAGCGTTTTACAAGAAATATGAGATCTACGACTTAAAGCTGCCAGTAATAGCCCAACTGCTCAAGATGAAAAAGGCTTATTGTCACTCAGCCTTCAAACACCAGAGAGCTGGTGTAAAAGTGTAAACCACAGCACTGTTGCAGACTGTGATATTGTTGAGAGGGGGGATTGAAACTTGTGGAGATTTGCTGTTATGCAATCTTCAGAAACGGCCAACACATATCGGTGAAGGGCATAGAGGAGACACTACAAATCACAGCACTGCTGTGATAGGTAAGGACAATATTTGAGTAGGGCTGGACACTTGAGTAGATCTACTGTAACTCAGCCTTCGGTGATAATCAGCAGGCAACTGGTGTGAAACTGTAATCCACAGCGCTGTTGTGGACTGTGATTGTAAAGAGGAGGGCTGGAGACTTGAGGAGAGTTGCTGTCACTTGGTCTCCAGCGGTGACCATCAGGCAACTGGTATAAAAATACAAATAGTGGAACCAGTAATAATAGGCACTCTCAGAACCGTCCCAAAGACACTGAGGACGAGATTGGAGGAGCTCGGGATAAAAAGAAGGATTGAAACTGTATAGACCACAGCACTGCTAGGAACTGCACGAATACTGAGGAAAGTACCAGAAATGTTGGGTCTACGACACTAAATGTTAGCAGTGGCTAACAGAGGAAGAAGGAAAATGGAAGCGGGGATGTAAACCACAGCACTGGTGTGATAAGTGAGAGAGAGATAAGATGTGTGCTGAAAACCTGAGGAGACTTATTGTCATTCAACCTTCAACGATGATCACTGGGCAACTGGTGTGAAACTGTAAACCAGAGTATTGCTGTGGTCTATGAAACGTAGAGAGGAGGGCTGGAGACTTTAGGGGACTTGCTGTCACTCAACCTCTAGTCAACTGGTGCGTGATTGCAAATGATAATAATAATGATATCAGAAGCAACAACAAACCAGCCCTGCAGCATGATAATAGCATAACAAACTAATATGGAATGCGACTAGTGTAATGGTTCTGAAAATACAAAAAGGATAGAAAAAGCAGAATCCACTTCCACCTCGCTATCCGAAAGTGGAGGACTCTGATGAGAAAAAAGTAATCAAAACTTTATGCAACATATATGCCATTACTTTTGTCTGAAACAGTAGTCACGGGAGATAACATTTAAATATTAATTATAAAGTATTACCCCATTCTCAATCATATGTTTTTGGCTTTGCAAATAGGTGTAAAAAAAAAAAGATCCCAGTCAATTCTGGTTGAACATCTATAAGAAAATGCGGAGAAACATAGTGAAGCTGCAAACTTATTTAAATACGGCCGTCATTTTTGACAGCCCTGGTGAACGAGCAATAATAATAATAATAATAATAATAATAATAGTAATAATAATAATAACAATAATAATAACAACAACAACAACAACAACAACGACGACGACGACGACAGCAACAACAACAATAATGATAATAATAATAACAACAACAATGATAATAATAATAATAATAACAACAACAACAATGATAATAATAATGATGATGACAACAACAACTATAATAATAATAATAATAATAATAATAATAATAATAATAATAATAATGAATAAAATGGTGATGTCGATGATATCAGGAAAAAATAGGGAAGGGTGGATACTCATGGAGAAGGATAAGAACGGAATAAGAGTAAGCAGGAAAGAGAAGAAGCCAAAAAAATCAATCTTTAAGGAAGGAATTAGATTCTAAATGATAAAAAATGCCAAACAAATGACCTCCAAAAGAAAAGGAAAGAAAGAGAGTAAAAAAAAAAGATTTGAGGACACAAGTATGTAAATAAAAGATCTCTGACAGCGATGCTAGCACGTCATACAATGAGAGCATAGTGCCAAGAAAATGCAATGAAACCTAGAAAGGGATAGTAGATATACTCCAGTAAGGACGATAGAGAGAACGTCGAAGAGGTAGCAAAAAAAACGAAAAAAATATGGGAGCGTTGAAAGCAATTTCGGGGATATTGTGAACACAAGTGTGCAATCTGAATAGAATCATTTAAAGGAAGGTTTTGAAAAAAAGGAAAAGAGAAAAAAAAAAAACTCGGGAAGGGCTTTACAGAGAGTGGTTACAAGAAATGGACATTGAGATATAGAGAATGGTTCTACAGGAATTGCGACGTTCGGAGAGTATGGGGTATTGGAGGGGTCGACTGAAAGTACAGAATAGATTTGGTTTCTATTTGTACCTTTGTGTAGGTAGGTCTTTTTGTGTGAATATGTGTTTGTGTTTGAGCAAGGATACAGAATAGCTTCTGTATAGGTGTATATATTTTCGAGCGTGCGTGTGCGTTCGTCTTAGTGCATGGATGCGTGCATGTGTTTGGAACAGAAGACTGAATTGATTTTGAATGAGTGTATCGTTGTGTGTGTATATCTTGACGTGAGAGCGTCCTCGTATTTAAGAGAATACAAGGGAGATTTCGTATGTGTGTGTGTGTGTGTGTGTGTGTGTGTGTGTGTGTGTCTTTGTACGTTAGTGGGTCTTTGTGTTTGAAGGAGAGAGAGAGAGAGAGAGCAAAGTTGATGATGTATGGAATGGTCTGGGGAGGGTGTGGTATGTGTGGATTATTAGATAAATAAAATGATAAGTGGATTGTTATGGAAAAATATTTCACTCATGTCATGGTAATTTCATTAAAGCTGTTCGAGAAAATAATATCCGATCACAACACAAGTGTGCATATATAGAGAGAAATAAATATGTATATATGTGTGTAAATACTTGTCATAAGTATTTGAACAACAGAAATTTTGCTTTACTCGTTTGATTTAGAGAGTTGAAAACAGGAAATACGCAAGGGAAAAAAAGTATTGCAATCAATATACAAAGAAAAGCATTTAGTTATGTTGGGTGTTTTCTGAGTGCTAAATTTCTGGTAAGTGATTTTTTTAACAGAATTAATTTGTTAAATGAAATGAAGAAAAGGTTTTCCCTTAAAACTTTAAACTGACCAGTATCGATCAAGGAGATACAAAAAGGCTAACTCACATTGCTATATTCACAACGAGAAGTCTTGAGAGTAAAAAAAAAGAAGTAAATCACAAAATATCACTGATATTAACTCGGACAACTATAAAAATCAAGCCCTTATTCATTAACTCATTAAATTCATAAACTCATAAAATTCATCAAACACCAACAGCAACAACTAGAAAATACCCAGAGACTGCATATCCCTGCGATCACCACATCCTAACAAAAAAAGAAAAATGAAAATCTGTTCATATATAGCTACAAAGAAGTGGGAGTGACTGTGGTCCGATTTTCTATACTTCGAACTATTGTTTATCTTTTTTTTGAAATATACGAAATCTCTCAAGCCAAAACAAATTTCTGGATCAGCCCCAAAGTGAATGGGTTCTTTTTTTAATCCATTCTATAACGTGTTATTTTTCAATCCATTCTATAAAATGTTATCGGGATCGATAGAAAGTTTTTCGAGATATTGAATGGGAAAACAAGGCTGAATATGTAAAAAATAGAAAAGAATGAAAATTAATGTTTAATCGGAAAAAAAATCGTTGATCCGATACAAAATGTAATCAATTCTTTGTTACCTCATAGATTACTCTTTCCACGAAATCTCAATTAGATTTATTGAATTTTTGTGTAGATATTGTGCGCTCTATCATAAAGACAGACACGATACGTTTAAAAAATAAGGAAAAGAAACCTAAATCGGAGAAATGCCTGGATCCATCCCAAAATATATCTAATGAAATTCCGATTGAAACTGTTTGAGAAGTTGTACAGATATTGTGTGCTCTATCATAGAGACAAGCACATCAGCTTTTTAAAATGGGAAAAAATGAATTGGAAGAAGTCCTGGTTCCGTCTCTAAATTTATCCAATGAAAATCCCATTGGAATTGATCGAGAACTTTTACGGGTATTGTAAGTTCTGTCATAAAAACAGACTCACCATCTTTAAAAAATGAAAAAAAAAAAAAACTGGATCGGAGAAAGTCCTGGATCCGTTCCAAAAGTTATCAAGTGAAATTTCCATTGAAATTCATTGAGAACTATTTGAGATAATGTGTGAACAAATAGATTGAGCGAATACATATGCCCCTTCCAACTTGGTTAGATGAGGTAATAAAAATTTCTAAGATTATTTATAGCTAGAATAGCATCTCGTGATGTCAGTGATAGGATTTATGATACGAATACGGTGGGAGTTTGCCTCACTCTGATGATTGGATATATATATATATATATATATATATATATATATATATATATATATATATATATATATATATGTATTATCACAGTAAATGCTGAAAACATACGAGAGTGGATCAAAAAGGTCCGTGGCCTGACAGGTAGTTTTTAGCTTAAATTTGATCTGAAATTTTCAGTGTATCAGGTCGATCAATGCGATGAATATTCACCATTGAATTAAGTGCAGAACAAAAGAGAAGAAAAGAGATTGGTCTGAAAAATAAATATTTGTTGGCAAAGGTAACAAAAACGTCTGTTGCATTTTGGAAGATTGATGGCCGTCCCAAACAAATAATATTCTCCATTTGATGAACTATCGTCTGCTAGTGTCATCGCTCACTCTTTTATTTCTCTTTCATTTTCCCTCCAATTTTTTCCCCTTTTTACGTCAATGACAGTCTCATAGGATTTTCTCATATAGATGAATGCAGGTAGAAGATGAATTAAGCTCTTATTGTAATGCATTGGTTAGCATAGCCGCTCAGAATAAGTTTTAACTAGGCCTTGGGCAAATTTCGAGTGGGTGTGTGTTGAAAAAAAAAGCCCTGTGTCGTTCTTTGGAATGTTCTATACAAGTTCTCTTAGTCTCTTGTATCTAGAAATGTTTAGTTTTTGTTGGACATTCATTCTTATCATCATCAGCCCTTTAATAACGTCCATCGATGGATATAAACCTCTTTCAAGAGTCGTCTGATCTCTCGAGTGTGGACCTTGCGGTGCCATTACTTTTGAAACGTGACAGTTTAGACAATTTCAAAAAGTATTGGTGGCCTGACTCCCCCCGATCGAGAGGTCAGACAAATCTTGGAGAAAGTCTATGACTAACGACGGACATCAAATAATGATAATGATGATATTTAAGAAGAAGAAGAATACCTTGCAAAGACGAAGTATAATCGGCCGAGGTAAGCCAGCGACGAATTTCCAGTCGGACAGGATATTTTGTTTGTCTACATGATCAGTTCCCACAGGAAATTAACTGACATGTTGTTCGCTTTAAGACGCAAGAAGTAAGTTGAACATCAGGCAACCAAACCTCCTCTCACCAAAGTCAAAGAGAACAAATTCCAAAAATATAGATACTTATCAGTCTGCTCTCTTCGAATGGAAGCATTTATCTCCATTTATATCTTGGTACAGTATCCCCAGGTTATGAAAGCTGTTTCTAAAAATTCAATAGGAAATAATGTTTAAAAATCGGACATGTAACATCGCCATTATTCCGTGGATTATTCAAACTACAAATGTCGTCTTGCACTCATCAAACCTATAATAGAATTCTCGACAGTAACTGACGCAGCTGATTGAAGAAGTTTGGTAAAAATTCAAAGGCGAATCACTAATCTCCAGAAACCTTGCTCAGTCTTTTTTTTTTTTTTTTTCCACAACATCAGATCTCGTGACGGCTTCTGGTACAAAATAAATGGAAAATATTGATATTACGATGATTTATTGTATACTGCTGGAGAATAGTGGATGAAGGGATAATTAACTGTACAGAAGTTTAAGCTGAGATCAATTAACATATATATATATATACCAACATATACACATTCTAAACAGACTAAACCTTTTCTTCTTTATCTATTGCCCTTATGCTGGCCACACCTTCAGCCATCTTTGACCAGGATTCAAATATCAGTAATTTCTCTGTCTTGGCTCCTGTTGGTTATCTATGAAACAGATTGTAAGGCGACAAGTACCTCGGACACAAACTGTCTCGACTGGAGTTAGAACTTGGTTCACCGAATTAGTTTCCCATGCCGTTAATCGGTTAGGTCATATCCCCACCCCAGACAGGCCAGGTCCTACTTGTGAATTAGCATAAAGTGTTAAAGAAAAGACATTCTCGTAGATAAAAACTGTTAGTTAGAGCTAAATGAGCAAGGTGCTTTTACTGCAACTCCCAAACTACAGGTAAGTGTCAGCGTCTGCTAGTAAATTGTGAGGTACGTGTCCAAGAGTTGGGAATGGTAATTACCATACTTAAGCCATCTTGTTTCGCCTCTTGAAGAGGCGGCAGTTCGTGAGGAAAAGCAGGCTAGAAATTAAAAGTTTTACTTGAAGTGCACCCGACTTCACGTATGTATATTTACCTGCGCAATGCCTACGTGATTATAGGCACGTGCGTATGACTGCAAATGTGAACATACTAATGAACAAGTATGTATGCGTATGTCTATGTACATATATGCATGCACACCATGTGTGTGCTCGCACACACTCACGTGCATATATATATATGTATATATATATATGTATATGTATATATATATATATATATCACACTCGCACATATCATATTCAATATATATATAGAGAGAGAGAGAGACAGACAGACAGACAGAAGGATAGAGAGATATTTATATATATGCATATATATATATATATATATATATATATATAGAGAGAGAGAGAGAGAGAGAGAGAGAGAAAGAGAGAGAGAAGGATAGAGAGTTATTTATGTATATACATATATATATTTAGAGAAAGAGAGAGAGAAGGATATATATATATATATATATATATATATATATATATATATATATATATATATATATATGCACATGATTTTGCAGGTGAACAAGTTAGGGTGGATAATTTGTCATGAGCATAGGTATATATCTATTTATCTATCTATCCATCTCACAGTGTCTTTTTATATCTATCTATCCTTGATTGTTTCTTTCAATCAATATATATCTTTTCCTGGCAAGAATTTCAGAATCAGCCCACTCACAGGATGGTAAATTGGCTTTTCACATCATCATAATCGGTCTTATAGCGTGTGTCTTCGAACATAGACCTTTCTTCATATTCATCCACCTTTCTATCGTGGGCGTCGAGGGGCCAATACTTTCTGAACTTTCAATTGTTCTTATAGCCATGTTATATTCTTCCAGCCACAGTTTGTCATGAGATCTCTGGGTATCCATGCTGTAAGTCGTGATGTTAAGCATTTGTCTGTTGAACGAACGCATTCTCCCCATAGTCACTTATGGAGCTGAAACATGGAACTTAACCAAAAGATAGGCCTGCAAACTGAGAAGTATGCAACGTGTGCATTAGAGAATCATGTTCAACCTTACATGGAAAGATCACAAGACAGCACAGTATATAAGGAAGGAAACAGGTGTTCGTGACATCATAGAAACTATTAAAAACTCAAATGGCAATGGGCAGGCCATGTTGCAAGAACGAAAGACAACTGATGGACATCACGTCTCACAACATGGATCCCCAGAGATCACATAAGAAACCGAGGCCGACAGAACATTAGATGGAGAGATGAACTTGACAAATTCAGGAAATACTGGCTCTGCGATGCCCATGATAGGGAATTGTGGTGAATCCTGGGAAAGGTCTATGACGGACGTTAAAAGACTGATGATGATGATGATGATGATGATGATGATGATGATGATGTCTTGCAACGTGACTATCCCATTGCCATTTGAGTTTTTTTAATTAATTGCATGGTATCTCCTGTTTACTGCACAGTCTTGTGATCTCTCCATGTAATGTTGAGTATGACTGTTGGTTTTCAGTTTTAGTGCCAGTCTCTTGGTTAAAATTCGTTTTTCAGCTCCATAGGTGACTATCAGGAGGATACATTGGTTGAATTGGATTTTAATCGCTGTGGGTTTGTCTGCAACATCTTTGTTGTACATGACTTTTGTTTTTTCTAAAGTTTACGTGAAGACCAATTTTCTTACTTTCTTCTTTCAGTTCGTTTAGCATTAACTGGAGGCCAAGAACGTTCTCAGCAAAAAAGGACGATGTCGTGAGTAATTCTGATGTTGGTAAGGTATTCACCGTCTACTCTGATTCCTTCATTTTTTCAGTCTAGGTTCCAGAAGATCATCTCGAGACAGGCTTTAAAGAGTTTTGGTGAGCTGGTATTATCCAGTTTTATATCCTTTTTGGAACTGAAAGGGCCCTGAGTATTTATCTAGCCCGACATATGATCTGCTGTGACGGTATATACGTTGCAACACTCTGATATATACGGGGTCTGCACCTTGAGTGATAGCATCAATGACCTTGGGAATTCTCACTCAGTCGAAGGCCTTCTTGAAGTCGATAAATGCTGCAGGAAGTGGCATTATATATTCTGTTGCTTTCTCTTCCAGTTGATTAATCAGATATAGATGGTCATAGGTAGAGAAGCTTCTAAAGCCAGCTTGTTCTTGTGATTGGTTTTCATCTTGCATTTTGGTGATTCGGTTGGTGATAACTTTAGTGAAAAGTTTGTAGATACAGTTGAGTAAGCTTATTGGCCTGTGGTTGTTGAGGTTTTGGGCTCCTAGCTTATATAGCAGCAACATGATTGCACTGTTCGACTTATCTTGGACTTTGATTTGTTTTAGGCATAAATTGAATTGAATTGCTAGTTTCCTAGTGATGACTTAACCAGATATTTTGAGTAGGTCGATGATGATGTTGTCTGGTTCAAGGGCTTTTCATTTGTTTTGTTTTTTGTTTGGTGGCTTCACCTCCCATTGTACAACTTCAGCAGAATCTTCGAACTGTTCGCTCACGTATTACATATCCTGTTCATCATTTCGTGTATCCTGTTTAGAGGGGTACAGTTCATTTTATATTTCTTGGGCATATTCGACAATCCGGTTTTTGTTCATTGATTGGTTTCCAATTTCTTCGAGTATGCTATCTATTTATTTCCGATTTATACTGGGGGTTTCGTTGATAGCTTTGAAGCCCCGATCCGTTTTGAGAATCGTTTCGAATATAACTGTCGTGTATCTTCTTTTGTCTCGTCTCCGTTTCGTGAGGATAGTTTTATTTTGCTCAGCCACGTCAATCTTCTCTATCATTGTCGTCAGTGCCTTGAGATTTCTGCGCTGTTCCATAAGATCATTCGTTACTATTGAGACTTCACGGGTGATTTAGGTTCTGTTTGCTTTACTTGGAGTGGCGACTCCAATGAGAAAGCCCGTTTCTTTGTTTTTGAGTTCATTGATGTCTGTGTCGTTCTGGTTTGGTAAGAGTTCATATCTATTTTCCAATCTAAGCGGATCGGGTGAGATCTTTTGGTACGTTTAATAGCTGCAGTTTCCTATGTCCTCATTCACAGCACATAATCGATTCTATAGGGCAGTTGATGTAAATATACGTCATCTGATGGGGCATGCCATTAAAGAAACATTTTTGTCAGGATATATGGTGATGGGACTGAGTGAAGGAAGAAATCGATCCATGTCTTTCGAAAGGCATCAGTGCAAATAGAGTATGAACAGTCTCAGCTTTCCGATCCTTTTTGAATGGCGTAAAGCGAAGAAAGATATACTATTAGTTTACATAAGGAAATTATTTAGTGGAAATTCTCTGTTAGTGATGAAAATTCTTGGGCACCGAAAGCCTGTTTAGGTCCAGAGACATTATCTGTTTGGGTTTTGTATATATATATATATATATATATATATATATATATATATATATATATATATATATATAGTGTCATCCACGGACAGCTGTTTTGTTGAATTACAACTCTTCAGTGTGACTATAGACTTTCCATTATCTCATCCCGATATATGGTTAAATTCCCTGTCCACCACAATGCTCTATTCCAATGGAAGAGCATTGCATAAGCTGATAATGATTGGGTTACCTCACTTAAAGGGTGCTCAACCCTGAATAGACTATAGACTTTCCATAATCCCATTCAGTAGCACGAGGCAGAATTGAAACCATCGCTCCAGACCCGGAGACCGATCACTCTTGAAACTAAGTTAAATACAAATATGTTATTTAATCATTCATATT
>OY735223.1:40631184-40638684 GCA_963457665.1 Thysanoteuthis rhombus | reverse complement strand
AAAGACGAGCAATCACAGGCATAGCTTCATTTCATTTGTAAAAGTTAAAACCACAAAAATAAAAATAAAAACCACAAGAATTAAAAATTGAAACCACAAAAATAAAAATAAAACCACAAAAATGAAAAATGAAACAACAAAAATAAAAATTAAAACCACAAAATTAAAAATTGAAACCACAAAAATAAAAAATAAAACCACAAAATTAAAAAATGAAACAACAAAAATAAAAAATAAAACAACAAAAATAAAATTAAAACCACAAAAATTAAAAATTGAAACCACAAAAATAAAAAATGAAACAACAAAAATTAAAAATTGAAACCACAAAAATAAAAAATAAAACCACAAAAATAAAAAATAAAACAACAAAAATAAAATTAAAACCACAAAAATTAAAAATTGAAACCACAAAAATAAAAAATAAAACCACAAAAATAAAAAATGAAACAACAAAAATTAAAAATAAAACCACAAAAATAAAAAATAAAACAACAAAAATAAAATTAAAACCACAAAAATTAAAAATTGAAACCACAAAAATAAAAAATGAAACAACAAAAATTAAAAATTGAAACCACAAAAATAAAAAATAAAACCACAAAAATAAAAAATAAAACAACAAAAATAAAATTAAAACCACAAAAATTAAAAATTGAAACCACAAAAATAAAAAATAAAAACACAAAAATAAAAAATGAAACAACAAAAATAAAAAATAAAACCACAAAAATAAAAAATAAAACAACAAAAATAAAATTAAAACCACAAAAATTAAAAATTGAAACCACAAAAATAAAAAATGAAACAACAAAAATTAAAAATTGAAACCACAAAAATAAAAAATAAAACCACAAAAATAAAAAATAAAACAACAAAAATAAAATTAAAACCACAAAAATTAAAAATTGAAACCACAAAAATAAAAAATGAAACAACAAAAATAAAAAATAAAACCACAAAAATAGAAATTAAAACCACAAAAATAAAAAATTAAAAACAACAAAAATAAAAAATTAAAACCACAAAAATAAAAAATTAAAACCACAAAAATAAAAAAATAAAAAAACAAAAATAAAAAATAAAAACAATAAAAATAGAAAAATAAAAACAACGAAAATAAAAAATAAAAACAACAAGAATGAAAAATAAAAACAACAAAAATAAAAAAATAAAAAACAACAATCGACCGAATGTAACTGAACGAAACCAAGCAGAACGAAATTAAAAAAATATATATCAATGTCTAAATATTTGTTGACTTGACTAAATTGTGCCGATACGAAAGCAAACCAGGTGAGATAAGAATATTATCATCATTATGTTTCAGTCAACAGAATATAGAATAGATAGACCGTATAAACATATTTTATGTAGTATTATAAATCTGGAATGTGTATCAGCAAGTTGTAGTTTATGTATTTTCATTTCTTGTGCAAATGTCGGTTAGCAAACCAAATAGTTCATTCGACCTTCCTGACAGTGTCAAAACCTTTTTGACCCCAGGCATACATTGAATATAAATAGTCCGGTCAAACCCTGGGGGTTGATAGGAATACTTTCGAAGCCCTTGGCGATACATATCTCACTTGTCACTTTCTTCCAACCTCATGCTGTAGTCCGTCAGGAAAGCGAAATCCATGATCTGACACGTTCGGTCCTCCTTGTTTACCGCCACTAGACCTGATCTTCTGGCCAAGATCGGATGATCTGTTTGAATACTCATGTCCAGGAGGAGATCATGTGTTTCATTCTCTACGGGAAATCGTATACCTTATCCTGGGTAAGTTTATAAGTAAGGAAAGCAAATTTTAAAAAATAGTCCAGCCAAACTAAAAAAAAAAAAATGCAAAAACAAAATGCAATAAGTAAGGAAAAAGTTTTTAAAAATCGCCGTTCAAATTTTAAAAAATGCGGCAACCAAATTTTAAAAAAAGAGCCAACTGAATCAAAGAGGATAAACAAAGTTAATGTATGGACCTGAGTAGAAATCACATAAATGTACGGCTACAGTTGCTACTAATGTTGAATTGAAATAAAAGTCACGAGTCTTTTTCGATAGTCTTCAACAGAATTTAACGTCCATAATTCTGAAGTACGAAGTCTCCTAGTGCAAAGATCCTATTGTTGTTCCCCACCACGAAAACAAAGTCTCTAGAAAGGAATAATATAATCAAGAAACAGATCTACAAACTGAGAAGCATGCAACGCGATCTTGAAAAAATCATGCTCAACATCGCATGGAGAGATCACAAGATAGCACAATATATTAGGGAGAAAACAGGAATCCAAGACATCATAGAATCCATTAAAAAACCAAAATGGCAATGGGCTGTTCATATTGCAAGAATGGCAGACAATCGATGGTCATCACGACTCACAAAGTGGATCCCAAGGGATCACAGGTGAGAGAGGAAGAGGGAGGGATATGCACTTACCAAGCCATTCGAAAGCCAATTCAAAGCTGCATGAAGGTCATCAAAAAGAGCAAGGTTGGGAATAACTTTTAGCGATGGGAAAAGACCAACATAGATCCGAGAAAGAACCAGAGTGAAGGTTATCGTGGATAACTTTGGGATCTATCTGTGTGATTATGTGTGCATTCGTCTTTCAAACTATAAAAAAAGTACCTAAACATGGATGTCGAACGAAAACGAACCAAACGAAATTTGCCCTGCCTACTCAATAGACCTGAGAAAGGTTTTAGAACAAAGGATTTCTGAGAGGCGTACTATTTACAATGTAAATAATGCCAAAGTGGAAAGTACATTCTAGCAATATACATTATTTTCATTTCATCTGTATAATATACATAATTCTTCAAGGGGTGTAAAGGGAAAAGAAAGTGTGAGATGTTTGTGTATCTGATCATCTGTCACGCTATAAAACTGCCTAAACATTGGGCACAGACCAACCAAATTCACCATGCCCACTCGAGAATTTTATGGAAAAGTTTTAAAATAAAGAGTCTTGAAAATGTTTGGAAGGTTTCCATTTGCAAAATAACTTTTATGTCAAAGGAGACAAAAGCAAAGTGAGACCTTCCCACCTTTAAGGCCACAAAGTGGTTTAAGTGGTGAAAGAAGTAAGGAAAAGTTTTTTTTTGCAAAGGATCAAAAGTTTTCGGGGAATTCCGCTCATTTAAGGGAGACTTTTTTTCCAATTCAAGGGGGTCTAATTGAAAGGTGACTCTTTTCAGCATTAAAGGCCTTAAAGTCATGGGTGGCTTTTTTTGCTTTATGGGGTTCTAAATTTCGGGAAACCTTTCCCCTGTTTGAGGGGTTGAAAGGGAACGGGGACTTTTCCTCCCTTTAAGGGGTCACTAATAATGGGATATTCCTCGTACACTATTCGAAGGGAAAAAAGTAAATCGAGGAGACCCCCCCCCCGTCTTTTAAGGGGTCAAAAATTAAAATAAACTTCTATTCTTTTCACCTTGAGCGGATCAGACGGGGTTTTCTTTTACGAAGAAGTTTCAATTCTTTATTACACTCTTTAAATATTTTACCCGATGTAGACTGTCGAAAGGGAAAGGAAACTTTGTCGCTCCTTGAGGGGTGAAAAGTGAAGGTAAATTTTTTTTTTGTTTTGAGAAGAAACTTTTTTTTCACCATTTTGAAATCTTCAGTTCTTTTTCGAGAGCTCAAATATTCAACGTGGACACGTTCTTCAGCTATTTCTCCACCACTAAAAAACTAACACCAGCTATGAGTGAACTACTCTCCCCCTCTCTCTCTCTCTCTCTCTCTCTCTCTATATATATATATATATATATATATATATATATATACACCATTTTGCTCACAAACTTATAACCTAACATCAAACTTATAACCTCTAAAAGTACACACACACACATACTACTACTGGAGATGGGAATACCTCCCGAAACATGTCTAGACCATTAATGAAAACATTTACAGATAAATAAACCTAACTTCCATACATTTTACTCTTTAGTCTGCCTCACTCTCTATAGCTCAAATTATACACACACACACACACACACATACACACACACACACACACACACATATATATATATATATATATATATATATATATATATATATATATATATATATATATATATTTAGAGAGAGATAGAGAGATTTACAGGATGACTGAAAAACTGAAAAACAAATATTCTATTTACACTAACTATTTATTCACTGGACAATTTTTTTCTCATTCTGAGCTTTGGGAAATTTCGGATTGCCCATTCCCTTCTATTCTCATCGAGATATTAGCTAATGATTAGTCTTATATACATTTATCATATATACCTATATATCATATATACTTTTGCCGACCTCTAGTAACCAACTTTTATAAATATCTCAATCATCACGCTATGCCAAAAAAAAAAAAAAAGGGAAAAAAGTGGCGAGGGAAGAAAAGAAAAAAAAATGTTTCGATTTTGGCTTTCCATACAAACATCCATAAACAGGGCCAAACTGAATTGCAAATAGAGCACAGAGAGCGTCGTCTACTCATAAAACGATAGACACATACATACTCAACAATTTTCATTTCTAACATTATCATTCTTTGCAGCAAAAGGCAAACAGTCGTCCCTAGACACCATTCACCCTACCGAAAAAAATTCAACACTTTGTTAGCAAAGCAACAGGGGCAACGGCGAACCAACTCGATTCAACCAATCAGCTTCCAGTATCCAACAACCGACGCCACTGCCCGCCACACCTATCGGCACTGCCCTCCGATTCCGATTCGATCGTTTCCCCACCCTCCTTGACTGTCGGCCTCTGTGGGAGGGAAACGGTGGCCTCTGTTTGTTACTGCCGATTTTAGCCCGTAATTAATCATGAACTGACATTTATTGCAGATTCCAGACAAGACTTTCCGGGGCAATATACCAACTCGTCTCCCCGATATCGGCCAGACATATATTATTATTATTGTTATTATCATTATTTATTTAAAAGAAGAGAAAATGAAATAAAAAAAAGGAAGATTATATTATTTTACTAGGAATACAGATGTTGTTAGACAGCACATTTCTTCAGTTTGTTTAATAATAATAATATTAATTGGCGGGTTTTCCGGTATTGTTCACTCTACAGCCACTTATATGTAGGAACTTACCTATATTTTCAACGAAACAGCAACAATAAACAAAAAAAGACATAACAAGGACAACAATGACAACAACAATAATCAACAGAGCCGTGTCTGTCACAGTGTTAGATAGTATCAAAAGCAATCATTAGACCCTTTCCCTTGCTAACCGTTAATTAGGCTATCTAACTTTGTTTTCGCTCTTCGCCTTCCCCACCCTCTTGTCAAACTAAGCAACTTTCTTTTCTGTATATTCTCTCCCTACTCCCTTATCAAACTGCCCAATGTTTTCTCCCGTCTCTGTTTCCTTAGAGTCTGTAAAACTTATACTATAGGTAGCAGCTATCAGACGAGCCTATCGCTCTGTTCTTATGGTAAAGGACGGGTTATGGATAAATAATGATGATAGTGACCACGAGGAGATTTTGTCCTCATCTTGGTTCATTTCTTGAGCACAACGTTTCGGCCGTTGTGCCCCACGGCCGTCTTGAGGTGAAGAATGAATGTATTTTCGATCATCGAGACGGGGATTTGGGGAGTCTCAGTGATCGCTCAGAACGTGTGCATTCACTATCTAATTTCGGGTGGAGTTGATTTTCCGGTCCCGAGCACATATGTGTTTACCCCCTTGAAAAAACCCATGCCCCTACTCCTGGCACCAACTCCAGACAAAACCTGAAATTTTACACCATTTCGACCATCATCTGTATTTATGACCCCATATCATTCCCACTCCGAATTAGTTGCATGCGCACGTTCCAAGCGATGGTCGAAAATACATTCATTCATCTCCTGAAGACGGCCGTACGTTACAACGGCCGAAACGTCGTGTTTAAGATATGAACCAAGATGAGAACAAAAGTCCTGACAAAACTTTAAATAGGGTGTTCTCGCGATGATCCCGAATGGCCGAACGTGAAGGCTAGATGATTAGGACATCCGAGGAAGAATCGAAACTATTCGTATAACGGCGTAATTTAGAATAGCCAGAATACTCAGGAGAGCGCAAGAGTACTTGCTGTCACTTATTTCTAGTGCAAGCTGTCAGCTGTCAGTGGGTGAAAACACAGTGAGTGCGATAGATTATAAGAGGATATCAGAAAAAATCTCTGGAGAACTAAGAACATTTTTTTCTTAAATAAGGCTCGTCAGTAGAATAATCATAGAAGGCATTAATCCATAGATCAGGTGTCCCCAACCTTTTTGTGTCGGAGAGTATTGTTACTACTACCAGCAGAGATGCAGTCACCATTTACCTTTCATATCAAATTTATATTTGGTCTTAATAATTAAAAAAACAAAACATGACATTCAATTCCTGTTCGAGATAATGCATGAGAAATCACCGAGAAAAAGTTTTTAGAAATTTGTTCAAGTTATTATTGGTTATATCAAGGGAGATATGTTTGTGGGGGTAAGAGATAAACAAACCAAATACAGCTGGGGGTTTGGGGATCGCTGTAAAGCACCCCCTCCATAATAGGGTCCAGGAGCAAAGCCCTCAAAAAATTTCATTCGATTTGATGTTTTCTTGTTGATTATTTTTTTCGTGTGGTATCAATTTCCGGTAAGGTTTTTTGCGAAATCCATGCAGATGCTCAATTTGTTTGACTTCACAGTCTATTTCAACCTTGCCGTGGCCTGAAGAAAAGTTGGTTGGGTAGTGCAAGGGGGACCAGGTGGGAAAAGGGTACACCCAAAGCGTTGAAATATCTATGATTGTAACAAAGAATCTCAATTAAAAAGATCAATGTTTGTATCAAAACATTCATGATAATAAAAAAAAAATATGGCAGCCACTTTGTGGCTGACACACGCAAAAGAGCCCATGGGCGCCATGGTGCCCATGGGTAAAGGGTTGGAAACATCAAAGGTAGATAATATCTACATACTACATACATCTACATACTAACAGAAGTACCCGGCCTTATGCGGGTTTTTAAAGATTAAAAATGAATACAATCACATGAGTTCATTCTACTATTATCAATTGTTCTAAAAAGAAGCTTAGTCCTCGAATGTTGATTATATCAGAATTGTTGTTTGAAAGCAAACGAGAAAATAGTGTAATTCTACCTAGATAAAAAGTTTGAAAAATATATGTGCATAGAAAAAACAAATGGAAATAGAACCTGAAATGTAATTCTATTCTTACAATCTATTTTTTTTTCTGGGGAAAATTCTCTCTTTCAAAATGCTGTACTAATTACATACGTACAGTACGTGAATTTTCGTGGAAAAAGAAACAACTGAATTTTCAATGTCAGTCGCAGTATTCTTTTCCATTCTCGGTAAAAAAAAACAAAACGTATCAATAAGCATGATGTGTATTTCCGTTGACATAATCAAAGATGTTCCCTTTCAAATGAACCTATGGATTAAACATTGGTAAAAAAAACATAAACAAAAAATGCTATT
>OY735223.1:40593684-40626184 GCA_963457665.1 Thysanoteuthis rhombus | reverse complement strand
AGAGGGATAAGGCTACCTTTTTAAAAAAAATTAAGACAGCTAATCCTGATGCAATTCGAAGTTCACTTATTCAGTATTTCGGTGTTCAGCAATACAAATTCCTATCTTCTACTCGTACTCGAGATGTCGTGGGGAGGTGGAGACGGCAGTTATTTCTAGCATTGCTTTACTTGCTAGTCCTGTCGAAGCTTCATCCGAATCCCATCAGGCTTACATTTCAAGTTCAAGCTCCCTACACTGTCCGTTACCCGCCTCTCGCTCCAATGGTCAAGAAGTTTGACTTTCCTGATCTAGAATCAGGTCTGTCGAGCTAAAATAGTAGCTGATTATGGCTAAATGGCACAGTCTGACATGCTATTTACCCATAGCTGGAGGGGGGAAGTATTCATGCCTTTCGCCTAGATGCATTAATGCAAAATGAATGGGATTTGTTACATCCTGAGTTTGAACTCGATTCGCTGATTCCATCTTCCGTATCCAGACCCGTTTATACCATCCAGCAAGACCTACTTGAAAACTGAAGAAACCTACGTCAGCAGAACTCACAGCTTCGACTTCTAATTTCAGAGCTATTTATTTCACTCTGGCTAATTAAAAACCGTCAACGAAAACTACTAACGTAGGTTTCGTCATTTTTCAAGTTGGTCTTGCTGGAAAGTTGGCAAGTTATGTATGTATATTTCGTATAAACCTGTGTATCTTTGCCCTCAATTGGTTTTTTCCCCCGTGTATCTCATGTAAAAGTCGATCCAAGTTCTCCTGAGACAACAGACGAACATTGATGAATCAAGGTATTATACTGAACATAAATGTTACGATGAAAAAATCGCTGTTTCTATGCAAGTATGTTCTGATGAATCCATTCACACGTCCCAAAAAGCAAAAAAGCAAAAAAGTAAAGCCAAAAAGTCGGCCTACACATGAACTCCAGAAAAACGAAAATCATGTGCATCAATCATGTCGAGAATAAGAACATAACTGTCAAGCTAGAAGGTGCAAAACTCGGCAAGGTAGACCACTACATTTACTTAGGACAACAAATCTCCATGAGATCCTCAAAAGAGAAGGAAATCAAGCGAAGAATCACTTTGGGATGGCAAGCCTTCGGCCGAGCAAGCTCAACTTTCAAGAACCAAATGATCCCAATAATCTTAAAAAGAAGAGTATGCTCAGAGATCACATGAGAAACCAAGGCCAACAGAACAGAAGATGGAGAGATGAACTAGACAAATCCTGATGAACTCGGAAATACTGGCTCTGTAACGCCCGTGATAGAGAATTGTGGCCAATTCTGGGGAAGGTCTATGTCCAACGACGGACGTTAAAAGACTGATGATTATGATAGATATTTCACAGAGAAATCATAAATGAGGCCCCGTCGCTATTATAAACACCGGTAATTTCATTTCATATTGACCTGTATTATCTTGATAAACGAGTGCCCCTGAATCCAATGGTGATGTATATTTTTTGGGAAATGTTTAATTTTTGTTTCGTTGGCTTGCCGGTCGTGTAAACAGTGAATGCAGTAAAGCCAAAATTCATCAAGTTTATATTATTACTGGGTCATTATATCACCCCATAATTTCTTTTATAAGCTGAGCCGATATGTATTTACTGGTAGTTCACTCCAATTACCATATCTTCTAATGGCTACTTACGATAATTACGGTATATTTCGTCAACTTAGAACCATGATAACTCGTCTGCCTACCGAATGCAGATGTGAACACAATTATGGATAGCAAAGCAGCTAGGCTTAGATGCATTGACGATATATCATTATTACTATCAGTTTCATATTAACAAAAAAAATTAAGTATTACTCATCTTATTTTTTTATATTCACGCTAAGGTCTTGGTTCACAGCATTATATAATTTTCATAACTTCTTTGTTTTATAAAGGATTCGATTTGACTTGCAACTATTGATGATTTCACTCTGCCAGTGGTCAGTTTGACTGTATGACGAATGTCTAATCATTTTTTTGCTCGAAAAAGTCCCGTTGAAATCTTAGTTTAAGCATTAAAAAATAGACAAGATGAATTTGGTGCGAAATTATTTGAACTTACCAGAGCTTCGCGTTCGTATTTAACTGTTCCGAAGGACGCATCTTCGGATGCGTAACAGCATCGGTACCCGAACGGCAATTCATATTTTTTGTGTATTATATTCAATTTGAGACCACGCAGGTTTATGCTTACTGATACGGTATTTTCGATTGTAGTGTGAATTTCAGCCCGTCAAAAGTAATATCCATGTTATAATTGAACCCATGAATAAACCACGAATATTTGTCTGGAATATTCTGCTTTTACAAGAGTATATGCGGTATACATTGTATGTATGACATGTACAGACCACAAAAAACGGAGATAGAAAGCGGAAAATTCAAGCATTTACTTAATATCATAACAAGAAAAAATTTTCGTATTTTGAAAATTACCCTCCCACATAGGTTTCTAGTGGGAGTTTAATTTGCAATGTGTGCTTATACTTAAATTGTTCCTTAGTTTGTGACCGGCAGCATCTACTGGAATACGAAGCATTATGGAATTACTGTGTATTTAATTCTTTTCGGGTTTTATATTGGTTAGATATCGATGAATATATATTGATTAAAGATTGGATCAGAGAGAAAGTACTGTCAACTTAATTAAGGCCTGTTTTTTTTTTTTTGGCTCCTCGTTACGTATGGATGTATATTCTCTTGGTTGCAAGTAGTAAATATTCGCAGGATGAAGCACTACCCATTTGTGGTCTTATACTAGACCAAGTTACGTGTATTCATGTACGTATAGAGGGCAACATATAATCATTTTACTATATTGATATCAGATTTGAGTTATATATATATATATATATATATATATATATATATATATATATATATATATATAGAGAGAGAGAGAGAGAGAGAGAGAGAGAGAGAGAGAGAGATAGATAGATAGATAGGTAGGTAGGTAGGTAGGTAGGTAGGTAGGTAGATAGATATGTATATACGTGTGTGTGTGTGTGTGTGTGTGAGTGCTTGCGTGCTTGCATGAGTACCTGTGCACGCTCTCGTGTATTTATGAGTGTACATTGATGTCCAAGCTTTTGTTGGTTGAACACGAGTAAACGTATACATTAATATAATCCAACTTCCTATGCAGATACGAGTTACCATATCTATGAAGGGTGGGTGTACACGCTTAAACAAACAGTGTCCGTAATCACGCATTCATTTACTCTGCGTAGCACAAGCCGACACCTAGGCGCTTTCATACATTCATTCATCGTAGAATGACACGACTGAACTAACGCAATGTGGTCTGTTCAGAGTTCCGCCTATCTGTCACCCGCTTTCGATTGTACTATGGACGCTCAGCCGCGCGTAAAAGCGATGAGACTGACCAACCGGCCCATTTATCATGTATAGAATACACTCGTACATCACGGAAGAAAATTAGAGAAAATTCAGCTCTCTGAAATGACCATCAATCGTTCAACAAACTACGGAAAAAGGGCTGGAGATAGGGTTAGGGTTAGGACACAGGGGAAAGAAATGGAACAAGACTCTATATATCAAAATACCGACGATGGAACTTCCCACATAGTATGATATATATATATATATATATATATATATATATATATATAGAGAGAGAGAGAGAGAGAGAGAGAAAGAGAGAGAGATGGGAAAAGAGATTCGGGTGAATTGAGACAGAAATGGCTTCCTCAAGGAAAGAAGTTGAGAGAAAAAAAATGAAAGAACTTTTTTTTCTGATGCAGTGGTTTCGATGGTTACTTAAAGAAAATCAAGCAATGCACCAATCTCTCTTATCCCTCGAATACATGTGCAGATGAAATGCATTTTTCCCCTTCAGTAGGCATACGAAAAGATTTGGTAGCTTTGTCATTCAATTTCACCAGCCATTTTAAATTGATGTGTTGCTTGTTGTTTGATACAAATCATTTTAGAACACGCCAAGGAATTCTTACTTATTGGTTAATGTATATCACGTGGATAGCGCATGCGTGCTGTGGTTCTAATTACATAGGCCCACTGAAGCAGAAGGCTAATCGATTGGTGCCCATTGGGCACAAACCGAAGTAGGAAAAGACCATGCACAAATGGAAAGAGATGGAAAGGCTTTTGTCCAGAAGAGGACTTATAATGAATGAAGATGATGACGATGGCTAATAGACACACAGAAGTAAATCAGTGCTTTATAGTGACATTGATATCTAAACTTGTGCGTAATGTGTGTAAGAATCTGTGTGCACATGCATCTATATATGAATATATATATATTTAAACTTCATCATCATCTTCTTCATCATCAGCCTTTTATCGTCCGTCGTTGGACAGAGACCTTACCCAAGATTCACCAGACATTTCTGTCGTGGGCGTCACGGAGCCAGTACTTTCTGAACTTATCAAGTTCGTCATGCAAGCTTATATTTTGTCGGCCCTGGTTTTGCATCTGATCTCTGGGGATCAATGCTGCGAGTCATGATGTCCAGCGGTTGCCTGGCATTCTCACGATACGGCCTGCCCATTGCTGGCGCCTGTTTCTCCTCTAACATATTGTGACGTTTTGTGTTCTCCGCATGTGATGTCGCACATGATTCTCTCCTGTGCACGTTGCAAGGTTTTCAGTTTGAGGGTCAATCTTCTAGTTACGATCCATTGTCACTTCCGTAGGTGAGTATCGGAAGGATGCATTTGTTGTAGAACCTTTCTTTTTATTACTAATGTGATTTTATTCGCTTGATTTCTCCTTTTTTGAGGATTTCAAGGAGATCCATTGTCCCACGTAGATGTACTGATCTACTTACACACACCTAGGATCATCAGCGGTTTATCATGTTACTGTTTCTGAGATTTTAAACAGATATATTAATATGACACCCCAGCAGTGTTGATCAAACCCCAACTCCCTTTCAGCAATGATTCTAATATTTAGCTTATGTCACACGTGTAGTTTGTTATTTATATAGGGTATTATCATAATCTATGATGTTAATCTATATTGCACATCATTTTTTTTAACAGGTCTTGGGTGGGTTGCCACAAAAACGTAATCAACGATGTGGGATCGGTAAGTACAATCACAGATGAAACCCGCTTTTCGTGCTACTTCTGTGGGGTGTTCAACCGTGTGTACATTAGATTCTCTGTCAGTTTTTAATCTCAGACTGTATGCAAACCAACTTATGATATCATTTTCAAGAATACTAATTGCACAAAAGAACTAGTTTATGTATCTCTAATATAATAACAGGCAATTTTAATTTTGGGGATAATTTTTTCAAGGTGTGTGTAAAATCCTCAATATATTTCTCTCTCTCTTTCTCTCACTCCCTCTCCTTGTCTCTGTCTCCCTATATATATATATATATATATATATATATATATATATATATATACATGTATATATATATATATATATATATATATATATATGTGTGTTTGTGTGCGTGTGTATGTGTGTGTCTGTGTATGTCTTTGCGTGTGTGTTTGTGAGTGTTTAGAAATAATTAAAAGCCCTGTGTTTCAAACAAATTAAATGATGTGTAGTATAAGATTATATCCATAAGCGATGCATCATGATTATACCCTTGATAAAAAAAAAGAAACTGCATGTCGTATGAGATGAGCGACATATTAAAATCGTAGCTGAAAGGAAGATGGTGTTTGATCAACACAGCTGGTGTGCCTTGATATTATAAATTCTTCTTTCCTATTCACGGGAAGAATTACATTGTAAACAACTGATGGTCTTATCAAAAGGAGATTCGCACATAGTACCATAATATCTAAGTATGTATAAAACCTGAAGAAAACGAAAAAAAAAAAGCACTGAAGAAAATTACATAAATTGTATTAACAGAAATTGAGGAAAAAGTCACTGTAGTGACGCAAAAGGTTTTGAAAAAGGTTTTAATGTGTCTAAAGCTGTAAAGCTTTTTTCACACACACACTCATGCTGACACACAAACATACACACACACACACTCACACACACATATATACACACACACACACATATATATATATATATATATATATATATATATATATATACATATTAAAAACATATTAGATCAGTGTGTCATGCACGGACAGCAGTTTTGTTGAATTACCACTCTTCAGTGTGACTATAGACTATTCAACATCCCTTTCAGTATCACAAGGTAGGATCGAAACTTTCGCTTACAAACCCAGAGGTAGACATTTTACACCTGGTGAATTGGGCCGAACTAAGCAATGGATATTTATTTACAGATAATTCCCCGTCTACCAAAGTTCTCTATTCCAGAGTTGGAAGAGAATTGCATTATAGCAGTAATAGATGGATGCCCGATAAAACAGTACTCAACCCTAAAGAAGGGAGCGTTTACTATAATAATAATTAATAGTCGTGTCATCTACAGACAGCTGTTTCGTTGTATTAAAACTTATATATATATATATATATATATATATATATATATATATATATATACATTGTACCAATGGTTTCCGCAACTAAATTGTTTCAGATGATTTGGAGGAACACCTTTCATTTTCAAATATTCAGATCAGATGACAGTCGTTGGTAGAAAACAGGACTAATCAGCTTGCTTATGTATCTCCCCAGTGATTCGACAGTAAACTTCTTGAAGATTTCCGTCATTTCAGCATTTTGGAGGTCACTCCAGATCGTGGTTGCTCTCCAAGCTGTATTTCACCACTTTTTCGGGCGTGAATACCACTCGTGAAACGTGTGGTTTACCTAAAGCTTTTTCTTTGAAAGTACATTGAGGTATTGCGACGGTTTTAACAGCTGTTTACCTCAGAAAAAAAGAAAAGAAAAATACTTCTCGCGCATGGAACACTGTGTTCTTTTTTCCTCAAATGCTACAAAAATAACTTTCCAAATACTAGATAGGAAAAAAGTTACGGGGTTGTGATATCCAATTTAAAACCACGCCACGTGGTATACGGGCCCAGAGTAGTCATCACACCTAGCGATGCGATGAGCAACTAAGTCCAGTTCACTTGCCATCTTCGAATTCTGGCTTTTTTTTAGGGAGGGGGGGGGGTTAGGTGATACACCCTTTTATATATATATATATATATATATATACATATATATATATTGTGAGAAATTGATAGATGGGTAAATTGACATATAACCTTGAACTGACCATTTATTTGTATGTATATACGTAATTACGAATTGTGTTATATTAAAGAAAAATATTTATTTGATATGATCACCTCTCATGTTACCCTTATGATATAACCCAATTTATAATCATTCCGTTTGATCATATGTATACACACACACATATACATCAACCGTGTAATATCGGATGATCATTTCAAATATATATATATATATATATATATATATAATTGTCATAACTGTCATCAACAGACAGCTGTTTCGATGTATTATCAGTGTGGCTATAGATATTATCCCATCCAGTACTGCGAGGCAGAATTGAAACCCTAACATCAGACCCGGAGGCCGATATCCTACCTCTGGACTACGGAGTAAGGCTGAATTTAAGCGATATATCCATTTTTATGCAGAAACTCCTCATCCACCAGAGTGCTCTATTCCTATGGAAGAGCATTGCATAGGCTTACAATGGATGACTTACCTCACTTAAAGAGTGCTCAACCCAGAATAGAGAAGCATTATTTATGATTTAGGAGATTTTTTCATTTTAATCTTATCTTTTTTAATTGTTTATTTTGTTTGCATTATTTTAGCCGAATGATAAATTCACAGCGTAATATATATATATATATATATATATATATATATATATATATATATATATATATATATATATATATATATATATATATATACATATATATATATATATATACATATATATACATATATATATATATATACATATATATATATATATACATATACATATATATATATACATATATATATATATATATATATATATATATATATATATATATATATATATATATGTATTACAACTCTTCTATGTGTCTATAGACTTGATATCCACTCCAGTGCCGCTTGGCAGGATTGAAACTTCCGGTCCAGACCTGGAGATATATATATATATATATATATATATATATATATATATATATATATATATATATATATATATATATATATATATGTATATATGTGTGTGTGTGTGTGTGTGTTTGTACATGCGTGCGCGCACGCTCACGTGCGTGTGCATGTACATATTCCAGACTTGACTTCCTCCATCACATTGTGATTCATTTTATATGGTTAACGTAAGCTTGAATGGCAAATATTTTTTCCAGATGCTGGAGTTATCTGGAGTCGAATAACTTATATACGTAAGTACATACAGGTATCGACGCAAAAATCTAATAATTTCAAAAAGTAAAAGAGATAAGCAAAAGTACACTATTTGCCTGAAGATTACGTATCAGTCTGAAACAGATCTGTAGCGAAAAAAAAAAAAACTTCATGTAATTTGGAAAAAAAAATTGATTGTCTTCATTTCCGTAATACATTTACATGTTCCACCTTGTCAAGATAGGATATGTCGGATATTTTTTTCACTTAACGATGATTTTTACTTCCTCCCGTTTTTTGTATTTATTTTTCATTACATTATTTACTATAGATCATTATTATTATTATATTTTTTCAATCTTCTGATTACTTTTTACCGTCATCTAGATTTTATTAGTCGCTTTTTATCGCAATTTTTAGGCAGACCGATTACCTCTTCGTCAGTCAGTAAATAGCGTTTGATCGGTAAATAAAGAATAAACCTGAAGTGGGATTCAAGTCCACATCCCCGAGGGAAGCGCCGTTTCGCCCGGCCTGTCTTGCCAATTAAGCTTCCGAGAATTCAACTGGGTATAGAATTTCAAATAACACTCTTTATTCCATCCTTCATTCTGATCGTAGCCATGTATTTTTTTTTTTTTTTATTTTACATTCTGGCAGTTACAATGTTTAATACATTTTTCCTATTTTAAAAAAATCGTTATCAGATGAAGTATTACAGATCAAAGATTTAAAAATAATCATGATCTTATTTACTCTCATTTATCAGGGAAAATATTTCCGCCAAAATAGATCTTTGTTTCCATGTTTTTGGGGGTTTTTTTTTAAACCTCAAATTCCCAAACTTCTGTAAAAGCGGCCTTGGGTCTTCGTAAGAGGAAAAAAAAAGGAAGGATTTTATTTCTGTTATAGACAGCTTGGCAACGAAAGGTTCAGCCTGGAATGCGCAGAACTGCACCTAATTTCTGTTATGCACTTTATTATTTTATGGGCCAGCCACACAACACCATCAGTGTTCAAGACAGAAATAGAACGCCTCTTATTTCGCTCAATAATAAACTGGTCTAGTGGAGACTGATCTATGATGGTCATTTTTTTCAGAAAAATAAAAGAGTATAAAAAGGAAAGAAATCAATTTTCATATCAACTGTTTGTTTTTTTTTTTTTTCGTTATTTTTTTTTTCATAACAAAACAAATCTAGACCTTTGACCCAATCCTCAAACTCAGCCTCACCCACCCGACTACCATCTCTGGCTTGTTACCATGGCAATCGTCTTTGCTTATTGGCGTTTTGTCGGGTGTATGTTTGTTTATTTTCTATCGACGGCGGAGATTTTTATGATAATAGAGATATTAATGATGAAAATGATATCGGCGAAACAACAGAAAAGACTTGAATAAAAAAAAAAGAGAAATGAACGGGGGAAAAAACGAGAAATAACAAAATGCATATAATGTTGAAAAAATAAAAACCTAAATGATGTATAATGATATTAATAGTTTTGTTTTTTAGTGATGACGATGTCGATTTTGGTGATTGATGAATAAAACGAACAACGAACAACAAGAGAATTATGATGGGTGGGAGATGAGTATGTTTGTAATGAATACTTTTTCTTTTTTTTTTTTGAAAAGAGAAGGAAGCAAATGAAGAACAATGAAAAAGTCATTGAGAGGAAGGAGAGGGTTCAGCTGGGGTGGGGGAGAAGAAAAATAGAGACGTGGAAAAAAAGAAGAAAAGATAACACGAAGGAGATGGAGGGAACGATGAATAAAAAAAAGGAGAGAGTTTAGAAAAAAAGAAAAAAAATGAAAGAGAAAGCGGAGGAAAAGACCAAAAAAAGGGGGAGGAGAAAAAGAACAAAGAAAAAGATAGAAACACATTTTCATTTATTCAAAAAGAATGATATAAAGTAACACTGAAGTCGAAGAAAGTTACGAATAAGAATGAATTCTGCAATCTGACCCATATTTAAACTAATAATTCTCTTGAATTCGTTGGAGCGACTTTGCTCTTATCTTGAAAATAAATGGTATAGGGTCAAACCAGAAACTGTTTCTAAACTTGAAAAAAATATTTCTTGATTTCAAGACCGAGATAGACGGGTTTTTCCGTTTTACCATTTGTCTGTCTTGTCTGTCAGTTATTTTTTAAAAACTATCTCCCCACCCCAATCTTAATGAAACTGAAATGACATTTTCGTTACGTTGTTTAACCAATGTGACGATTGTATTTGATGCATGTCTTGCTATCCCAGAATAAAACTGTTTACAGTAGATAATTGGACCATCTTCGTATACTCACATACTGAAATAACGAGATGACAAAAGTGGAAATTAATAATTAAAGCTTTTTAAAAAAATACATCTAATTTCGATTGAGAGAACCGATGTAGGTGTGTGTGTCCACATCATGATTATTTGATAACTGACCACTATACGATCACTCGACAACTGGCCATTGTGCTCAGTGGGGGTACTGTTTGCGTATTGCACCGGTGCCCGAGTAATTGAAAGGACCCCCCAAAGTTATAAGAGACCTGGAAGTTACGGGAGTTTTCAATTCGATACAATATGTTCATTATCACATTAGATTGACTCTATCCTTTACTTGCGTGTCTGGCGTGCTAAAAGGGTTATAGCAGATGGAAACAGGACAGCTAAAGGACGTCGGTGACTGCACAGTGTATGTTTCGGTGACCCGGAAACTGCTTTACAGCGCTGTATTAAGTTCCTCTCAGGGCCCAGGCAAAAGAGAAAATATGACAGAGAAAATTACAGAATAGGAGGGTTTTACTTTCAGGCCGAGGAAAGGTGTGATGCACAAAGCTCAGGATCGTACCCATAATACTAGGCACACTTGAAACCCTACGAGAAACACGAGAATCTAGATCAAATGAGTGTGAAATTTGAGTAAGAGTTAAGACTATACAGACCACAGTGTTTCCAGAGTCAGGGAGGATACCAAAGAAGGCGCTGAAATTCAGGAAAGACTTGCTGTCTGTCAGTCTTCAGCGATTACCAACAGACATCTGCCGTAAATATGCAAATAAACACCAATTGCCGCTGGTGTGTCAACTCTGGCGACGATTCCGGCCTGTGTTCATTCGATGACCTACACGAAGGACTCGGTCGTTACCAAGCAACCGTTGACCGAAGTAATAATGACATTACAAGAAAACGGACAACATCAGTTAATCATAGAAAAAAAAGCCACTTGGGGTTACAGATGACGCTAGAAGGGGAAAACCCACAGTAGAGGCTTCAATAAGCGTCTGAACAACCAAGCGAAACAGATCCTGAAATGAAACTGGCCATCAAAGAACTGCGGAAATCTTCAAGAATATAAAAAAAGAAGAGCGTCACTTATATCCTGAGGAATAGTCTGATACAACTTATATGATAAATGACGAAGTAGAAACATAACTCAAAGATAAAGAAAAAGAATGTCGTCATCTCGACAAATGAAGAAATGACTCCGATACAAACCGTAAAAGATTCGATGCAAGAAGAAAAGAAGACACTGACGCCACTTCGGGGCAAGTATTGGGGAAAAAACATGCCAATCGCCTTTTACTTCATGATAAAACTAACAGCTTGTGAGAGCTCATCAAACCCATGTAAGCTGGTGCAAAAAAAGGTGACAGGCATATTTACGACATAAAAAGACCCGGATGTCACGCAAACTGACCTTTACAGTAAAAAAAAAAAATACCCACTGCTCCCGCTGCTGAGAATGGAGAACATTTCCTAAGCTGTTCATTTATTGGCTAAACGAACCATTTTACTTTGTAAGGGATTCTGTTATTGGCCAACCAAGTAGTTCCTGTTGAAATTTACCTACCGCGTTTTCATGTCAACATACACGAATGTGCGTATTCCAAACTACGGTTCAGATTAAAGATTTTTATTCGAACATTTCAACACACACGTGCACATCATCATCATCATCGTCATTTTTTTACGTCCATCTTTGGATTCGCCAGACTTCTCTATCGTGGGCTTTGCGGGGCCAGTACTTTCTGAAATTGTCTATCTCGTCCCTCCATCTAGTACTCTGCCGGCCTCTGTTGCGCTTGTGATCCCTGGGGATCCATGTCGTGAGTCATGATGTCCATAGGTTGTCTACCATTCACGGGACATGGCCAGCCCAATGCCATTTGAGTTTTTTTTAAATGGATTCTATGATGTCCTTGACTCCTGTTTTCTTCTGGCTGTATGGTGCGGTCTTGTGGTCTTTCCATGTGAGATTGAGCATAAACCTTCCATGTACACGTTGCGTGGTTCTCAATTTGCGGGTCTGTCTCTTGGTCAGTTTCATAAAAATACAACACAAAAGTCCATTTCTCAAATAGACAAAGGTTGTCCTTAAATCAATGGACCAGTGAACAAGAGAACTAATAACAATTCACAAGGCTCTACACCCAAGAGACGATACGAATAGATTGTATGAGAAGGGGAAAGGAGGCGGTAGGGAACTCGTCAGCGTAGAAGACTTGTGCCCAAAAGTTTCAAACGGGATAATAAAAGTATGAGTGAGGAATCGAAGGTATCGGGAAAAGTGCCCAAAGCAGTGCAACAAATAACAAGAAGTAGCAAATGAGGGGATTGCACAGAAGTCAACAAGGAAAGGAACATGGTAACGGAAATAACTGCCCGAGGAATATGAATTAAGAAAAAAAAAGCAGATTAGAAGTGTCGCAGACAAGCGATCATGGATATGGCTACGCAAAGGAAACCAGAAGAGGAAGAACAGAATCCCTCATGATGAGGTGGCGGCCCAGAACAAATACATAAGTATGTCAAAGCGAAGATCGACCCAACCAAGGCGCCCAAACAGCTCTTCCTATCCAAGAAAGAAGACCGGACCTTGCAGACGTGGACAAATCAGGTGGAGCTGTGCCGGTGGAAAAATGTAAAAAGCTGAGAAAATATCAGGACCAGGCAAGAAAAAAGGTGTGGATCATGATGGTTAGAGTAGAACTAGTAATAGTTGTCACACAGGGAACTGTGTCAAAGACATTGAAAAAAAAGACTGGAGTTAAGAGGATGGGTTGAAACTACACAGACCACCACACTAATGTGCATGAATACTGGGGAGAGTACTGAAAACATGAAGATTATGATCTCCGCTGGTCAGCAATGGCCTAACAGGTAGAATGAAAAAAGTGATTGTAAGTCAAACTGGGGAAGGCTGGGACGGTACAAACCACAGAGCTACTATGTAAGACGAGAGTCTTTTTACCAGAAATTATCAAGCACATTTTTTAATAACAGTGAAGCAGATTTTGTGATAGCTCACCTGAAACTATTGACCACGCTAAAACTGGATGCCCAGTTCTATCCCTCGATGCATAAAATCTTAGACATCGTAGTGTAAGGTAGTAAATTTATTGGATGGATTATAATCACTATAGTGTACCAAAGAGTGAACTTTGGTATGAACACCACTCAGTAACTGAAATAGAGGTTATAACAATATTATGGGATTTTCCAGTACATACAAAATATAGCACCAAGGCTAACCATCCAGACAACATAATTATAGATGAAAAGGAAAAGAAATAGCCAATCAATTGATATGATCGTTCCATCAGAGAGGAACACATCTGTAAATGAATTTGAGAAAAATATCTGAGTACAAAGATCTGGAAATTGAAATCATAAAACTTGCCGACTCAAAAATCAACCAATACTTGTTGAAGGAGACTTTTGGGTCATTTGAAAAAAGAGTTGACAAATATTTATACGAAATACAAGGAAATCCAAACATCTACGAAATACACAAGATTGTTCTCATGAGCGCCGTTCATATCGTTCGTAAAGCACTGTCCATTTGTTTGTGTTGTATAGTGTACAGAACATTTAGTGCATTCTGTTAACATGCATGTCAGAAATAAAGTTAACCTTTACCAATGAAAAATAAATGTCCGTAAATATATGAATTATAAAGTTTCATATCTTTTTAAAGTCAATTTCATAATTCTGTAAATGTATGTATTATAACCTCATAATGTAATTGTAATCATTTTTGTAAATGATTTTATACTGATCTTATATATAAATACGTACTGTTTTTGTCGTACATGATTATTTGTGTAGCATTGGTATTTTGCGTGGAACGTGAGAGTTTGATAATTATTTGACAAAGTCCAACAAAGTCCTAGCAGCATTGCCTGCCGAAAGTTTTCAAAAGGAACTCGGTAGGCGATAAAGATAAACAGACCTCAAAGGAAAACCATATTGATAATAATAACATCTGTACTTCGCTAAATTAATCATGATGTCTACTAGAACTACTGATCCAAAAAAAAAAAAAGATATTTTATCTAAAATTATCTTAAAAACAGATCTTTCATCAGATATTACCTTTAAAAAAATACCCGATCAAGATTGGGAATTGCTGGCCCAAAACGACCACTAAGACCCCAATAAACATTTGGGGAAAAAAAACAACAACAAAACAAAAGCCAAAAAAAGAAAAGCATTACTTTGTGGAGCCTAATGGTGTTATAGAAAATCATCAAGGTTTTAGCCCTGAAAATATGACCAGGACTGCCCGGAGACCCCTCTCACCACACATGGCCGTTCACCCAAAGAGGGAAGGATCTATTGCCTTCTAGGATGGTTGGTCAGATTTGTGTAACTATGGTGATTCGATATTTACGAATACCAATATTGACCCAAAGAACTGGGGATATTTCTTGCTACAATAATTGGGATGATAAATGTGATGATAGCCGATTGAATTTTCCTAATCTAACGAACTCGCCGTCGTCCAGCAATGACTAGACATCTAGAACGACCTCTGCAAAAGTGTGGGTAAATCGTGTGAAGCTTAGGGCTGAACACACCTCAGCACTGTTGTTATCTGCGATGACGCTGAGAGACCTGCAGAAAGTTACGGACACTCAATCTTCGGTGATGATCACCAGTTATCTGATATGAAATAGCAAAGCACCGTCTTGCTGTGACCCACGAGGACGCTGACACGATGACTGTAAACTATAGGAGACTTGTTGTCACTCGGCCTTCAGCGATGACCACCAGAGAGATAATAATAATAATAATAATAATAATAATAATAATAATAATAATAATAATGATAAAAATAATAATGATAATGATGATGATGATGATTGGCACGTATAATAATGAGCATTGTGTGTTTATACACTCTTATGCTAAGGAACACCACTGACGTTGTGAAATATAATTCTATGTTCTGATGACGTAGTAAAAAGATTGTTTATGGTCGATCAAACACAATTCTTCTGTCACACTGCAATGCAGCTCGCTAGTATAAAATGAGAAATGTATCCATAGATGTCATGAATGCTGCTATTGTCGACGGCAAGGTTAAACAACGAATAATAATGTTTAAAAAAAATACCTATATTTTTCTTACCATATCTCATTTTAGCACTGCGTTTTATTTTATCTATTTACTTTTTAAAAAATATTTATGTTGTTTGTTTTATTTCATTACAGAACACCCTTGACACAATTGATATTAGACAGACAGAGTCTGAAGCATTCTCCGAAAAGCTATTTTATGAATTTTGTGACATAACTATTACACGACCACTACCCAATCGTATATATTTATGTATATATATATACACACACACACACACACACACACACATATATATATATATATATATATATATATATATATATATATATATATATATATAAATAGATAGATAGATGAATAGATTATTGAATGGATATGGTATATCCGACATAATGGTGAAAACATCAACGGACAATGAGGAAAAGAAAAATTGGGTGAATAGTTATATATTCACAGATATATCCTAAGGAATGACCCCACATCATCAGCGAGATGAGGAAAAATGAATGGGGAGAGCTTCTTAATGGTGGAGCTATCTATGTTGCAAGTGGGTTGGATGGGACTGTGTTGGAGGTTGACTTATGAAAGCTGGATTCTCTTTGGTATGAGAGTTTGTATATCTAACATCATGCTATTTTGGATAGAAGACAGGCAAGTATGCAAGGATGTTGTCAAGGTTGGTTCCTTTCGTTTTTCTGTGTGAGGGTGATCTGGGTCTCTTGTGAGTGCGTGTGTGTGTGCATGTGTGTGTGTGTGTGTGTTTATGTTTGCGTGTATAGACATATTCAGGAGAATTTGGTTATAACTATATATATGTGTGCGTGCATGTTTAGGAGAAGTTGTTATAACCATACACACACACACACACACACACACATATATATATATATATATATATATATATCGGAACGCATAGCACAGATGAATAAAATCATACAGAAGTTCATTCATGCACCCTGCGACCTTATGAATGATATGCAATATGTACGCATACAACTATGCCCAGATTAGATATGGTATCCATGCGATACTGAATTACATACATCATATATTCACATACCCAAATAATAATAATAATAATAATAATAATAATAATAATAATAATAATAATAATACGAGCATACTATAGAATGACCGAACAGATAATGGAAGCTGCACTCACTGTGACCCCGTACAACAACGACCCGGCTCCTTCGATATATCAAGTCACATTGCAAGAATAATATCATTGCAGAATGGCCTCAACATAAACAATTCCACGCATAAATATACCTGCCGATAGACACAGGTTGGTAACATCGTAATTGACATATATACACATAGACGTTTATACGATTACACACGGGAATAGATGTACACATGCGTTTGTTTTAGGCCCACGGAACCGGTATACACGGTATGTTCATGCATAAACAATTAAACATGTGTTATGTATGTAACTGAACTTAGATATACAAGCGCATGACTGTATACTGTACGTTAATCGGATCGATGTATACCATTGTATGACTATGTACCGTGCTTATATGGACGTACAACAACTATGCTGTACTGATTTGTCACATGCATTTCCAGCATTGGTGTGTAGGTACATTACGTATATAATTCCGTATGGCATGGATATCTTATCTGATCTGGACATAGATGTACGCGTACAGATCGCATACTTGGTGGCTGTGTACTATTATGTGGTTGTATACTATTTCTAAGGTAGGATGTTCCATGGGTATGCCGCAGTATGATTTCATTCATCTCTACCATACTTTCTAACATACACATGTGGTTATGATTGAATTATCCAGCACACACGCACAGACACAAACGCTTGAGATTCCAATTCCCCCCATAAAAAGGAACCAACCCTAATCACAGCCCTACATACGTGCCCACCCTCTATCCAACATAAATAGCATGACGACATGTTTACAAACCCTAATCCTGGAAGAGAATTCAGCCATTCAAAGAAAACTGTAAACAAAGACCGACCTGCCCTCTTAGAACGTCGATGATGACTCCAGCACTGATGGTCTTTCCCCTTCATTTTTCTCATCTCGCAGAATCGTCTGTGAATAGATACCTATTCACCCATTCACTCATTGTCTTCGAGAAATTTCACCTTATATATGTCGGTGTGGGACACACACGTACACACATGCACACATATGTACGTGATTTATATATATATATATATATATATATGTGTGTGTGTGTGTGTGAGTGTGTGTGTGTGTGTGTGTGCGTACATAGTCTTCTCTATATACTTATGCTCTGTTCCACATGTATATATGTATGCATATATGAATCAAAACATAATGCCAGCACACATGCACACAATGCACATACAAATACACACACACACACATACACATATATACTACTACTACTACTGCAAGAAAGTGATCCAGATGCAAGTTGAAGCAAGGCATTATATCAAGAATAAAGTATTACAATGTAAAAATATAAAATGTAAACTGTTCAGAGATATATAGGAGACAATCAATTATGAAACACAAATGCTACAAGACGATTCCTGAGTGAAATGATATATGTATGACTGAGTAGGAAAAGTGATGCGCTGGGAATTATGCAAATAAATCGGATTCGGCCGTATAAATCAATAACATATGCCCAAACATACGTCTTTAGAATATAAAAATATAAATCTGGAACCTTAAAATTGAAATAGATCACTTGACCAGCTAACCAGCTGTGATCTTTGTAAACAAGAAAATTTCTCAGATAGCTGAACACTGAATGAAAATGAATCAAAGAAAGTTAAAAACTGGAAAAAAAAGAAGAAAGAAGCACCCAGAGAGGACACCACTCTGCCAGCCTTACTGTCATTAGAATCTTGAAGATCTTGCCTTTGTACATTTCCCACTATTCTTAATGGATAATCAATAATGGACCCAATTTCAGTTTTCATACCTCTCATAGCTCCCGGTTTTTTTTTTCGATTTTTTCGATTTTTTTAAATCTGTAAACTGTGGTACTCTGGTACAGTCACATCTATGATTTACCGAGTCAACATTTCCTTGTATACGATTATCAGATCCGGTTTTCCAACTGGAGTGGTTAGTCTGGCGGGATATTACAGTCCCCCGAGGATCTTATCCGTTTTGTATCCTACGACAGATTCTGACGAGCATTGACCCCATTTTTTCATTTCAAAAGGTCAAAGTCTATTAACTTGATTGTTGTTTTACTTCTTCCACTCATTTCTGTTATCACTGAGTGAAAGAACTCCGAGACCGACTATTTGGATTCAAATGGACAACACCAGTTGTACTTGCAGTAGTTTCTCAAATGAGGGGAGATAACTGTAAAAAGGCTGGGTTAATTCATGACTGTTTAATGTCCCCTCTACATCTCTCTCATATACACATATGTACGTGTGTGTTTGGGTGTTTTTTACACACAAACACACACCTACATATTCTCTCTTTCTCTATCAGCTTTTCCCAAATATTCTCTCTTTTCCCCCCCTCTCTCTCTCACACACTCTGTATGTCCGTCTATCTCTCTCCATCTTTTTTTCTCCCTCTCCAATATAAAAAAAATGAACGACAAGAAGAAGCAAAAACAAAAAGAGAAAAATAAAAGAAAGAAAGTTTGAGAATATGAGAGATGGAATAAAGAAGATAACTAAACATTTCTAAAATCATTGCCATTGTAACATCATCTCTCTTTCTCTTTCTCTCTCTCTCTCTCTCTCTCTCTCTTGTTCTGTATGTCTGTCTATCTCTCTATATCTTTCTTTTTCTCTCTCTCAAATATAAAAGAATGAACGACAAGAAGAAACATATACTAAAAAGAGAAAAATGAAAGAAAGAAAGTTTGAAAAATGAAAGATGGAATAAAGAAGATAACTAAACACTTCTAAAATTATCCCTCTTTCTTTCTTTCTTTCTTTCTTTCTTTTTTTCGTTCTTTCTTTCTCTCTCTCTCTCTCTCTCTCTATCTATCTATCTATCTATCTATCTATCTCTCTCTCGGATTCTCTTTTTCTATACAGAATTATGGCTACCCGTATTTTGCTCTCTACCTAAGATTAAGCCTTTGAACTTTTGTTCTTTTTCATCTCTCTTTCGCTCCTTTCTCAAAGGAAACTGACCAATATCCAACAGTATCCTCAGAAACAACAAAACGATTAGTTACGCCAATAACGGCCGTCTTATTGAAGACCATCGAGCGATACTGTTATTAAAACTGTCAACTTATGGTTATTTAGTTTTTACATTGGTCTGTCGATCTGACTGGCTGGCTCTGTATGTATGTACGTATCTTTGTATGTATGAATGTATCATGCATGAAAGTTCCACTAATGGAGTCAAAGGGCTGAAAATTTCATCATTTACACCTTATGTCTAAAGAAACCCCCCCACTTTTTTTAAAAACTGATCTCCCTAAATAAGGTTTTAGTGGATATTTCACTTTATAATATACGTTTATCTTAAATTGATCCTTGCTTTGTGACCAAAGCCGTTAACCCTTGCTATAAGGACTTTTCTTATTGAGCATTACCTAACGAGTCAATAAAAGTAACTTATTTATTGATCACCGATCATTCTACCAGAACACGTTGGTCACACATAGTTTTCTACTGAGTGACTAACCATATCTGTTTATTGTGAATCGATTATAATCATGTTTTCTGAATATTATTTCATGTTTTTTTTCAGAATGCATTTTGATAGGTAGGGGATATGTTGGAAAAGTTTCTTTATTTTTTTTCTGTACATTGGAATTTGAAAATAAAATTACTATTTTGATGAAGCTGACGGATGGAAGATTAAATAACTCGATTTAAATACTACAATTTTCCTTATTGTCCATTTGATAGTATTGAAAGGTATCGTATTCACGTACTCATGTAAATATATATATATATATATATATATATATATATATATATATACATGTATATATACGTACATATTCATATACATATATATATATATATACGTATATACATATACATATGTATGTATGTATGCATGCATGTATGTATGAATGCATGTATATATATATATATATATATATATATATATATATATATATATATATATGTGTGTGTGTGTGTGTGTGTGTGTGTGTGTGTGAGTGTGTTGCTTCAAACACTGAATATTCGAAAAATGTGTCACTTCAGTCGCTTTTTTCCCAGCATCTGTTGATTTATCTAATTTTCTTCAGCGTTTTTTTCTCTCATATTAACTTTATTTGGCATTATGTACGTATATATATATATATATATATATATATATATATATATATATATATATATATATATATATATATATATATGTGTGTGTGTGTGTGTGTGTGTGTGTGTGTGTGTGAGTCAGTATGTGTATGTGTCTCTGTGTGTAATATAATCAAGGATAATGTTATCAAATGAATCGTTCTTATTTTTTATCTTTTCTTCAAATTATCAGTGAGTATTTGTTATCTAAAGATATCTCAAAATGATTGCAATGAGTGCTTTTCTCATATATATATATATGCACATGTACATCTGCACGTACAGACACTCACATGTACAAAGGAAGACCCTAGTATTGTAATAGAAATGGAAAGTAAATCTAATAAATATAAAGATATTAATTAGGAAGTTTTGAAGATGATGGGTGATTGTATCGAACCAATTTCTGGCAACATTGCGATATATGCACACACACTTACACACACACACACACACACACACATATATATATATATATATATATATATATATATATATGTGTGTGTGTGTGTGTGTGTGTGTGTAAAATTATCTCTTGTTCGCTGAGTTAATGGTGTTTTTTTGTGTTTTGACCGATAATAATTTGCATGTTTAATGGCATCAGAATTTAAATGAAAATTTTAAAAAACGAAAAATTGTTTCAAGTAATTCTGAATGTGGCCGCTTTATCAATTGTGAGTTGAAGGCAATACATCAGATTGTGAAGGAAGTGCCGTTGTTTCTTGAAGTTTCACTGAACAATAACTGGAAAGAATTAGTGAATGAAAAGGATGTCAGGTGCGTAGTTAAGAAGATGCTGATAAATTCAAATACCCCCCTCTTGGCCCTGTAATTTGAAGGGGTGTGAAGCTTCTGGAATTGTTGTTACTTTACAGCATTCCACTATCATTAAACAATAACAAATCCCACTGAATACTGAAGTGGGTTGGGCTCTAGCTGACATTTCTCCGGGGCCAAAAAATCTCCAGCTATGATCCTGACTGATGCAATGTCATTTGAAGAAGGGCTCAGAAAAATAGGTTTTGATTAAAAGAAACAAAACAACACTTTTGAATCAAATGAAGTGATTCAAAATAAAGGCTTAACTTGTGATAAGTACACCAGCTCATCAGAAATCAGAAAAAAATCACTATTTCTAAATATTCTTCAAGCTGTTGTTGCGAAAGAAAAAAGTCATCTATACTGGATTGAAAGGTAATCTACGATAAATAATGGGTTCTGTGGGGCAACGTGAAACCATCGAAGTATTTGCTTGACCGTTAGAACGTTCCCCAACATTTTTCTCATCTAAGACGTGCAGAGGAAAATGTGAGAAACTTGAAAAAAATGAAATAATGCCCTACAACTCCAGCTCTCTTCTCTTAGGCTAGACATTTATTACTATATACTTGACCGATTTGATATTTGAAATTGATTCATAGGCGACAAGAGCTCGATGTACCGTTAATTTAACCTGTGATTTTTGTCCACTCCGGGAGAGTTGTACCTATGCTTTTCCAAGGACATTAGAACGAAGTGAACACAATTTGTCCTCGATGGAGTCTGAAGTTGAACCGTGTGAAACAATCACACCATTAATCAATCAAAGTAGACAACTTCAGGTTATATAATCACACCCAAACAGAAGATCAAGAAAATGCTTTCAAGAATCCTTAAGAAGCTAGCTCCCAAACATTATATCATAAAAGCATAAATGATCTCACTAGTCGCAGGCAAAGATATATAGATTAAATGGTTTAGATTGCCATTGATATTGTTTGATTGATAACAAATTTGCTGACCATTCGGATAACGTTTCACGATGACCATTAATCCTTAAACTACCTACTATCAGCATCTGAACATGATTGATGTAATTATCAGAAGCAAAGACGTCGCCTTCCTTTGAAGGGACCTATAAAACACCGTTCCATTGTGTTGTTAATTTTGTCATTGAGTGTGTCATGGGGTAACTTTGTTATAACTTCTCATGAAAGAGCGATCAACACTGGAAATTTTGTTGCAATGGATCCATAAAATATTTATCACCGCAAATCAATACGCTGTGAGCTCTGATAATTTTCTTTGAATTTCTAAGACGACGCTCCATCGTTATTATTAAGTTTTTACCGATATTTCTTTCATCTTATTTACATTAATTCCACGACTGTTAGATCGAAGATAAAGAGCACATCACGTCGAGGGCTCGTTCTTTATTTCCTATCCAGGCTGTTTACTTAATGATTGCAAAATAAATGTATAGGTGATACGAAAGTTACAATAGAAGAGGATTACATAACAAGTGTCAAATCACCGTAGCCCCAACAAATTGCCTGCCTGACCATCAATCCAAGTGGGCTATAGATTCTTCTCTCTTTCAATGTTCTTGTCCTGTTTGCGTGCGTCCGTTCACCCCTGCTTCTAATTTCGGGGGGACCGTTTAAAAAGGTTCTTCGTTTCAGATTTCCTAAAGAAAAAAAGGAGGTGATTTTTAAAAACATCCTCCATGACCATTTTTGTACCAAAAACACCCACATCTTTTGCTGGTATTTTTGTAGGTAATTTCATTGAAGAACATCCATTCTTTTCAGATAATTCAAAATGATTTCACACAATTAGTTCAAGCTACATTTATGCAAGGTACAGATATACCATTGTTGTTAATTTTTCAACTTCTTTTCACCTCCTTCTAACAGCTTTCCCGTTCGGTGATGAGTAAAAGGCGCTGATCATAAATAAAGAATAAGGTACAGTAGAAACATTTCTCATTTCTCCTGGAAGTACAAGAAGAATTCATGATTGAGATGAATATTAACCTGAAAAATTAAGAATGTTCTGCAATAACTCATCAAATAGAAATAAGTATAAAAAAAACTTCTCAATAATATGAGTCTGTTCTTATTAAAATTCAATTCGACAAAATGCATTGTATATGATCAAGCGAAGAATCACCCTAGGACGGCAAGCCTTCGGCTGAGCAAGCTCGACCTTAAAAAAAAGACGATTCTAATAATCTTAAAAAGAGAGTATACAACCAATGCATCCTCCCAATAGTCACTTATAGAGCTGAAATATGGAACCTAACCATGAGACAAACCTGCAAACTGAGAAGCATGTAACGTGCATTTGAGAGAATCATGGTCATCCTTACATGGAGAGAAGACAAGACAGCACAGTATTTCAGGAAGAAAACTTGATTCAGAGACATCATAGAATCTATTGGAAAATTTAAATTGCAATGGGCAGGCCATGTTGCAAGAATGACAGACAACCGATGGACATCACGATCGACAACATGGATCCCCAGAGATCATATGAGAAACTGAGGCCGATAGAAGACAGGATGGATAGATGAACAAGATAAATTCAGGAAATACTGGCTCTGCAATTGTGGCGAATCCTGGGGAAGGTCTATGTCCAACGACGGATGTTTAAAGACTGATGATGATTTTGGGAACATTCCATCATCTTTGTTGCTTCTTCTTTTTCTTTTCTTCTTTCTTTTTTTTGAAAAGTTTCTTCAGTGTAAACTCCGGTATCCCTCGATTGTCAGTATTGTTCTGGAATGTTGCAGAATCTTCGTTGCGGGGAGCATGAATGTTACTGAATTTTTGTTGTGGGGAGCATGAATGTTGCTGAATCTTTGTTGTGGGGAGCATGAATGTTGCTGAGTTTTTGTTGTGGGGAGCATGCACATCCCTCTCCTCTGCAATATCTCCTTGAGATCTCTGTAGTGACCTCATAACCTCCTGTAGAGCTCTGCAATCACCTTCATCATTCGGACAACGCCAACGGCTAATTTCACCCATCTACCCCGTTCCACAACTTCATGGGACATTATACCCGCAGTTTTTCGTAATGTTTTCTTCCTAAACATTAGTGAAGAATGTGCATAAAAATAACAACAAACAGCATAGACAAGAAAAATTAGTCCGAACGAAAAAAACGAATAATGATAACGGCTATCCGTTTTCCTAACTGCAGGGAAGTAAATCTCAACGATCCACGTAGAACGTCCTCAGTTATAAACATTAGACTACATTTAGTACAACTCATTATTATTCGAGACGTCTTATTGCAAGAGGCGGCGCTACGACACGCATTTCGCACACTAAATACACTTGTACACATATATATGTATTCTTATATATGCATGCACGTATATATATATGTATATATATATATATATATATATATATATACACACACGCAACGTCTATATGTGCATGCACGTGCGTGTGCATTTATACATAGATTATATGAATTGATATACATATTTCAATATATATATATATATATATATATGGGTTTGTGTATATATAGATGTGTGTGTGCGTGTGTACTTTTAAATACAAACAGAATTATTCACGATATGAATAAATCAAGATCGTACAGGGTGAAATGGAATTAAGAGAATTGGAAGAAAGAGACGAGGGAATTGGAAAATCTGGGAGAGCTTGTGGGAGGTGAGACCTGGACGGGGGAAAGGAAACGCAAGAAAAGGAAATAATCACAAAAACAAAATAGCCGCCAAGAGATCGATTAGCTTTCAGATTCGCGCGCTTTTTATGATATCACGGACTCAACCACGGACTCAGACATCCGGATATTGATTCTACCTACTTTAGCCAAGAGAAGAAAATATGATATAAATTAATAACAACTCCAATAAAAACCAAAACAAAACAAAACAAAAAACACCCCAAGACAAAAACGATGATGATGATGATGATGATGATGATGAGGAGGAGGAGGAGGAGGATTCTGGGACATATCGGGGAAAATACTTTTGATAAGTCTGGGGAAGCGCAAGTGGCCAAGAAGTTAACGCAGCATAGAATGGAATCGACGAGCCGAGTTCAAACTCCAGCTGCAACGTTTGCATTCACTTCGCATTAATACCTTAGACCAAGGTATGGATCCATCTTCCTTTTCTCTAATACGCCAGGGACCAGCGTTCAAAGGTAAGGCCCATCATGCCCCAGTATTACCTCGACAGAGGCCAATGTCCAGCTATGGACTTTAAAGGCTTGGGAAAAGAATTCAGATCCAATACTACGACCGAAACATAAAATCTGATCGCCCTGCTTGTCTTTTAAACGTGCAGTATCATAAACAACGTTATTTGCTGAAGGAGAGCGACTGAGATCGACCATCAATGAGAGAAGGATGATGCAGAAGTAAAATGAGTTTGGATTTAAATCGCTTTCGAGTGTCTGGTAGCGGAAGCTTTGATCAAGAGCCGGGGATGGCAAACCTTAGGTATACCGTCAGCAAAGTAACGGTTTTTATTACTTTAACTAGAAAGCTCTCAGAAAGCTATTAATTTTACCAACAGCATTGTCAGAGGAAGTAATTGTGCATGGATCTGCCCCAAATTTTAATCACGTCTTTCGTTGGCCGTTGCCAATCCTTCCACAAAATTTCACTGAAATTCATTGGGAACATTTGGATGTATCGTGTAAACAAGCATAAACTTCTGATGATATTACGTGATGTTGGCTTGAAACTACGTTGTTGAGGAGGTAATTGTGATTGGCTCCGTCGTGAAAATTGAATCTATCCTTCCCTAGCTCATTGCCCATCCACTTTCTACCAATTTTAATGGAATTGATTGAGGACTTTTGAAGATATCATGTAGACAAGCGTAGCTATATGTATATATTGATGGAAAACATGAAAAAATATTCTAATTTTTTTTCATATCCTTTGATTTGCCTCAAAATGTATCTTATACGTCTTCGTCTCATTTTCCACTCTTCTACAAAATTTGATCGAAATTAATTGATAACTTATGGAGATATCATTTCTAGACAGACATGCAGACAGTCAGAAATATGCAACCGAATACGCATACTGGCGAGACTTGACAATCCACCAAATAAGTTGAAGTCACAGTTTTGGTAGGATCGAAGACGTCCCCATTTTCGTTGAGATTAGTTATCGTGGACAATATCTTTTGCCTTATATACCACAACCATGTCCGATTCTCTTGTTGGAAGGGTTGGTCTATCTAGCAAAGGGAAGAGACTGCTCTGTAGTAGGTTGGGGGATTCGTAAGATCTGGAATTGAGGATCAAAATCACTCCAATAGTTATTATTACAATATTTCCAATGAAGGGGCAAAGGTTAACTGAGAAGTTCGATCTGTCACTTTTGATTATTGATTTTAGTGTTAGTTACCTCTGTCAACTAAGTTGGAGAGATGTATCACCCCAACTTTGTAGCTCGGGATGAGCTGCAGGGCTGTAAACGTCGTTGCTTCGGTATTATTATCATTGTCATTTTCATCGAGCTGAGTTTCTTTTTCGCTTGTAGGACCTGATGGCTTCTATTTGAGAAATAAAGTCGTTTGGAGGTTTGCAGTTCTTTGCCAAATTTCCAATCCTATCATCCATTTTCTAAGACACCACAGGAATTTTCTAGCCTCCTTACTTATAGAGGATACACTGATCCCAATCAGGTTCCATGCATTTTCAGTTCAATTGAAAAGTCAAATTTCGTTCCGCAATTATTATTCGTAACATTATCATCGCTGTGAACATTGTCGTTGTTGATATTATTATATTTGAATTTCACTCAAATAGAATCCGGTGTATTTCACTAGATGTCAAGTTACGGTAAGTCTCCTAAATACCTCAGCACTCATCGCAGTAATTTAGCTAAAATCAGTCTGAATAGTTTCAGTGCATCCCCTGATCTCAAGTTCTTCCAGCTTTAGCTGTTGTTGTCGTTGTTGCTCAAGCAGGCCGGATGATGATGTTGAATATTCAGAGATTATCATTATTATTATTATTATCTTCTTTCAACTAAAAATGAACTGAGACTGTACTGCAGTGGCAAATGAATTTATGCTTCCTATTTATTACAGTTATTAACATCAACTTCATTATTCTTAGTCACAACCTTCAATTTATGCTTCTGCTCACGTTACTTTACTGTGGAATGTATTTTTATGAGATTACAGTTAATTTGATTTCCATGCCAATTCAGCCCTGTTTCTGTTCAACCTCGTTCTGGAGCTTTTAGTCTGTGCTATTTAGCATATGAGCGTTACGCATCCATTGTACTAATGCGTTAATTTTGAGCACCGAACCAGCCGACTCAGAGATCGACCGGGAAAAAAAAACAACTTTCACTCTGATTTGTATTTAGTTCGGGCAAAGTCGACTTGGATTAGATTTAATGTACTAATGCTCGATAGTTGAACAAAGACTACTCTCATTATTGCTATGATGTCACCTCTTACCACTTCGGTGTGCCTGAGTGCAAGGTTGAGTTTGTCTGGGGCGTAGTACTCAATCGATAGGTCAAGTCGGAGTCATTGTGTGCAGAACATAATGTAGGACAGGAGTTACGGTTCAAATACCCAAGAGTTTATTTATTACAGTATTAATCTGATTGAAACGCAGGAAACAAGTTCAGTCCACACCGAGAAAAATTGATTTTAAACTTCCCCATACAATACCATTTATGAAATTTAAAAAAAAGATTTTTAAAAAAGACAACAGGTCGCATATATGATAATTTACAATATATTCACCCAAATTGGTTCCTCTGCAAGTCGAATCCAGCAGCGACTTTTGCAACAGATCGAGTGACAGCAAGTCTCCTCTGTACTTCAGTTGAGTATCGTCAGTGGTCGTTTGGAGAGTGAATTCAGAGTAGTTGTGGGCGACACGTAGTGGAAAACATGATTTACGGTCAAAGAAACCATAATCTTATTTGTTACTGTATTAATCGGATAAAAAAAAACGTTTGCAAGAAACAAGAGATGTCCAATGAGATGACATTGGAACATTCTCCACGAATATGATAACTAAACAACCCAACTCGTTTACATTAGAGCCGAATTTGAGAATGACTATGTAGTGGGTGTTCGTAATTGGTCCTGCATGCTTGTGCTCACAATATATATATATATATATATATATATATATATATATATATATATATATATATATATATATATATATATATATGCAAGCCTCTGTGGGGACATTAATGGGTATACAAGCTTTTACTTTTTTGATGCATGGTTGGTAGTTATGGAAAGGTATTTCTGCTTCGAAATCATTCTTTGTAGCATACCAGGGGCAAGGTATCTCTGTCAAAATGTCAGACGATGCGTCATAGCATAGGGTGAATTGGATTCATGTCTTTCTTATGGGTGTTTGTGAACATAAGATGCCAAAGTCAAAATTCAAAATCGGTTCGCCGTTTCTAATTATTGTGCCGATATAAAGTACGTTATCACGCACACTCTCTTACCCAACTCTCTCTATTTCCCTGTCTCTCTCCCTCCCTCTCCAATGTATTCTATTGAGGAATAAATACCCAATCCGATAGAATGATTATGGATTGTTATATTATATTGAAACCCTATTTCAAAATGATCTCCTATTTCGATTAATGTGTCACTTGTCCGTGGTGAAAGAAACAAATAGTGCAGATATAGACTGTGAATAAAAAAAATGGATTTAAAACAGTTATTTGGGCCTTTGCATGACCAGCGGCTATTTAGCTTAATGACAATACCTACACAACATTGAACCGGCTAACCTAATGGTCGCAAGTTCAATCTCTGCAGCAGCCCCATTTTCTTTAATCGTTTATTCTATTAACGTTGTCTACGCCAAATGATATATTCACCGTGTAATTAATAGTAAGAGAGTGTCAATGTAATACAACTCAATGTATAATCATATTTATTTATGATTATAAATGCGTTATATATGCCCGCTCTATCTCGATTGAATGATATTGTATCTCCATGTATTTCTCGTTTTGTCATCTTTATCTAGTTTGTAACGTTATGTAGTTTAATTACAACAGCGAAGGAATGCAAATAAACATGGATGGAGAATATTTAAACTTCTTGAGATCTGCTGATTACGTTGTCATGACGCCCGAAGCATTGGAAGAATTACAAAATGTGGTATAGATCTAAATAGGAGAAGTAAAAATGTAGACGACAAGATAAACAGAACACGGACTAAATCAACGTTTAATGATAAAGTCCCCAAAAGATTGTATAGATAGAAAGTGAGGATCTTGAATAGGTGGACGAATACTTCTACCTTGGATAGGTAATAAAGATCACGGAAGTATAATAAAACAATGTATAACGATCATCAGGAAAGTTTTCAAGATGAATGGCAACATATTGAAGAACACAATGTCAACGTACTTGAAGTGTTAAGAGTAAAATCAGTGCATAATACCAGCTATGATTTATGGATGCAAAACCAAGAAATCAAGACAAGAACCGTCCCAGAATTGCTCAGAGAGTCATGAAAATAGCAATGCAAGGGATAATGGAGAGAAAAAGATCCGTATGGATTATGGCGAGGACCAAAGTGAAAGACGTCATACAAATGATTGGACAACAAAAATGGAGAGGGACCAGACACTTGTAATGAGGAGAGATGACAATATATGGAGCGAAAGACCAATCAATTCGTGCCCATGGGACAATATATGAAATAGGAAAAGACCAAATGCAAAAAAGTGGGATGAGTTCGAAAGGTTTGCCAAATCGTCGTCATCATGGAAGAAAATGGGAAATTAATTTGTTCAGACGTGGATTATGATTATATATATATATATGTTATGATTTCATTCCAATTGTAATGAAGTGTTATTCAAGAGAGGCTTGCTGAACCTTTTCTACGGTGTGGAGTTTTTTGAAAAAAAATTGTTCAACAATCATATCTGTTGTCTGGCACAAGGTTCCAGGTTTGGGATCCCAGAGCTGTATTGGTGGTTGGCTAAAATATAATCCTAGCCTCTACTACTCAGTTAGACACCGTAATTACTTATTAGGCTTTGCTTAGTCTTAGTCAACATTTTGAAGTACCAGTGCTATCAAACTTGCTATCTTTATGCGGGAATCACGGTCAGGCATCCTGAAATTAGTTTAATTTTCATTCCAATCGTTGGATAATGTATCATAATTTATTAGATTTCACTAGTTTTCATTTGTATCTTGATTTTGATTGCTTTCACACAACTGGCCCGAAAGACGTGTTAAAAGCAACTGAAAAATCGCCATCACATTCGATGATTAAACCATCGCATCAAAATCTGAAGAAATGTAAAAAAGAATTTATTGAAAAATAAATATGATCGGAATAAATGTTATGCATGACATGACTTGTGTTTTCCTCTTGGAAACGTCTAAAATAGGATTTAAAAAAACGTTTAGAAATATCTAGTTACAACAGAATCTGGGGTTACGAATCAACTTCTTCTTGTGCTCTGCTTCATCTGAAGATATCTCGAAAAAATATCTCCTAGCTGAGAAGTCAGAAAGAACCACAGAATGTAGAGGAGTGAACTTTTTGGTGAACCGCTCTCTCTTTAACCTGCCCCGTGCAAAGCAGTCAAGATCAAAACCTGTTAGCCCTTTGCTCAAGTCCAATACCATAAGATATATGTGTTTGGAGGAGTTAGGGCATTAAAAATCTTTTTTTGCAGCGAATCGAATGTGAATAAACGCGCTAAATTTAACAATAAAGATCGTGGATTCCTTCATCTACGATATCAGTAAATCTTCAGAAGAGGTTGCGATGTTTTCTGCTTTTTTCTTTATTGGACAAAACAGAATTCCAGTAAATATATTGCGAAGATGGGGCTAAACAAATCCTATCAATTCAGACCTTTTTCTTTACCTCCGTGAGGCACCGAACCCTGATATGAAATATATCAAATATCCCATTTACAAATGTCAGATTATCTATAACTAAAGTACGCATTAATTACAGTTTTACGGAAAAAAAGATAAGTAAAATAGAGATGTATCATCTCATGAGGAATACCGTATCAACCGGTATATAACAAAAATGGTTTACGAGGGTATTTAGAGGATGACCTCTCACTGCAACTCATCTAAGCTCAATAACTCTCTATATAAAATTCCAATAGAGCCTCAACCCCAGAAAATGTCAGTGTATCGTATACGGTGCAATATTTGCTTAATTCTATTCGAACAACCGCATCAAAGATGGTGAAAGGTTCTTCCGTTTTCCATGTGCGCTTCAGGTTGTTTGTCTATGTAGTTGTATGTATCTGCGCTCCTGGCCATATCGTTTTGTCAATAGAGTTGAAAGTTTGGCATCAGTACTCAACTAATCAGCTCCAAGAAAATATTTCAGGTAAAAAAACTTTTTTGACTTTTGGGGGGTCTTATTTTGATGGGTATGATTTATCAATAACATCCAGATTGTGGAGAATCAAGACGTTTTTCAAACGTTGTATTCATTACGCTGAGAACGTCCATGATATCATGAATAAAAATTATTCTGCAGTGGCATTTCTTTTTCTTTTTTATGATTTCAAATTTTGTCGCTACGGTCGTTCAATTATTGACTGTGATGGTAAGCTTTTCTTTTCTTTAAAATCAATTCTCCGTCTTTTGCTGCAGCATATACGTGCATTTTGAGATTCCATGAAAATCCTTTTTTGAATGGCTTGAAGAAGTCTGGAGCACTGTTCTGACGAACTATTTCATCTATACAAATTCATGATATCATAATCGTTGTATTTCATCAGACTTTCTTTGCCATTTTCCAACTGAATTATTCAGTCATAAAGGAATGAACCACGA
>OY735223.1:40586184-40588684 GCA_963457665.1 Thysanoteuthis rhombus | reverse complement strand
TTGGTTGTCATAGATACTGAGGGGATGGATAGTAATTTAATATCAGACTGTTTGGGGTTTTGGTAAGGTTGGCAATGAAGCTATACCTGGTATGAGTCCAGATGGCAGAATAAGGGGTCTTTGTTATGCATGATCTGATATCTCTTGGAAAATGTTTGTTGTGTATAATTAATGGTCATCATGGATCTTCTGATCTATGGCTTTGATTTGTACAAATGAAATACCATACATACATTTTTTTAATTGGTAGGGGTCTCTGCGACTGTGAAATTCTCAATGCTGGATATAGACAAAGGGGGATAGGGTGTAGATGTAGTTGTGGGGAATGAGAGTATATAGATCTCAAGGGGTTTGTTTGAGCTTAAGTTGAGCTTTAGTCCAGAGAATAATGAGTTAGTGAGTACAGAAGGATTATGAGCGAGAGAACTTCAGTGTTAGAGATCGGAGTGGTTAGGGTTGTTAAGTATAGTATTAAGAGAGACAGTTTTGAGTTTGTTATTCCACATATATCGTTCTTGAATTTGTTCCTATTTTACAATGATTATGAGTCTTGCTTGAGGTTTGATTTGTTGCTGAACATATTTCGATAATTTGATGGTGTGTCAGTTAGTGGAGGAAATGTCTTGTGTTATTTAGTTTATGGAATTTTACATATAAGTAGAACATAGCTAGTTTCGTTGAAGTGGTTTTCAGTATATTAAGGGTTTTTTCATCGATAATGTTATTATTGTACATTTTGTTACGAGAGGGATTTATTAAGTCTCTATAATCACTAAATGGATCATTAGGGAGTTCTTTGCGAAATTTTGGGGTGTTAAGTTGAATGTTAGCTTCTAAGAGGTATTCATCATCACCACAAACTACTATGGCTCCTCCATATCTGCTCTTGTGATTTTTAAGTTTATGGTTTTCAAGTTTGATAAGGGATACTCGTTCTCTAGTGGTGAGGTTATCGTGGGGTTGGTACTGATAGTTGTGGTTGTTAATGTTGGTCTTAATGTCCTCTTCGGTGCTAGCGCGAACGTTTAGATAGTGATGTCTGTGTCCTAGGTGGTGAAAGATTTACAGGGGTCTTTGTGTCAACCTAAAATATCGCTATCATGATTCGCTTTGCAAAAGTGGGCTTTTAGCCTAAATCTTCTGAAGAAGTCATTAAGGTTCTCATTTAGGATACTTTTGCTGAATTGTGAGAAAGGAGGGAAGAATTTTTGGCCCTTATTCGGGATAATAAGAGTATATTTAGTAAATCTATATTAACTTGGGTTAATCATTTTACCTTCTTGTTTGTCTTTGATTCTTATGATGTCTAGTAACTATTATTACTTCGGAAATTTTATTATATATATATATATATATATATATATAAAATGATGAACGAAGTAGGAATTATGATGGGATTTCTCAATTGTGTTTTGAGGATTTTCCATACTTTGGAGAGAGAACCAAAACTGCAGAGCTGTTTTTGGAAGTGCCTCAAGCTTTTGCAATCGACTTTTGCGATTATAACACGGATATTTATCACGTTAGCTACAAAAAGTCATCTCCCCCCTCTCTCTCTTTCTTTCTCTCTCATATATATATATATATATATATATATATATATATATATATACTCTGGTTCTATACTTTATCTTGCAACTAACTAGTTTCACGCTGTCATTGCCTGAAGCTGATCGTTCACAACAAAACCTCTAAATATCCATCCATCAATTTCTCCCCCCGTCTCTCTCTCTATCTATATATATACATATTTATACTCACAAATATTTTCCAAAATACGGACGTTTTCCTCCAAAATCGCTTGTTTTTGAGAGTTAAGCGTATCCCGTGAAAAGAACTGAGTGTTATTGCAATCAACATAACGAGTCACGTATTGAGTCGTGATTCGTTGTTTTGAATGCTAAAGTTTCTCGGAAATACTTTTTCTAATAGAATCAAATTGTTGAAGGAAAAAAATTCTTCTAAAATCAGAAATCGATCGGGGTGTTCAAAAAAAGCGAAGTCATATTCTTATTTGGAAGAAAAACTTGGGTAAATCGGATTCATCATCATCACCATCATCATCGTCAGTATTTCAACGTCCATCGTTGGACATTGACCTTCCCCAGGATTTGCCACACTTCTTTATCATGGGTGTCGCAGAGATCTCTGGGGATCGATGTTGTGAGACGCGATGGACATCACGACTCACGGCATGGATCCCCCGAGATCACATGCAAAACCGAGGCTGGCAGAATATCAGATGGAGAGACGAGCTAGACAAGTTCAAAAAGTACTGGTTCCGCGATGCCCATGATAGAGAAGTGTGGTGGATCCTGGGGAAGGTCTATGTCCAACGACGGACGTTAAAAGACATGATGATGATGATGATGATGATGATGATGATGATGATGATGATGATGGTGGTAGTGGTGGTGGTGGTGGTGGTGGTGGTGATGATGATGATGATGATGATGATGATGATGGATACTAAATTCCCATAAAGCGGTATAAAACAGGA
>OY735223.1:40566184-40581184 GCA_963457665.1 Thysanoteuthis rhombus | reverse complement strand
TTTTTTAAGATTCGTACGTCGACATTGAAAAAGTATTTTTATCTTAGAAATTTCATGAACATTACGCTGTCCAAAACCATCTTCCGATGTTATGTTATACAAATCAGTTATATCCTGATTTCTGTTTAGTGTATTCCGAGGTTTATACAGGTTTCGGTTTTATCGCTATTATCTAAATTTGAATACACAAGTGTTCATTAATAAGTATGTAGCGTGTTACATCTGTTCGATGAAATTTGATCTGAAATTTTCACTGTTTGATCTATGTGATTTATGGAGAGGCGTACATGAAATATCCGTAGCCTAATGATGAAACTGCATTTATTTTACACGACAGATATCAATTTTCTACACTCATCTTCTACGTCGTCGAAGCACATGGTGAATATTAATCACATAGATCGAACATTATATATTGAAAACTTCAGATCAATATTGAGTTAATAACTGTGTCTTGGTAGGAAATTATCGATATACTACTGTACCTCGTGTATGTATTTATTTGTATATAAATACACACGTATGTATGCATGTTGCCGGATATTGGGAATTCTTCTCGGTGCAGATAAGTGCATAATTCAATATATCTTGTCGATGACACAAGCATGCTTACACTGGTAGATTAACTAGCGAAATATTCATAAACACACCGAATGCATTTATTCAAACAACACATAAAATTGCATATCTTCATGTATTATGTAAGGACATAAACACGATTTCTCTCTTTTCTGTTCCCACTCACCATTTCTCTCGTTTTACAACTTCACCACGCGAAAGTCCATCAATATACGGAAATCTATTGAAACACGTTAAAATATGCACCCGAACAAATCCATGTTCTCGAAACCCTTTGATCACGAGATCCTTCGGACGCTAAAAACCCCAGCCCAGTGCGGATATTTATTCAGCCCTTTGCGTACCATCATTAAATCGTGGGGGTGGGGAGATATTGTGTTAAGTGAAGATTTCAAAGTGGTGAGATCCTGGTTGACTTGAGCATCACAACTGAAATTTCCGGCTTTTAGATAGGCTCGAACACATATAATTGACGCAATCCCTCCCTATCCCCTACTACTCTCTCTTTACACACACACACACACACACACACACACACACACACACACACACACACACACACACACACATATATATATATATATATATATATATATTCAGTTGGTAGTTTCTAAAAATGTAAGGGGAACTGGTGAACACACACACACACTATATACATGTATATGAGCGTATACTACTACTACTACTTATAATAATAATAATAATAATAATAATAATAATAATAATAATAATAATGATAATAATAATAATAATAATAATAATAATAATCACCAGGCAACTGGTATGAGATTGCAAGTTTTGGAGAATGACAAACACAAACTACTCTGGGACTTTGACATCCAAACTGACCACCTCATCCAGGCAAGAAAACTGGACTTAGTAATAGTAGACAAAAAAAGGAAGGCCTGTCAAATAGTGGACGTTGCTGTGCCTGCAGACCATAGAGTAAAAAAGAAGGAGGGTGAAAAAAGGGAAAAATACCAGGACTTAGCAAGGGAGTTAAGGAAGATGTGGAACATGAAAACCAGGGTAGTACCGGTCATAGTGGGAGCACTAGGAACTGTCCCCAAAACACTGAGGGAGAGACTGGAAGAGATCGGGATTAGGGGGAGGATAGAGACCGTACAGACCACAGCACTACTGGGAACTGCACGGATACTGAGGAAGGTACTAGAGATATAAGTGCTGCAACGAATCGTAGCTCTGTCATGATATGCGAAAGAGAGAAGAGACGTTAGCTGAAGACCTGAGGAGACTTATTGTCACTCAGCCTTCAGCGATAACCACTGGGCAACCCGTGTGAAACTGTAAATCGCAGAATTACTGCGACCTATGAGTACTAGGAGAGGAGGGCTGGAGACTTGAGGAGACTTGCTGTCACTCAAACTCCAGCGGTTACCACCAGGCAACTGGTGTGAGATTCAATAATAATAATAATAATGATAATAATAATCACCAGGCAACTGGTGTGATATTGCAAATAGTAATTAATAATAATAATAATAATAATAATAATAATAATAATAATAATAATAATAATAATAATAAGAAGAAGAAGAAGAAGAAGAAGAAGAAGAAGAAGAAGAAGAAGAAGAAGAAGAAGAAAAAGCTATAGTTAACTAATTAGTAAAAACATATTAGCGAAATTTTGTTCGAACCAAAAACACACAGTTTGTCATTCTATCATTTTTGTTATGTTCTCTAGCCATCTCAGTGCTGACTCAAGATCCGTGAAGTCAAAATAGCGTCAATATCATAAGATTTTTCTCACCCGGCACGTTTCTTTTGAGGCATTTTCTAGTAGAGGTAGATGTATGCTCATTATTTAGAGGTGAAGTATATTTTATTCCTTGATCTGTATGACTATTAGCCCGATCTTTGTTGTTTGGATCAAAACATTTCGACCAACCATTTTCCGACTTACTTACTGATTCTGTGTTCATTATTCAAAAGTTTTTTTCCAGAGCAGTACATTCGTTTTTGATATTTCTATCAATACATTTTGCTGTTTGGTTCCATATTGTCTGACGTTTTGAGTTGAAAGTTTGGCGTTATTTCCTGAAATATTCACAGAACATCCATATTTCCTTTTTAAAAACATTCGTTTTTTTATCATGGTAATGGAAATATCGGGATACTAGTCTATATAATCAAGTGCAAGAACAGTATTTCAACTTAGAATATACGATGTCGTCCATAAATCAGTACACTCCAACCTCTTTTCTATAGGAAACTCATTTTTTCCAAACAAAATAAAGCCTGGTTTTATCATTCTGAGTTGAGCATTATTCAATCAAAACGATTGTCTGGTATTATCTATGACCAAACCTAACAGCATTGAAACTCTGTTGGCAGATTTGTTTTTTGTAAAGATGTACTCATTTTTGAACGGCAACATATACATATTTTTGACAACAGACTTTAAATAGTATACAGTTTTGTTCATGAATACTACCTTATAATATCTGTTTTGATTGCAGGATGTTGCACTAAGAATAATGAATCCCGCTATGTTTGGTTTAGAGTGAAATTAAGTTCCTATAAAGAAAAAAAACTATGGCGAAAGTGAACTCATTTATAGGCAATACTGTAAGACAGCTCTAAACCGCTAGAGAGTGAAACGTGATGATACATACAATATAGATAAAGATACTCCTCCGAACATCCCAGGGTATAGAGTAAGTTAGCTTTGTTATAAAAAAGGGGAGAATTCATTCTGTCCTCTCCCTCCTCATATACGTCTAAATAAACTCATGCTAACTTTTCACTGTAAGGGTATTCCACTATCTTAAGGGAGATAACTATAAAATGCAACAAAGAATGGAAACAGACGTCTGAAGCACACAAAGAGTTTTTTTATACATATATATATATACACTGTCAATGGCTTACGATATCTGCAGGCTTTTCTTTGCATTCAGAGGCCTGCCAACCAAAATGCGTGTGAGATGTGATGTAAATAAATAGCGTGGCGTACGTCAACTTGAGAGCAGAAATAGATAGTGTTCTGTTTTTGGATGCGGATTTTGCGTGTGCGTTTCTTAGAGGATTGAAAAAAAATAAAGACTGTTATGCTTCGACATGGCAAAGAAACATAAAAAAAAAAGAGGAATAAAAGCTTTGAAATCTCGACGAGAAATAGCGAGAAGAAAGATGGCATCAGAGAAAGAGAATGGAAAACGACTGACGTACGAGGAATGGGAGGAGACAAATGAATGATCGTGTCGAGCGGGGAGTTGGAAGATGTTGTGAGAAAAACAAAATGGTGGAAAACAAGTGAGTTTAGTTGGAGATTTGAATCGCTAGAAAAGACAAACGAAGAAAGAGAAAAACGAGACATAGGGCGTATTTATGAAATGAAGATAAGACAAAAAGGGGTTAAAATGGTAAGAGAGAAAATAAAAGAGAGATATATGAAATGAAATGGTATTTCAATAAAGAATGATGTACGAAGAAGAAGAAAGACAGAAAGACAGACAAGAGATGATGAAAAGAAGAAAAAATGTATCAGGAAAAAAAGTATGGAAAAGTAAGTAAGGGAAAATGAAGGAACGATAGAAAGAGAAAGAGGGAACGGGAGGCAGAGAAAGCTGGAAAGCGAAAACAGAAGAATTTTTTTTAAAAAGTTAGTCGAATGAAAGAGATGAAAAAGAAAAGAGAAAAATACGGAGAGAGAGGAAGGGGGTGAAATATAGGATGAAAGGGAGGAACAAAAAAATTTTAAAAAAAAAAGAAATTTTAATCACTGAATGAAAGTGAAGAATTTTGAAAAAGAGAAAGAAAAAAGACAGGAAGAAACCAAAAGAACGAAAACTGAAAGAATTCTAAAAACGACAAAAAAAAGAAAAAGTCAAGAAAAGAAAGAATGTAAACAAAGCTAGGAGGAAAGAGAAAATTATGCATCGAAGAAGGATGTAGTGAAGAGAAAAAGAAAGAGAGCAGCTAAAAAAAAAATAGAGAAAATAAATTGAAAAAAAAAGAAATGAAAAAATGAAGAGTTCATGAGCAAAAGAGAGAAGGTACATAAGAAAACATGGGAAATAGTGAAACGGGAAGGAAGAAAGAAATAAAGAAAAAAAGAAAGAAAGAAAGAATGAATGAAAGAAAGAAAGAAAGAAAGAAAGAAAGAAGAGAGTAGAGGTAGGAAGAGAAGCGATGGTAAAGGAAAGGCTAAAAATGAGGAAAACTTGAAATCATTGGGCAAAAAAGGAAGAGAGGGCAAAATGCACGAAAAGAGAAGAAAAAAATCAGAAATTAGACAGGAAGAAAGATACTCGAATGTTGAACCAAATAAGAAATATAAAAAGAAATAGAGAATAAAAAAAGTTGAAAAATGATAGAAATGAAAAAAAGAAAGGAAGAAAAGAAAGCAGAGTAAAAAGAGAAGAAAGAGCAAAAGGCGATAGAAATGAGAAAAAAAAGATAAGATAGAGAGAGACTGAAAAAGCACTGAAAATGCAGAATGAGAAAGAGAGGAAAAAAGAAAGAAAAGGAAGACAAAATATATGAAGAGGAAAATGAAGGAACGAGTAATAAATAAAAGAACGTAGGAAAAAAAACTACAATGGAAATTAAACAAAACATACGATCATAGAGAGAGAAAAGAAAAAAAATGAAAGGAAAGACATCAGAAAATCAGAGAGAATCTTGCATATTACACAAGCGAACGAACTTTCAACAAAAATTACATGAAAAAAATAAACAGGACGGAAATCAAAAAAGGAACTAAAAAAAGGGGGGAAGACGAATGAGAGAAAGCAAAAAAAAACAAAACGAAATCGCTTCGCAAAGAAGACAAACGACCACGGTGAGAAGGAAATATGATGGCGGCTTTGGCTGTGCAATTATGTCTGTAAAGGGGGAAAAGTGCGCATATCTGTTTACATGTGTGTATACTGCAAGCAGAAAGAAAATTCAACAGTGTTCGTGTACCAAGTGTATTTGTGTGCGACAAATGATAGTTGTAATGCAAGGTGGGAACGGCGAGGAGGAGCGGAGACTGAGCGCGCATGCGCATTCGTGTGCCAACGAAAGCCCCGGCGCTTCGCATGCCATTCTCTGTCAGCCATGTTGGGAGTTCAGTCAGGCGGAAGGAATGGCTGACATTCTGCGCCAAATCAAAATGCGCCCTCACTCTTGGTTGGATAATCAGAAATCCCCTTTGCTCGGCGCAACTTTTCGTTCTTCATATGCTTCTTGGATATTCACCAGTCTTTCTTTCTGTTCCAACTCTTTTCCCTGCTTGCATGCCCATCTTTGTCTCTTCCTTTCTTCGTCTTCATTTTCTTCCTCCTTAGATAGGAGAGCGAACTAAGCTGTAATTATGACAGGAAGAGAGGGAGAAAAGAGAGACGGGAGAAACAGGTTGAAGGAAACGGTAAGATCTCGAGAAATGGATGTGACACATGCACACACACGCACACGCATTCACACACACGCAAACATCCAAATAAACCTAGCATACAAACGCACGCACGAGTGCACACACACGCTCGAATACCCACACACAGATACATACACACACACACACACATACACATACACACACACACACATATATATATATATATATATCCATAAATATATATATATCCATAAATATATATATATCCATAAATATATATTTGCGTGCATACATGCATGGAAAGAGAAATATTAAAAACACAAAAATCTGACGTGGGAAAGACAAAAAATGAATGAAACAAGGAAAAATGAAGAGAAGGAAAAGAAGTTCGGTGATATAGCAAGAAATTGGAAAATCATGAATGAAAGAGAAAAATACACAAAGAAGAAAAATGAATGAAAAGAGAAGGAAAAAAATGAAAAAAAGACAACGAATAAGAGAAAAAAGATTCGTGGGGAATATCAACGTTCAACGAAAGGAAAAGAGGAAGGGGAAACAAAGACGAACACTGAATGGGTTAAGGAACGTCGAACTTCTTCTTCTTGCCTGTTTCCTTCTCTTCTTCTTCTTCTTCTTCTTCTTCTTCTTCTTCTTCTTCTTCTTCTTCTTCTCTGAGTTCTGACTCAAATTTGTTGATCCTTGCTGGGAATCAAATGATTTAAGTTCTCATCAATACGCCTGGATCCTCCTCAGTACTCTTCATATTTCATACATTAGCTTACTCACATCTAGTTTCTTGTGGTTGTCGGTGGAAATTGAATCAGAGCAAATCTCTAAAGCATCTTCCACAGTATACTCGCATATACTCGCATATATATACTGCATGTACTGCAGTTTACATTCTGTTGCCTGTCTATTTTTCTGAAACTCACGTTTAATATTTTTCCACAATTCCAATTACAGCGGTTAGCAAGGGTCTAACACTAACGTCTATGGGTTTTTTTCATGTTTTTTTTTCTCGTTTTGTCTAATCTTCACCCTGTGGTCTGCTGGAGCTGCTAAGTACATGATCTGGCAGATTTTCTCAGTTTTATATTCTGACTTTTGTTTGACAAGATGTTTCAATGATTGTGTATGGTTTATTTGGACTAATTCACCTGTCTCTGTTGTTTTTTGTTTTTTTTGTTTTTTACCACGTTACAATTATGCTCCCTCTGGCCTTTCTCGAATATCTGTTATATTCTAGAATGCAGAACTTACGTCTTGAGGAGCGTGCAATTCCTGTCACATACACGTCATGTCCAATTTTTGAATCAGTGCTTTCAAGGTTCTATCCTCCTAACCTCTGCACTGGCCCTGTGCCCTCCGGTTGAGCACGCACTCACTTCTCTCAGGCCACGCCCACGGAATCTCAAGTTAATCTCTTGCTCCTCGCTGATCGAATCGTGAAAAACAATCAACAAAGACGGTAAAATTCGTCCAAATAAATCACATACCATGATTTCGCCTGTTTCAAAACAACCAGCTTGGTTGTTGGTCTGTATCAAAGAAATTCAGAGTATTCTAATCCTTTTTCTTTTTTTTAAATTTTCATTATTACAGAACATTCTAAGACAGTCTCTGGGGGTATGGACACACTTTTTCTCTGCACGTGTCGATGAGTACGAATTGAAGTTATTATCGAATGTTACCGCTCAATATTATTCCCTCCATCACTATTTGAAATTCAAGTTTTGGGTTTTAGAGCTAAACATTTTCAGTTTTGTAGAGTTGGAGTGAACCACCACCACCACCAACACCAACACCAACACCACCACCACCATCATCATCATCATCATCATCATCATCATCATCATCATCATCATCATCAAAAGCCTGTTGTTGGGTATAGGCTTTCGCTATTGTCCACCAGTTTTTTTTTCCCACTTCTTATCATCGCAACACTGAAGCATCCCGAATTTGTCAAGATCATCACGTCATCTCAATATCTGCCGGTCACAATTTTACTAATATTTTTTTTTGTGTACGTAGAGAAATCAAAAGATGGAGTTTGACTACTATAGATCCCGTCTTACGACAAGAATATGTTCCCAAGAAGGCGATGAATTTAAAGTAAAAAATAAACGTGAAATACTGTAAGCTATCCTTCTAACAGCACTAAACTAATGTCACGAATCGGTTAGCAGCAACAGGGCGTGGAGATTTCAATGCATTATCTTAAAAACTGAAATTAGCAAAACCCTCTGAATATTTCTGACTAAACAGTGCGTAGAAGGGCAATGAAAAGTAATGTCTATCTGTAATATTTGGTTTCTCATTATCAATCATCTTCGTATCAGATCCATCCCTTACATTGGCTAATTCAATACAACTTGACATTTGAATCCCCAAGGGTGTCGTAATAACGGGATCATCGCTAAAGTGATTGTTGGATAGAATAGTAACTCAATCGAAACCGTAGCGTAAGCAATGTCTTTTATCTGAATGCCTAGTTTGGGGTGATCAATTAAAACATGGAAAAAGGATGATCAATGAATTAAGTACTTTCCCATTTTTTGCAAGTCCGAATTGATAGAAAACAAACGTGAACACAGTTGGACAAAAACTAAGGGAAAAAATTAGCCTATACTTACATTGCAAATTGAGCCCCCAATTAAACAAATGGGAGAGGGTGAAAAAATTTTTAAAGCACAATACGAAGTAAATGTTTGAATTTTCAGTCACCTACATCCATTAGTGCTGCCTGTACGCGTAGCATAAGGAAACATACATATATATCCAGTTAGACTCACTTGAAAACCGAAAAAACTATGTTGGTATTTTGGGTGACGGTTCCAGTTGACATTCTACGGAATGATACACAATTATTAATAACTCCCGGAGAGCATCAATGTTTTAGATCAAAAATAATTTTGATAAAAATGGTTATGAAAGATTACAGACGAAAAGAAATTTGCAAAGGTAGATTAATAAAATTGCAACACATAGTTATTAGCTGAATTTTTATCTGAAATGTCTATTGTATAACGTTCAATTTATGTGATTAATATTCTCAACTTGAATAAGTGAATAGGCAACAAAAGAGATTATGTTGAAAGAAAAATATTACTCAGGTAAAATCAATGCTTTTTATCATTAGGCAGTAGATCTACTGATATATATATATATATATATATATATATATATATATATATATATATATATATATATATATATACATACACACACATATATATGTGTGTGTGTGTGTGTATGTGTGTGTGTGAATGTGTGTCCGTATTACTCAAATTTACAATGGTTGCAGCTAGTTCAGAGAACAGTCGCAATCATAAGTATGCAAGAATGTATTCGTACATTCCTCCCCGCTTCAAATATATAAAATTTGTACACACGCACACCCACACATGCACATTCACACACACACACACACACACACATATATATATATATATATATATATTTATATATATTTATATATATATATATATATATATATATATATATATATTTATATATATTTATATATATATATATATATATATATATATATATATATATATATATATATATATATATATATATATTTCATAGTATTCTAAGGACACATATTTATGAAACTTCGATTGGACTAGAATTAGGCCATAAAAATAAGTCGTTCTGTGAAGATTAAACCAAAAGTGCTATGACTAGCTTGATAACTCTTGCTCCACGTCAATCAGCTAAGACATATCTGTAGATATAAGAGTTTTGAATTCGTTATTTATACTTACATATCTATGTATACAGTTATTTCCACCAAAGAATACAAGCAAATTTTTTCTTCAGTCTAATATCCCAATGGTTTTGAGAGGTTGGGCCTCGGGGAACAGGTTACGAGTACTAGATTAGGACTCAATACCCCATGTTAGACGAACTAGTCGCCAGAATGAAGTGTATATAATTTTTTAAACGATTGGATTCTGGTTATAAATTCAAAAAATGTTAAATCCATTCTTTAATGATAAATATTTAATACCCAAGAACCAGAAGCTAGAAATCAGGAGCATGTTGTAGCCTCACTTTATTTGTCTCAAAATACTTACAGAAGAACCATATTTATGTACCACGACAATTTGACAAGTTCAGAGGGTACTAGCTCCGCAATGCCAACGATAGAAAGGTCTCATGAGTCTTTGGGGAAAGTCTATGTCCAACGGCTGACGCTAAAAGGCTGATGATAGTGATACTGCTGCTGCTGCTGATAGCTGAATCATCTGCTGAACATTAAAAACAAAAAAAGTACAATGTAGATATGAGACAGCTATTACTGTTTTTGTGCTAACACCCTTCACAGACAGAACATGGCGTCATCAACAACTCTGTTTGGATGTTCAGTGGTAAACAGTATATATCAGTGAAGTTAGTCTCATGTTTTGGTTAAATATTTCGGTAGGAGAATATCCAGTCGCCTACAATCTTTTATCAACACCCTATTGTAGGGAGGGCTAGGAACTTTATGGAAATTTATGGCGTTTTTGTTCTTTCTTAAATATCCCTTGCCAAATTATAGGTGCGTGTTACACACTTATGCGTGTTATATAGTGGGGAATTCCATCTAAACGAATCTATTTGCACATTAATAATGAAATTATTTATGATTTATATGATGTGCTACAAACACTTTTGTATTAATGTTTCAGAGTGTCTATATGTTAGAGGAATAGAGTTTGTTTGTAGGAACGAATAAATTTACTGTATTATGAAAGAGATCACGATGCAAACAAAACCGCTGACCGAATGTACAACTGAACTGTGAAAGTGGAATTGGATTTCGAAAATGAAAGTGAAACTAGCAACTGAAAGTGAAAGTAATTTTGTTTTCATTATTGACTTGTGTGTGCCGTTCGAAGAAATTTAATTAAGTTGAAAGTGTCTGTATCCTACGAGGAAATGCACTTTGCTATTTTATAATTATTTTTCCCCGCTTCAACATTTATTTCTGTTTCTTTTGGCCTTTAATTTTCGTAATGTTTTTATCTATTTCTTTTTTTTTTTTTTCAATTTGTAATTTGGTATATTTTTCTTGTGTATGTTTCTGTTTATTTATTTAATTCCTTCTTGGTCGTTGTTACGACGCTGAAGACTTTCGTTTGGTCGGCTTCCTGTGTTTTGTAAAAGAAAGTGATGGCAGGTTTTAGTGGCTGTGATATATTTCTTCTATTTTTATCTTTTCTTTCTGTGTTTTCTTGTTCTATATTTGTAGGTATTTCCAGATTAATAATACACATAGACTCAAACAAATCGCACACTCATACACGATATATAATATATATATATATATATATATATATATATATATATATATATATATATATATATATATATATATATATATGTGTGTGTGTGTGTGTGTGTGTCTGGTGTCTGTGTCTGTGTGTATGTGTGTGTATGTGTGTGTGTGTGTGTGTGTGTGTGTGTGTGAGTATATGTGTTTGTACACTGAGTACAAAATGAATCCGATACATTGCAAAAAGTTCTTTTCAACATACTTATTCAGCTTCAAAATTGACAGAATTTTGTGCCAAATATCAATGTTATTACAACATATATAGAAATAGAAGAGAAGAATTGAACATTGAAGATATACATATGCAAAAATTAGAAATGTTCTGTCTAAATCCGATCAAATTTAACACTCTATAAGTATGTTAAAATGACCTTTTTGCAATATGTGGAATACTTTTTTGCACTCACTTCATATATATATATATATGTGTGTATGTGTGGGTGTCATTGGGAAACTGATATATTTGACTCGACAGAATGACTATAAATTGCATTATATTATAAAGAAACTCTTATTTTAAATGATTTCTCGTCATTACATGGTAAATGTACCTGCAGCTGATAGAGTAGCCACTTCAACTTTCCGTTGCTCTCACCACTAAGCTAAACAGCTGCTGGTAATGCAAAAGCCCAAATAACTAATCATAGCATTTGAAGAAAATGGGATTGCTGCAGCTGGAATTGAACCAGCGACTGATATAGCAGCGATTTGAACGTAGCGTTGCCCTCACCACAGAACTAAAATGAACAAATAGAGCAGATATAGACAGTGAATGAGCAAGATTGGACCTGGAGTTGTAACAGTTATTTAGGCGTTTGTATTTCTGGACGCTGATTAGCTCGGGTAGTCATTTTGAATAAGAGTTTCTATATAATATAACACAATAACTCATATATATATATATATATATATATATATATATATATATATATATATATATATATATATATATATATATATATATATATGAGTGAGCTATGAACGCCTTTTGATGAGCAGGGGACCAAAGTAACGCACTTAAACCAGCAATCTCTTCATCTTGTGGTCCTTGGCAAGAATACTTGCAAATATACATGTATTCCCATTTTGCAAATAGTATGTATATCATTACATTGGATAATTTATGCCCGACAGAATGTGATAATTGTAGGGCGTTTTTAATCAGGGATACGTTTTATCCGGTTAACTCAGATCAGCCGAGAAGCAAATCAGACATCCGACAACACTAATGAATAAAGAGTGTCGTATAAGAATCAAACTCGATTCCACCAGAGAGCAGTCTTGAGTTGACTCTGCTTTGCTGACTGAGCTAGCAACGCCCTCGGTGGGAAGGGGTCCAAATTAGCGAACTTGAATCACGCATCTCTCTATTCTATGGTCGTAGGCATAAATATACTCACAAACATCAACAAGCATCCTCCAATATATATATATATATATATATATATATATATATATATATATATACGTCTGTGTTCCCATTTTGGTGACAGTTTACGGCAGTTTACGACTACTCAAATAGTGCATCGAACCTGACTCAGCCCTGCGTTCACCAGGAAACAATCTTAACATGATTCTACTCTACCAACTGAGCAGACAACTCTCTTGGTTGGCAGAATTCTGAATCATCGCACATAATCCTCGCATCTCTTTATTTCATGGTCATAAACTACCATAAATAAAATATTTCCATATTTACATGTATTCACATTTTGCCAAATGTATGCATATCTATATATATCATAAGATTTGACAGCTTATGCCCGACTGCATGTGATGATCGTAGAGATAATTCATTTGGAAGCACATATCGTTCGGTATTGGTGGTTCAAGTGAACTAATTTCGACTTCAGCCTACCGAGAGTATTGTCGGTAGAGCAGAGATCGCACTGAGACTGCTCCCTGGTGTTTTGCATGTTGCTCATTTACCTTATCTATTCACGTGGTCGGCTGTCTGATTTCCTACTTGGTTTACTCTGGTGCCGGACACAATATGTTTCCAAATAAAAATGTCTCTACAATTATCAAAATCAGTCAAATCTAATAACATATATATGTTTGAGTCTCTATTTCTCTCTCTCTCTCTCTCTCTCTCTCTCTCTCTCTCTCTCTCTCTCTCTCTCTCTCTCTCTCTCTCTCTGTAAGTGTGTGCGTATCACGGCGTCTGTCCGGGTCAACTCTGTTAACAATGAGACGACATTGAGTGAGCTTGTGTACCCTGCGATCGTCGCATTCAAGATGAAATTGTTTTTATTATTTTCCACGTATTGTGCAGGGTTTCTCTGGTAAAACATCGAATTTCCTTCATCTTCCAGGACCATACATTATTCCAAGTTTGACTCGATGCATCGAGATCCTGAACTACTCTGAATAGTCGGAAGAACGGTTGGATGAGTTTGTGAAAGGGGTCAAAGTTCCATTTCCCTAGGTAGTTCATGTTTCCGTTGATACTGAATGGCATGATACTTTCCTGCTCAGACATCGTATCACTTGTAGTATTACAAAGAGAATAGATATTTGACAGTGGAGTAATAGATTTACATGTCAATTGTTAAGTCTCTCTGTGTGCACGCTGTGTCCTGATCTATTTCGAGTATCAGTCCATCTCTTCTATTAATAATGAACTCAAATTGAAACTACATGTGATATTGTTCTCTAATATGCGTAGGCGGAATATCCGCTCAGGGAATATCAGTGACATGCTGTGGGAAACAATCAATTCGACACAGATTAGTTTAGCGACAATCAGGTAGACTTAAACGACAAATGGGACATTCCGGTTCTTTCTCTTTTCTTTCTTTATTTCCTTCCTTCTTTCTTTCTTTCTTTTATTCTTCGTTTTTGTTCCTTTTCATTTTCCTCTTTCTCCTTTTATTCCTCCTTTTCTTTCGCTTTTTCCCCCTTCTTTTCCATCTTCTGCTTTTGTCTGTCACCTTCATCGTCTGCTTCTTCTTCCTTCCTGTCTTACCTTCGCTTCTTATCTCAAAGCGTTTTTAACACGAATTCTTTCAATTTTTTTTTCCTTCTTCCGTTCATTTCTTAAATTGCCCAAACTGGCTTTCCCCATTCACTTCACCTCTTCCACACGTAGTCGCTAATATCCACATCTATCTATCCTTTCTCTTTATTATCTTTTTTGTTGAGGATTATATCGTTATTGCAACCTGCATCTCCACCTCCTGCATTTTCTTTCTCACTTTATTTGATCTTACTTTTCTGTTTGTGTTTTGTCTTGATAGAAATGCTATTACATCGCCTTCTGTCTCTTTTGTATAGTTTCATTCTCATTACGTTTCCTTCTTCCTTCTTAATTCCTCGAAAGTTCTCTTCACTTGTCTTCGTTTTCCTCCATTTTCTCTCATTTCCCTTCTTCTTGGATGACTCTACGTATGGTTCTAGTGTTCATTAGTAATTTTCCCTTTCTCCCATCCAAGAATTTCTACGTGTGCTTTTTTGCAAAAGGCTTTTTCTCTAATATCATTTGTCCTGCTATCATTCATCTTTTTGCCAAATGCTTCATTTCAATGTTTTATTTCTAATTCGACCATTTGCCTCGCCCACCTTCATTCCCTTCGCCCTTTTTTTACTCTTGTTGTTCTTCGTCTTCTTTCTACTCTTTGTTCCATTCTTCTTCTTCTTCTTCTTCTTCTTCTTCTTCTTCTTCTTCTTCTTCTTCTTCTTCTTCGCTTTGTTATGTTATTCATCTTCATCTTTTCATCATTTTCTTATTCGACCCCCTTTTTTCTCTTTA
>OY735223.1:40516184-40561184 GCA_963457665.1 Thysanoteuthis rhombus | reverse complement strand
TAATGATCGATATATGTGATTGATATTTATTATTTAATCGAGTGTACTGACAAAGGACAGAGGGGCGAGAGAGAGAGAGAGAGAGAGAGAGAGATGGAGAAAAGAGAAAAATTGAGAGGTAAACTGAGAGAGAAAGAGATGAAAGAAATGGGTCATCATCATCATTGTCATCGTCATCATCATCAGACTCTTAGCGTCTGTCGTAAGACATAGAACTTCCCTGAGATTTGTTACACCTCTCCATCATGGGTATTGCAAAGTAAATACGATCTGAACTTGTCTAGTTTGTCACATCATCACACATTTCGCCGGCTGTGTTTTCGCTTATAATCTCTGGGGAGCCACGTTGAGTCAGGATGTCAGCGGCAGTCTGACATTCTGACAGCATGGCCATTCCATTGCTATTTGAGTTTTCTAATGGTTTCTACGTTATCTCTGACGCCTGTTTCCCCTCTTATGTACTCTGTTGCCTTGTGATCTTTCCATGTCAGGTTGAGAATGATTCCCTCTTGTGCACATTGCATGGTTCTCGGCTTGAGGGGTTCATCTCTTGTATATGTTCCATGTTTCAGCTCCATAGCTGACTATCGGGAGAATACATTGTTCGTATATCCATCTTTTTAGAAGTGTGTTGTTGTATCGTGGTTAGGGGCACATATATGTAGCATATAAATTGAGTTGATGCAAACATATACAGTAATAACAAATATTAATTCATTGTCCCATTTTTCATCGAGGCATTTTCGATGTCTTTCTATGACCTTAAGTCAACTTCCAACTGAATTGTGTTTTGTATCGAGAATAACGATTCCGGTGTGGATATGTTTATGTCTTTGATTAATTTATTCATGTCTTGAATATGTTGGAAGCGCTGACCAGACAAAGAGTATTGCTCGGAACAAAATAAGTAATATTCTCTAGCGTGTACGTCTTGAAAATCTATTGCATGTAATAAAATAACTTTGGATTAGTATGAACCTTAATAGGCTTCAGTCATAAATAAAATAAAAAGCTAGATTTGTATAATCATATTGGATATATTTCTCGATTACTTTAGCAGTTCAAATCTCCAAGAATGTATATTTTCTTTTCTTCACATTTTTAGACAAAAATTTTTTAACCTTGACAAGTTGCAAAAATATTTTCAATCTTTTTTCATTCATTATTTCAAGATGTTCAAACTATTGAATTTATTCATCAGTTTTTTTATCGTTATTTTTTTCATCAATACCACAACGTTTTGGCCGATCTATTCTACACTTTGAAGATACCTTCTGTAATTTTAGGCTGAATTGTTAATATTCCACAAGTTGTTCGGACTATTGATCGTCTTCATTTGGTTTTCTTTTTTGTTCTCACAATGTTGTGGCCGGGTCATTCAACATTGTGAAGATACTTTCTTGAATTTTGAAATGAGTCGTTGTCATCACTAAAGTTGTTCAGACTATTGAACACCTTACCTTTGTTACTTTTCATGTTACTGTAACGCTCCGACTGAAATATTTTACGAATTTTCTCAACTGCAGAATCTATGTAGAAGACGAGAGTTTCTTTTTTATGCTGGAAATTATAGAACAGATGAAAAATGGCGGCAAATGTACACCTGCGATGACCGGAGAATCGGTCAGCAGGAATGATGAGTCAAAAAGGAGAAAATAAACAATATCTCGATTAGACTTGAACTCGGGCCCTTTTTGTCAAATGAGCCTCCGTCAGCGTTACCAGTATCTTTCACCGATTTACCCAACGAGAACACTACAGCTGACGGATGATTAAATGTGACCTTTAAACCAAGCCAGTATTCTTGCTGACCTCTCTTGGTGCCATAGTTGTTATTGGTTTTACAAGAGTCGTATTAGTAGCAGCAATAATGTGTTTATTCAATTTTCCATAAGATGAATAAATGTCAACTATGATTGTTCTTTTACTTCCAATTCCTCTCATTTTAAGATTCAGTTGCTTTTTTTTTTTTTATTACAAAAGCGATGTAAGTTCGAATCTCACCGAGAGCTTCTCATTCATTTCCGATCCACGCTGTTCACTAACTGCCATATATTGGCGGCCTGTGCAAAATTGCAATGGAAAACAACTCAAAAATTGAATCAAAGAAAATACTTGTCAAGAATTAATAATAATGGTTAGAGCTGCTTCTTCTAATAAAAAGGGATTGTATATTCTTGTTTTTTATTTTTATTTTTTTTCAATTTCGGTGCTTTAGGCAAAACCCAATCAACTGATTTTGAAAAAAAAGCTGATGGAACAATTCACTAACGAATCAAATGCTGCGTAAGAGGTAGAGATACTCGTTGTAGTTAAGACGTTAGCAGTCGCCGCCGCTATTTTACACGGCTCAGTGGTAACTTGCTAACTGATCCTAGATCAAGAGGTTCTTTACCTTGCAATGAACAATTTCAGCATCTTTTTGAGCCTGGCTCATCGACGCTCTCTTGTATAGCGAGCTCATTAGTAGAGTCAGTGTTTCTAGTCTCTGATCCGATACGCCTCGGGGCAATTAAAATGAGAGGAGCGTTACTTCTGAAGCTGTTTTACTGGAAAGGGGATTAAGAGGGAAGGGCAAGGAAAAGAGGGGAGAGCAGGGAGAAGAGGAGTGAACGAAGAAATGAAGGAAAGGAAAGGAATGAAGGAAAGGAAAGGAATGAAGTGAATACAATAAATGATACAGAGATAACGGCAAGAAACAAAGACAAATCAGTGAAGGAGCACTAAATAAAGATGAAGACCACAAGTGAGTTGTTTAATCTGGAAGGGATAAAGAGGGGAGAGAATGAGAGAGACGAAAGAAAGGGAGCAGCAGAAGGAACAGAAATTCTTCAAGAAAACTGGAAGGAGAATTGAGGTAAGGAAGGAAGAGAGATATGGAATAAAGAAAGATGCTATTCAGAAAGTGACAGAAAGAACAAGGCAGATTGAGGAATGGTTGGAGAAGTGAAACAGACAAAATTGAAAAAAGGGAAGATTAAAGAGAAATTGGGAGAAAAGGGAAAGAGTGAAAAGATAGGCTACACTAAGTAGGGAAGAAAAGGATTGAATAAAGAGTTAAATGAAAAAAAAGGAAACTACAAATAGGCAGTAAACAAACGAAAAAAAGACATGAAAAATAGGGGAGTGAAAGATTTCAAAGAATGAAAAATTGAAAAGGAGGAATGAGAGCAATCTAAAGGAAACAAAGAAGCAAAGAATGAGGGAAAGAAAGAAAGAAAGAAAAATAGATAGAAAAATTGATAGAAAAAAAGATAGAAAAATGAGAAAGACTAAGAGACGAGGATCGAAAAAAAAAACAGAGGAAAAAAGAAAATAGGAATGAAAAAACAAAAGCAAGGAATGAATGAAAATGAAAGAAAAAATAGGTAAAAAGAAGGAAAGGATGATGGGAATACAATAAATGACACAAAGATAGAAGTTAGGAAGGAATACAAGAATGGATGAATGAAGGAAGAATGATTCAAGTAGGTGGGAGAGAAAAAAGGGAAAGAATAAGCGGTCGAAAACGAAGGAGAAAGACGTACAAAAGAAAGAAATGGGTAGGACATTGGAATAATGAGGTAGGGGAAATGACGATAAAGAAGACAAATCTAGTTACTCACGCCGTAGGATCTCTCACATCTTTAGGTAATATGTCGTGCTAGGGGTGATCAATTAAAATTTTTAGAAATGGGTTGATCAATGAATATGTGACTTCTTTGGCATTTTGCCGGGCAGTGATCACCGAAAACAGGGTGAAAGCTACCGGACACAATCAAAGGACCAATTTAGTACAATATTAGTTTGTAAATTAGTCCTCCTGTAAAAAAAACATTTAGGAAAGAATTTTGAAAAAAAAGGAAAACTTTTTCAAGACACAATGCAGAGTGAATGTTTAAGTTTTCAGCCCTTTAGATCACTTCGAACAGCCTGTCTGCATAATACAGAGATGGTAAGATGAGCAGAGAGACCAGCTTGAAAGAGTAAAGAAACCTATGCTGACAGTTATTTGTGACAGTTTTCGTTGATGGTTTCTATACTCTTTAGGAAAAAGAAACTCAATGGATTAGGGGGTAGTTCTCTGATGAGCACCTTGACGATTAATCCTGTCGAATCAAACATTTAAGACTGAGGGCATAACTGAATTGTTTTTTGTTTTTGTATTATTTTTTTTTGATAGCGAAAAACTTAATCGATACAAAACTCATAAAATCATTTTTTTTTTAAATAATGATATTGAATTACAAAAAATGGACAAAAAGATCAATCTTTAAATTTAAAAAAAAATTCTTTGTAATTAAGCTTTGAGGTTATCAGTTCGACTGGATTAAAAGCCACTTATGATTTTACAAGTATGGTAAGTTAATGGGAAATGTGGATGGCCGAGAAAGAGGTGCGGTTGGCTTAGAAGTTAACTCTCGTCTCTACCGACTCACAATACCTCGAGTACCAGTGGGGGATTGTTTTAAAATCCAAATGAATACCTTGAAATCATAAGACAGAAATAGCCAAGAAAAGCGATTAAGACGTAGGATGGGTTCGTTTACTGTCAGGCTTGAAGATACAATATTAAGAATTTTCTATTGAATATTTAATAATAATGATTCAGTATACCAGGAAACATCACTCATTATTCAGTCCTTGAACGACATCACTCTTGCCTACCTATGTGAAAATATCACTACCTTAAGATTTACGTCTCAAATGTTACTTTGTTAGACGAACACCAATCTATAAGTTCTATTCAAAAGAACTGCACTGACCAAAAATCATGTCATTCAGAGCAGATTGTTGACGGAATAGATTCGAGTCTGAACTTGAGAAAGGTGACCTCATTTCCTTCTTCCAACAGAATGAAGAAAGAAATAATGCAAGAGAATTGCCAGCGAATCAATTCAATCATATTCACTAATTCATTCACGTTTTTAAATTGTAAGTATTCGTAATGTGTTCATTCTTTTTTTTATCATAGATATTGACCCCTATCTTATGATTACAATAACTTTCGTTTCAGTTGAACAGGTCAAAATGTACAACTGTTAATCTGAATTTGAATCTCTGCATTAGGAATTCTTGAATGGAATAAAAATGAAAGGTTAATCGATACAGAGAGAGCGACGAAAATTCCTATCATATGTTAAGCAAATGCAGAAAGCTAGTTAAGGAAGAGAAGAAATATAGACACAGCTGGGTAGCAATGGTTATCAACTAGGAATAATGAAAACAACTCGAATGTGTAGATGAGTGGGTGGCCCATCACTGTTGAACCGAGTTCTGACTGATCTGATAACATCAGGCAAATTATTTAGAAAGGAACTACTTATTTAGATCACCTTAAATACACTCTATAGAACCACGTGATTTTGATGTATGTATATGTTTGTTTGATTGGGCTTGTACAGACCACGTAGACCACTAACGCAACACAGTCTCCATGTCCCTCAATATACACCAAGTTTCAGGTTTCCATTTACTGATCCCGAGTGGGCTTATCTTTTGTTAAAATGCTTATTAAAAGGGGATGCAAGATGTCATGCTGCAGGACAATCGGCAACTATCACTATCATGTGAATTTCCGTGTGTGTTTTTTGCCAGGATGAATTCTGTGCAAATAGACAATCTAATTACGTATCAATGAACAAGCTATATATATAGAGTGTCTCAAAAAATATACATACACTTATACGAAGATCGAAATCCTTTGAAATTAAGAGGGTGTGTCAGTATTTTGTTTTTCAGAGAATAAACGAATACATTCAACTTAAAATGGACGAAAAAGTATTAATACAGTGTCAAAATTGAACATTTCATTTTACTAAGTTCAGTTACATGTAGGTACATGCCACTATTGGTAGCTCTTTATTGCCACCAGATTTATATTTTAACTCCTGATTGTTACATAAAATAGACAAAAATATATTAATGCGATGGCAAAATCATACGTTGTAAAGTAAGATAGTTCGATTTTGCAACGGCATCGGGACGGGGAAACATTAGTGTTGAGAATCAAGTGGGAATTATTTTTCGTTTTCGGGGGTAAGATTCGGGTAGAGGGGTGGTTTCTACTTTCTTAGGCTCTACATGAGGGAGGACGTTTTTCTCCATTCGGGAGGTCAATAGCAACAGGGGGGCTTATTCATTTATATATACCTCTATTAGGGGTCTGAAAGAAGGGTAAACAATGTTGTTATTGCATTTGCTGTAATCCCTCTCAAGTAACGCTAGGTATTATTTCTAATCACAATACAAATTGGAAATGTTTTTTCAAGTCCTCACGAACTGAAATTTTCACCTGAAAGGAAAAATCGGTTTTAAATTTATATGAACACACCTTGACCTGAACTTTACTATTGTTTGAAAGAAAATTAGTTTCCCAGTGGATTCGAACGACCAATGTTCCGATTACCAATTGAGATACCAACCAACTGCACCTAGGAAGGATATCAAGTGCTGCCTTAATTCGTTTTTGCATATGAATCAATTTTTCTGACTTTCAAAATATTTGTCATTTCGAACACTAAAACTCTTACTCTATGTTCACAAATTTAAGAATCATTGTTTGTCTTGGTTTTCTTCAGAACAAAATAAGTTGCAGGGTTAATTCAAGTGTATATGGGAAGTTTAGAGTAATGCACTTTTACAGGCGTATTAGGGCGTGTTAGGGCGTGTATTGCATTGTATCAAATTTGAAGTGAAAATCTCCAGAAGATTTGCTTCTTGCGTATTTCAGAGCAATTTTTGAGAGTCAGTGCATTTTAAAATGTCACTGACAATAAATGTCTCTATGGAAAGACATAAACTTTTAAACTAATAATTAGTTGTGTTTAACGGAAGTTATTACGATATTGTTGTTTTTTTAAAGAGTTTATCATATTAGGAAAGAACTCTAAACACGCCTGCCCGAAGCGTTTTATTCAGAAAAATGTACTGACTTATACCTACCATTGGAATTAAACAGGGCTTCACTCTTTGTATAAGTACGTGTACATTTTTTTAGACCTCTTTTATCAATGCATGCTTGCCTGTATACTTATGGCCAGGTCTTGTGATAAACATTCGCCAAAGCATTGCAATCCAAGATTCAGAACGCTGTAGGAAGTGCCATTCTGCAGCACGGCCTGTCAGTACGCCAGAATCCCGATTCCAAAAGCCCGTTTCTTCCAACATCTAAAGCTCTCAACGAGATGAGTGAAAAGATTGGTGAAAGCACTTCAAAGAATTCCACAAAGCCAATTTGAAATTCCTTGGCATCGACACAGATTTTCTTCTGACCGCTCTTTTAGGCAATACCGTAGTTTCTCCCCGCAACACCCAATCCACCAATATCCCTGCCCTCCAACCTACCCAAACCAGTCACTTTGCTGTTGACAAAAGCCGGAAATATGAAATCTATTCTCCTTCTAACCAAATCCTGGAAAGAGTAGATATTTAAAAGAAAAATGAATACAAGAATAACACCAATATACTTGGAAGACAAAAACAAAACAAGATTTTATGTCTTTTTCGAATATTAAACAAGTGTTTCGACTATAGGATTTGTATCCAAAAACGATTCTAAAGAAATGATTGATCTAAGCTTGAAGGCTAGTATAAACAATTGGATATGTTTCTGTTTGCATCAAAATATTGCACATCTTAAAAGACTTGTAACAAACGTGCATTGGTGTCACCCCAAAGGGGTGCAAACGGGGCGTTCGATCTACTCGCTCAACCCTTAGATCAGGCCATCACACCGAGGTTTAGGGAGTAAGAAAGTCGGAACCTTGTAGTTAATGAAAAAAATAATGGTGCAATAAAGTACTGTTAGAGGTTGCGGAAGAAAATGAAAGAGAGGGTGAAAGTAGGAAAAATAGGAAAAAGCATACAATTACCAGATGAAAATGAAAAAAAAATCACCTGAACCCTACTTTGATATTTTTATATTCTCACAAACAAGGATTCACAATTCAGTGTGTACCGGAAATCAACAAACGATAATGACAACATAATATATATATATGAATATATATATATATATATATATGTGTGTGTGTGTGTGTGTGTGTGTGTGTGTGTGCATGTGTGTGTGTGTGTGTGTTTGCTTAGTTTTGTAATTTCAATGTCCTTCTCTCCTCAATTGAGCAAAATTACTTCATATCGTTTTATAAGAGTTTTGCTTTTTTGAAATCCCGATTATCTCTCTCCCCCCCTCTCTCTCTCCCCCTCTCTCTCTCAATATATATATATATATATATATATATATATATATATATATATATATATTTCACTAAACGAAGATATTCACTAGAAGATACAAATAACCAAATAAAAGAAACAATTCCATTACCCAGAGAACGAACACTCAAACTCTTTTAAAAAAAATAAACCCGGTTACATACTACTCATAACCACCATCCACAATAGACTTCCACTTTTGTCACATATAATTAATAAGCAATCAAATATATATAACCTAAAAACAGAACCCAAAGAAATATTCCAAGAACAATGCATCATCACCTAACGCAGATCCCAAACATTGAACACGATTTGCAGTAACACAATGATGAACAACAGTCTCACGTAACACCATCCCTAAGGCCAATAAATTCCTCTAACTTTACATCGAAAGGGATAACCTATGCAGCAACCAACAAAGCTCACAGACCCCTTCACCAGCTGCAACTAACAAGACTACATCTGCCATAAATCTAACTGCAGAAGCAAAAATACGATCTCCTACAATATAACATACGCTGACTGCAATATACAAGCAAGTCTGGTTAGCACTTCACCATTAGACTTTAATAACTGTAGGCACAGAATCAAATCACCCAATCATCCCAAATTACTCCCAGTGTCACAATATCTTTGCATCCCGGCCACAATTTCGGTACAGACGCTAGATTCACCATCACTTGAAAAAATTGGACTATAGGACTAATATTCTAGAACTGTATGATTGTACGTAGATTATTAAACTTGAAAATCTCTCCCCAAACGGACTCAACACTTGACTCAACAACCTAAACCATACTGATCTCTAACACCATAATACACTTATTCTCAATCACTCTATGCAGACCACCCACTATATACATTCTACCCAGCCCTAAGCAACCCTTAAGATACGTATAATTATATTCCCACAACAACCCCCATATACAATCTAAACCTTCACTCACATATAATCAATGACACAAACCTATATTATCCAATCCCTACCTGACTCCCCTTTTATGTATATCAAACTTTGGGAACCTAACACGGTTACCCAGATCCCTACCTATATGCTCCATTTTATTTGTACTATATATATATATATATATATATATATATATATATATATATATATATATATATATATATATATATATATATTGACGAAAGTTCTAGTCGGTAGCAATACTTATATGGAAAAATGCAATCATAAGTAACAAAAGCAATGTTATAACTTATGGGCAGCACTGTATTCAGTACTTGTATTCAGTAAGATACACATATCTTGTAATATAAAGAAGTATGGAATAGCAAAAAGTATTTCTTAAAGATTCTATCCACTTCACATTGTTAGAAAAATATTGCTTTATATTTCAACAATGGTCGCTTATTCTCTGATCGATGATTAGCGGAAAAATGATAACCCCACCCGCCATTCGGTAATATAAAGGCTATAAATTATTTACTCCGGGAACACAATGTGCAGAAAAAGATCTACTTCCGTAGCGTTTTGCTAAAACACTTAAAGATGCACATCACGATATTGCAAACATTGGATTGAGTTTGGGAGATGCAGAGTCCATTCTGAATAAGTATGGAATAGTAATCATAAATAATACAACATTATAAAAGAATACGAGTTCAAATTGTAATAGAAGACATCCAGGTTCTTTTTAAAGAATTTATCTCCAACATTATCACACAAACACAATTACACATACACACATATACAAATGTATTTGAACATAATGCTCCTCTATTCAGGGTTGAGCACTCTTTAAGTAAGGTAACTCATCCATTGTAAGCTTATGCAATGCTCTTCTACAGGAATAGAGCACTCTGGTGGATGAGGAGTTTCTGCGTAAATGAATATATTGCTTGAATTCAGCTCTACTATCCACCCAGTTCCGTAGTCCAGAGGTAGGATATCGGCTTCCAGGTCTGATGTGAGGGTTCCAATTCTGCCTCGCAGTACTGGATGGGAATAAGTGTATATATATATATATATATATATATATATATATATATATATATATATATATATATATATATACGAATTCCAAACCGAAAAATTAATTGAACAAGCCTAGCTGCTGCATTGTTAAAGTCCACACTAAATTATATTTCGACAGAAGATGATTGCTGTAGCTTTTGTATTGTATAAAAATGTTTTTTAAATCATATGAAATGCCTATATTTAAGTATAAATGTATTAATTCATTAGAATGAAATAGACCACTGCATATCTGTTGGATAAATGTTGTCGATTTGTGAGAATTTAGTTCGGGAATGTTGATCTTTAAACCCCCAGATTCGACTAGGGTTGCTCTTGTTGTTATTGTTACGGTAAAAACATCGAAGTCAACTCCAGACTCTGATTTGAGGTTGAAGAAAATGAGAAACTGGAAATCTTTTTTTTATCAGTAAAAATCTGCGATTTTAAAAGATATATATATATATATATATATATATATATATATATATATATATATAAATAAAAACTGTTTTTTTAATTTCTCTTCAGTTTGCATACAAAATTTTCATGAATGTCATCGAAGTCTTTTGGAGATATTCCAAAGTTGGTGGTTAGGGATCTTTGGCTCATAAATGGGGCCTTTCCGACGGGCTGTGTCATCTAAGTGATTAAGAGCGACGCCTAGTTGAAACATCCACTTCATCAGTTACAGGTTCGATTCCTGCAGTAGTCCTATTATTCTTTATCTGTTTAATATATTTTCGCTGTCAAGGCCAAGTTTCTCATTCTCTGTGTAACAACAGGAAGCCATTACAAATTGAGCTTCAAATAATATAACGCATTCTTGAATATTCTGTCGGGTTATATAATCATTCTATAATAAAATGTACGAATCGAATTATTTTTCTGACAACGTTTATTCTTTTTTTAAAATTTCTATTTTCATTTCAAAGCGTTTTGCTGTGGCTACGATGAACATTAAATACTTGTAAAATCATTTGAATCTGACCTGATGCCTGACACGCCACAGTGAAAAGCGTAATATACATGGAATTTATTTAGTTATTTTTCCCAAAACAGTCAAATCATCTAATTAATGACGTACACTCACATACACACAAACATGTGCGTGCACAAACAGCCTCAAAATGATAAATCAAAGCTATATGTTAAAGTCATCGCTTAGAGGAGGTGGTGTTCGATCAGCACTGCTGAGGAGCCATATTAATAGGATTGCCTTTTTTCAAATCTCCGAAACAGTTACAACTGATGATCTTAATAAGAAAAATTCAAACCTTGTACCATAATATCTGAAAATTATTCACACATAGATAGTACCATGGATTTATTTTTATATACTTAGTTTCGGAATCTGTAAAGCTTTGTTATATATATATATATATATATATATATATATATATATATATATATATATGTGTGTGTGTGTGTGTGTGTGTATATACGCACATCTCTGTTAGAAATACCTGGAATAGAATACACAATCAGCTTCCAAAATTGCTTGGAATCTTTTAAAATCGCAGATTTTTACTGATAAAAAAAAGATTTCCAGTTTCTCATTTTCTTCAACCTCAAATCAGAGTCTGGAGTTGACTTCGATGTTTTTACCGTAACAATAACAACAAGAGCAACCCTAGTCGAATCTGGGGGTTTAAAGATCAACATTCCCGAACTAAATTCTCACAAATCGACAACATTTATCCAACAGATATGCAGTGGTCTATTTCATTCTAATGAATTGATACATTTATACTTAAATATAGGCATTTCATATGATTTAAAAAAAACATTTTTTATACAATACAAAAGCTACAGCAATCATCTTCTGTCGAAATATAATTTAGTGTGGACTTTGACAATGCAGCAGCTAGGCTTGTTCAATTAATTTTTCGGTTTGGAATTCATTCCCCATCATCATCATCATCATCATCATCATCATTATTATCATTATTATTATTATTATTATTATTATTATTATTATTATTATCATTATTATTATTATTATTATTATCATTATTATCATTATTATGCAATCTCACATTTGTTGCCAGGTGGTTTCTGATGGAGATTTAGTAACAGCAAGTCTCCTCAAGTCTCTAGCCCTTCTCTCTTCGTCACATAGGTCACAGTTATGCTGCGGTTTACAGTTTCATATCAGTTGCCAAGTGGTCATTGCTGAAGGCTGAGTGACAATAAGTCTCCTCAGGTCTTCAGCCAACATCTCTCTCTTTCGCCTATCATGCTAGTGCTGTGGTTCACATTTCCGCTATCATTTCCTTTCCTCTGTTTGGCCACTGTTAACAATTAGTGTTGCAGTCTTTATATTTCTAGCACTTTCCTCAGTATCTGCGCAGTTCCAAGCAGTGCTGTGGTCTGTACAGTCTCAATTCTTCCTTTTATTCTGGGCTCCTCCAGTCTCGCCCTCAGTGTTTTGGTGACAGTTTCTAGTGCGCCTATGACTGGCCATACCCTGACTTTCATGTTCCACATCTTTTTCAGTTCTCTTGCCATCATCATCATCATCGTCATCGTCATCATCATCGTCATCGTCATTATTATTATTATTATTGTTATTATTATTATTATTTTTATTACTACTACCACTACTACTACTACTACTACTACTACTATCGAATGGTTGCTAAGATTTTATGGGCTACTTTAAGTTGTTTGACCATTCCTGAATATTCAAAACTATTCCCAGAATAACCTATGTAATCTATGTGCATGTGGGATGATGGAATATGACATATGTTCCCCACAACCTTCATAGAAACAACGTTAACATCATGCTGAAAATATAGGAATACTCAGTTGATCCCACGCAAAAGACTGTGCAAGAATATTCATCAGAATAAGGTTACAAAGCACTCGGTAAACAATTTAATATTCATGTAGCCACAACTGGCTCACTAATTCTCATATGGAAGCAACATGGTGCTATGATAAACATATATTGGAGTGAGGCTCTTCATATAATCTCCCAGCATGCTGCTTAGAGGATCATCAGAAAGGTGAGAAAACAAAACTGCCTCGTTATTATTCATTCTGCCACCCTTTGCCTTCGTTTCGATTGCTGTTTTTGTTTTTTTTTTGTTGTTTTTTTGGCAACTAGACACAGGCAGGCTTTTCTCTAGCAGTGAGTAAATAAATTAAGTGCGGATCGGATTGAACAATAAGATCCAAATTAGAATCGAACTCACAACACTCTAAACCGGAAGGTTGCTCACTTGACGCATGTACGTTCTTACCACTGATCTACTGGAACTCTGGGGTACACATCAGTCCAAGTAAAAACCGGTAAACTCGTGCCCTATCCCCAATCTCTTCAGCACTCTTTGTTATTAACTAGTTGTTAAGTCCAATCCATTTTTTGCTTATTGTAGTAAATGGAGTATTATGAAAAATTATTATTTTTATTTGTCCTTTCTACCTCCATCTTAATAGCCGTTGCTTTTTATCGCAAAATTTAGGCTGGATACTCTTCATCAGTGGGTAATTAAGATGAAAGCAAACAGTTGCTAAAAATTATAAATAATGATATATGATACAGCATTTACTAAAAACAAATAAATTAAAAAAAAAATAAACAAAGCATATAATATAGTTGGAAAGAAATATTCGATGATTAAAAGGTATCAAAAATAGTTGTATTTCGCCCAACAGTAACGTACTATGATTAATTCGGGTCCTGAAAATCTAGCAAACGCGCAGTGTTGACAAAAAATCATATTGTGGTACGGCTGAACATTTTTGAGGAAGATTTTGTTAAAGAAGGCGAATAATTCGGCAGTGTATCTTGGTCAGATGATACTGAACTCGAGTTATTTGTCCTCAGTTCTACCTGCAATGTTTGGGGGAAGCCAAATGAACCCAGAAAGCTGAAGTCCATTCACTTGAACTCTGTGTTACGTTATTGATATCACGATATTGGATTGCTTTTCGTTAAATGACACAGGATTCCTTCCACGTCATTGAAGGGGAGATGGATGGACCGAGTGATTTTACAAGAACATCTTCCCTCCACCAAGAAACTAACTTGAAATGTGGTTGGGTTTTCCAGCAAGATGACAACCAAGGACATGCCACTTGCGAGACTAAAAATTGGCTGAAGGGGGAAATATTTATGTTCATGATTGGCTTAGTCATTCTCAGAATATAAATACCATCAAACATTTGAGTTGTGAGAGGATCTGTACTGGAAAACGTCAATCAATCAATTTTGCACAGCCGAAAAAATATGAGAAGATTGATGCAATACATCTCTCGACATCTGTGCAAGTCTGGTGACCGGCTACAAAAAAAAAAAACGTTCAGAGGCTGCTATAGCAAACAAAGTCTACGTGACAAGATATTAGGAATTGGATATTAACCGATGTTATTGAATTTACACCGATGAAAGCTTTTACTTTCAGTTCATATTATTTGTAAAAGTTGGGAGCTTGTCGTATAAATATTTTTATATAGATCTGACATTTAGAAATACAGCTAATTTGTAAATGAACTATACTTATGGAGAGGGTTGAGTACTTATTTGCCTCAATGTAGCTTATAGGAATAAATATGCGAAAATTTACACCTACAGAGTACCATTAAGATAAAGTGTGCCCTCATCAATTTAATCATATCAGTCTTTAATCGTTCGTTGTTGGACATAAATCTTCCCTTGGATTCTCTGGACCACTCTATCTCTTAACCTGTCCATTGGGATCCATGTTGTAAGCCATGATGTCAATCTGTTGTTTGTCATTCTTGCAACATGACCAGCCCATTGCCATTTGAGTTTCCGGATGGATTTTATGATGTCTCAGACTGTTTCACTTATATATTGAGCAATTTTCTGATTTTTTTTAGCTCAATATCAGATAGATAGACCACAAGACAGTGCAGAATATTGAGAAAACAACGGGAGTCCCAGATATCAAAGAATCTGTTGGAAAACTCAAACGGCATGGGATTTTGATTGTGCAAATCATGGGGGTTATTGGACCATACCTTGCCACGTTGGCCTATGACATGATAAGGGGTCTGGTGGACAGAGTAGCCTGAGAGTTCCACCTGGCACCCATTATGCCCGCTCAGGAAAAGGCAGATATTGGTCTTAGCAGCATTGTAGAGGATAAAATCAGATTCTTTTCTTCCCCTGGTATCATAGTTCTGATTTCTACCCCAGTCAATTCATATACTCAAATTATTAAAACAAGAGGTAAGCTAGGCAAAGTTAAGACTGGCACATTCGAGTTTACATCAGGGTCGATCTTTCTCACGTATGAGTAAATTATTTATAATCGAGTCCGACTTGTTTAATTCTACAAGTACTTACATAAGACTAAAGGTTTTAGTTTGATCATATTTTTCTCTAATTTCAAAGTTTCTTACTTAGTAAGAGTCTACAGAGGTTGTACTTGGGTAATTTGGCGTTAATCTGGAACTTCTGCTTTTAGTCGGTTGACTTTTTGACATTGATAGTTTATTTTTTGAATTGTTGAAAAAGTTAAGGCTCATGGCTTATTCCACATTCTAAAATGAATATATTGTCTATCAACCGAGGGTCATCTTTATTTGAGACGGTAAAATTCGACGCTAAATAGACTGGCTGAGCTGCAGCGCACAATCTGGGAACCCCTGTCTTGGGATCTCCTATCTCTTATTCCAACATTTGATCCCTCATTTTTCATGTCCCCTCTCTTGCCCTTCGTACCTTTCTCCTTATCTCCTCTGTCTTTCTCTTCCCCTGGTTAAATTCACCTCCTGCTCTCTCCTTTTCAACCTCCTTCCCTTTATCTCTCTCCCCTCTCTCTCTCCACCTGTCTCTCTCTCTCTCTCTTTCTGTCTATTTTTTTTGTTCACTCTTTTGACGTGACTCACTTGTATCTCCCGCACACGCTTATTTCGCTCTGCCCAACCGGAAGATCTTGACTGTTACAGTGTCATCCGCGCAGCCTCCAAGTCCTACTTGAGCAGAGCGCTGTCAACTGAACCGGAAATCCCCCGTGACAAGGGGCCCGACACCAGAGGTTGAGGATTGGATGCTCGATTATGACGTCACTTGCATTTTCCTGACGCGAAGCACTCTGCCTGTCGGATATGTCCACTTCAGTTAGTGTTAAAATGGCGTTAAAGCAAGTTTATGAATTAAGCAGTAGCACGTCTTTTCCGAATTCGAAGATGAGATTCACGTGTTAATTTTTTAAAATGACCCCCAGCGACGATTGGCACATCTGAATGTACGCGTGATTAAACAAACTTCTGGGAGACATCACTCTACCGTCAATACATTGCAAATAATGTTATACGATAAGCACTCGTTTCCCCCGCTATCCGAAAGTAGGGCATCCTTTCGTAACGTGAAATGACATAAAGTGAATGATCGATCGAAAATTCAAATTATATACGGGAGATTTGTCACCGTTCCCAAACTCCCAGATAACTTATTTCTATGTACGACTGGTTAAAGCTTAGCACAACATCTTTACAAATCCTCTTGGAATCTTCTGATCCCTTGTGGGTATAAGTTGCTCATAGATGCACAGAACGAACCGTGATGAAGCATAATTGCTCACAGACAGTTTTAAGCAATAATGGCTAGATGCCATTCGTATGAGCAAAGAAAGTGGATCAAAGTGATTTTCGTAAATAGGGATAGATTCAGGGAAACTGTCAACTAAAACTGTCACAAAAACTTCTAACACAAGTTTCTCCAGTTTTTACACCTGGCTGGATATATATGTGTGGACGTATGTATCGCACATAAAGGCCACACTATCAGACGATTTCAACATGTACTCCGTATTATGTCGAGAGAAAAAAATCTCCCCCCTAAATAGGTTTTTTGTGGTGAGTTCTATATACAATGTAAGTTTATGCTAAATCAGTCCTTTACTGCTAACACACTTGTTTGATGTTTTTTTTTGGGGGGGGGATTTTTGTTTTTTCTGTTTTTTCATTGATCACCACAAAATGGCATACTGCCAAAACATAATGATTAGATGATAGTTACTATTGAGTGACTAATTGGGCCCGAATCTATTAAAAATTACTGCACTTACCGGTCTAGGATACCCATTTTACCAGGAAATAAGTGCCGAAAAAAAAAACAGCATTATATCGATTGTGCTGGTATTTTGCAGAGAAGGTCAATAATCCATATCTCTAACTCTACAAGTATTCATTACAATGAAGTCCGAGAAAATCCTCAATCATTGAAGGATACGTGAAGAACGAACTCTGTACGATAAATATGGACTTGATGTGTAGTTTTCTAGGTACTCATCTACGACACATTGTCTAAGTATCTATCTGTATTGTAGTAGACCATACTTGTAACGCTCCCAGAGAGATTCGAAATAGGTACAATAGTAATAGAATGCATGTTCAGTCTACTAACTACTAATCGTCAACGAAGGAGCTAAATCCTTATCTGTATTCTTGATTGGATGTAAGTTCATTACCAAGCTTATCTTACTCTACTAAAATGCCATAATTGTTAGAGACCCAATTGTATTTTCTGCATCTCTAATTTGCTTACTAATAATCCACGGTCAGGCGCCCATATATCTATATTAATCATTTATGCGTTTTTTATTATCAAGCTTAGTTCACTTTACTACAAGACCATAATTGTAAGGCATGCAGATAAGATCGTAATCGCTACCGTTAACTCTTAAATTCATGAACAGCTTGACAACACTTCTGCTTACAGTAAAACTCTTCTATGAATATATGATTTTTTTTAAGTAACGGAGCTCTTCTGTGAATAGAACATGAAAAAATTATAACTTTCCTGAAGCTCAAAGGGAGATGGTTTAATCAGAAATTATCTTCCTTGCATTGACATTCAATTGTTTTCTTATAAATCCAAAAGTTAATCCCCATTCAACTTGTAGTACAGTTTAATTCCAAGAAGTTTAAGGTTATCAGAACTAAGTTATAGTGAACTGTTTATTTATAATAAGCTTTGACAAACCAAGAGCTCAATGGTTGGTTTACTATACAGCCATAAACTTGATTGCATTGGGTCTAGTAATAGAAGGGTTTCCAAGTTCTACTGTATTTAGGAACAGCCTTAAATATTACTTGGCTTCTGTCTCACCCTCCCTTTCATCTAAAAATTATTCCTCGTTTCTGTGACTTGATCTCTAATTTCCTGAAGTAAGAGCGTATTTCACGATCATTTTGAGCATAAATTTGAATTCAAAATGCCTGGCCTAGGGAACAATAGACTCATTGATATCTTGAAGATCCCTTGTAAAAATGAATACTAGAATTAATAAGTCAAATCAAATAGATTCTATGCTTTTTTGAAAGGAAAATATTTGATGATTTTTATTTCTGTGTATAAATCATCAAACTTTTCAGTAATGTTCAGATCACTATCCAGTAATCTGCAACGAAATGTCCAAATTTCAATCTTTTTGTTAAGAGAAGGACTTGCTTTTACTTTCACTTTCACCTTGTGTGGGGCATTCAAGGAGGGTCGAACTCAGTAATAGAATTGGAAGAGAAAGCAAGCAAAAAAAACCGAAAAAAACAAAAACATACTTCTAAAACATGTGTAAAACAGATTAACTGCACGGATGGCAAGGGAAAATAATTTACTGATGAGAATCTTATTCGGTGTTGTAGAAGTTACACACACACACACATGCATATATATATATATATGTATATATATATATATATATATATATATATATATATATATATATATATATATATGTATGTATGTATGTATATATATATGTATGCATATATAGATAGATTGATTGATCGATAGATAGATATTAATATATTCTGTAATAACCTCCTTGAACGTTATGTGTGAATTGAATTCAATGTAACATTCCATTTTTGTTCACGCCATGTTTCAATCAAATTAGGTCAAAATAGTTATTAAATTCATAAAAATTGAAAATCGTAATTTGATTATTTAATTGAAAGCGTTTGGGTCTTGGTTATTTCGTATCAAGCCAAACAAAAACATTGACCAAAAATAGACTATGACTTCAACCAAAACCAAAACGAAACCCCATGATAATCAGTAAAATATATAATAAATTAGGATCCGTAAAAAGAGGTAATTAACAGATTTAATATCTGTCAATGCTTTCTACGGCTCTTGGGAGGCTTCTCTGCGGTGGCTCTTTGAAATCGCGCTTCATAACGAAGCACAGGGGGATGACAAAACAAAACAAAACAAAAACAAAGATGCGTCAATACAGTTAATATTTTTATGTAAAATTGCATTTCTAATTTCAATAATACACAGTCTTTGTTTTGAAGCAATGTAAAATAAAAAATATCATATAAAACTTCATTTCAACTCAGTGTTGATACTTTCAATGTAATTTCTTAGATGAAGCTTTCTATTTATTAATAATTTTTGAGTAGTCTTTTGCCATAATTTGGCTGCCTTTTATCGATTCCCCATTGGTTTTGAGAGTTGCAGTAAAAAGCAACTGACACTAGGAAATGTATGGTTATCTGTTGCGAGAACAAAAGTGCATTCATCATCACAGCATCCACACACACACACAAAAAAATTTGCCATGCTGTTAATGCGCATAAATACTCAAACTGGTTTGAAATAGACTGTACTTATCATTAGAGAAAAACTGTTTACTTCTAGTGAATGAGTTTGTTCGCTGCATGTTAATTCTGACTTTCTCGTGGCAAACATGACACTACCCTAGTTGAATCAGTAGAAAAAAGATCCAGTAATACATCCGTTAGCGCTGTATATATTTTCCTAGAAAAAAATTCAGCGCCAGACAAAATGGTGATATACAGGGTTATTTTGAAATAGCATGTAGATATGATGTTTTCAGTACACGAAGTTGCAGGCTCTTTCCCGACAGTTAAAAATTCATGAGAACTTTGGCAAGATATTTGGATGTATGCTGGTGAATGCATGAGTGCGAATCAGTTTCTTACATCATTGCATACAATTATTATCATATCATCATAACGTATAGTGCCAGCAATCACTTTAAAATACACGATGTCGTTGATTAGCTTTATTTAGATGGAATGGGTTAACGCTCATTTGGTAGCAATCTTCGGGAGCTGGTGGAATGAAATATCACTCGGTGTCAATGTATATTGCTAATTAAACTAGGAATTAATCAGAGAGCGCATAGATAAATGTATGGGAAAAACGGAGGAATATCCCTCAATCAAAAATAAATTCTTGGATTCGTCTAACCACTTCTTCCGGACCCCATTACCTACCTTTCCAAAAAATGTTATTGGAATCCATTGAGTACTTCCGGTGATATCGTGTGGACAGACCGATAAACAGACAGACAGATGCAACAAAATGAATATACCTCTTTTGCTGAAGGAGGTATTATTATGTATGTGTATGTGCACATTTTCACACGCATGGTACCCTACCTGAAAGGTACAGTATTCAGTCATTTCGAACACAGACCATGGTGTTGCCTTGAAGAAAGCCAGAGAGTTGACCTTCACATGTACTTCAGCAAAACAAAAAATCATGTCCAACAATCACGTCAGAAAAAAAACTCTAAATGATTGAAATCGAGAATGCAGAACTGGAGAAAGGAGACCACTACATTTATCTAGAATAATGAATCTCTATGAAATCCTCAGGGGAAGAAGAAATCAAGCGAAGTATCAGTCTAGGATGGCATAACTTTGACAGAGCAAGAACAACAACACCCAAAAAAACCCAAAACATTCGCACAAAAGAAAAAAGATGAACAACAAATGCACTCCCCTGATAGTCACCTACGGAGCTGACACACAGAACTTAACCGAGAGACTGATTCTTGAAATTGAAAACCATGCAACGTGAGCATGGAAGAATCTTGCTTAACCCCACATGATGAGATCAGAAGACAGGGTAATATATCGGGGGTTGGATAAGAGTAGGAGACATTATAGAATCCATTGAAAAACACATATGGCAATGGGCTGGTCATGTTGCAAGTACGGCAGACAACTGATAGACCTCACATCTCACGATAAGTATTCCAAGAGATCTCGTGCAGAATCAAGGCTGGCAGAATACAAAATAGAAAGACGAACTAGACAAGCTCAGAGAGTATTGCCTCCTAGACGCCCATGGAAGAGAGGAGTAGCGATCCCTGGGGCAGGTCTAGATCCAACGATTAAAGAATTATGATGATGATGATGATGATGATGATGATGATGTCTGGAATTTAACCTAACTAAATTTATTGCAACAGTGTTATAGCGATTTAGCGTTAAATGGGGTCGCGCTTAGCGGGTTAATATTATATTCCAGTGCATGCTGTGTATCTATCTGACGTCCATGCTACAGAATAACATTTTCAAGGCACCGGGACCAGTTTCTCATAAACAAGAACTTCTCCAATTAGGATGAGATTGAAAAGACTTCAATGGATTCATTGGTTCTTTGTATGAAGAATTCTTTTGGAAAGGAATAGAAGACTTGCTTCTAATGTGGAATGAATGAAAGCAAAAGAAAAACATTTTGATTGAATAAATGATTTTTATTTATTTATTATTTCTTTTTTTTTTGGAAGTCATTTTTGACTTTATTTTGTTGAAATAAATCGGTAATTTCATGCCAAGTCACTTGGAAAAATTGAGTGCACACATTTGTCTGGAAACGAATGTCGTGTCCATTGTGACGAGCCGAGCATGTCGTAGTGCATTATCTGGACGTGTGAAGTGAGAGATTTTTTTTGTACATGTTCGAACTGAACAACAGTTGGAAAATATTAATGAGTTTTTAGTCACCAACATTCAGCTTGGAGCTGAGGTTTACTGAAAGAGAGGAGTCCGCACTTTCTTCTCGTTTCTCCCCTTCTATCTTCCTCTCTTCCCCCCTCTCCCTCTCTCTTTCTCTCTCTCTCTCCCATTCTCCTTGTCCTTTTTTTCCTTTTTTTTCTGTGATCTTATCTTCTACTCTCTTTTTGTTTATCAAATTTTCTTGCATTTTCTCACCTTGTTTTGTTTTTTATTTAAATTTGTTTCTTTCTTACTCTGTCCAACAACCTCTCTTCATCTCTCTCTTCCTTCTCTTGTATGGTCTCTCTCTCTAGTATATGCTTCTCTCTGTCAATCTTTCTTCCCTTTTTTCCAACTCATCTCTTCGATTCTATACCTTCCCCTCTCTTCGTCACTTATTTTCGTATTCCTCCCTGTTTTCGAAACTCTCTCTATTCCTCTCTTTTGCCTCTTTTGCTAAATCACCTTCCCTATTTCTTTCGCTTCTCTTCGTCTCTTTGGCGATTTATGTGTCTCTCTTTTTTTTTTCTCACTCCACCCTCCATTTTCCTTTCTCTCCACCTCTCTGTGTGTAAAGGAAAACTCCAATCCAAGTTAGAGTTGAACTAGAAGAATCTTCACTATATTTAGGCGGGTAAACTCTCCACTGTTAGACTACCTCGTCACGTTAGATCAAAGCATAAATAAAATTAACATTTTCCTACCGTGATCTTGAAACACAACAAAGTGATTGATAGGCAGCTCTCAGATTGACTGAGCTGAATAGACAAGTCTTATTATATGCCCACGAATATATTAATTATATATACAATACGAAAGGTTTTTAGAAATCATCTTCAGTTGAAATAGAAGTAGACAGGCTGGCCAAAAACATTATTCTTTCTCTTTATTTAAGGTTTGCCTGTACGCCTTCCCCACTTCTTTCTCTCTCTCCACCTAATCTCTCTTCCGTTTCCCCAGTTTCTCTCTCTTTCTCTCTTGTAATGATGTCTCTCTAACTATCTATCAGTCTCTTTTTTGTCATTTTCCTCCCTCTTATCTTATTCTGATTTTTATTCACTCTCTTAGTCTCTCTACTCCTTACATCTTTGTCGATCTCTTCCCCTTTCTCCATTTGTCTCTCTCTTCTTAGTCTCTATGCCTCTGTTGCACCCTACATCTTTGTTTTATTCTGTCTTTCCTGTATTCTCTCAGTCTCTCTCTATCTCTCCATCCCACTATTTTTGTCAATCTCTCGCCATTTTTCATCCATCTCATAATTGCTTTGTCTCTCACTCCCAGAATTTTTTAAACTTCATTTTCATATATTCTCCTTGTCTTAATACATTTCTCTCTCTCTTTCTCTCTCTCTCTCTCTCTCTCTCTCTCTCTGTCAATGTTTAATCTTTCGTTCATATGCTATACTCTCTAGCCCCCTCTCTCTCGCCATCTCGCTACGTTTACCTCTCCGTCACCCTACCTTGCTCACTCTCACACTTTGTCAATCTTACCTCTTTTCTCAATGTCTTTCACTTACTTTGTCGCATTGCCCAATCTCTCAGTATCAGTTTTATTCTCTCATACCCATTCTACTTCTATGTTTCTCTATCCCCTCTCTCGTTGTCAATCACCCTTCCTTTCTCCATTCCCCCTCTTTCTCTATGTTTCCACCACTCTCTATCTGCCTTTCTTTCATTCTCATATTCCTCTTCTCTCGTCGTCTCTATCTATCTCTCTCACTCCACCAATCTCTCTTTCTTTTTCCTCATCTCTTCCCCTCTATTAGTCTCATGCAAATGTCCGTACTCTCACTTATCATCTTCATTATTCTCAGCATCCTTCCAATGTCTGTCGTTGAACAAAAACTATCCCCAAGATTCGCCAAATATCTCCGTCGTCGGCTCAGCGGTGTCAATATCTCCTGAACTTGTCAAAATCGCCACGCAATCCCATGTTCTGCCGGTCGAAATTTCACATATGTTCTCTGGGGATCCACGTTGTGACTCGTGGTGTCCAGTGGTTTCCTGACATTCTAGCAACATGACCTGTCCATCGCCATTTGAGTCTTCTGATAAAATCTATGATATTTATGATTCTTGTTTTTTCTCTAAACTTAACAGTCTTGTGGCCTTACCGTGAGATGCTAAGCATAACCCTCTCTCCTGCACAAGTTGCCTGGTTCTCATTTCGGGGGAACAGAACATATTTACTTGAATATATATATATATATATATATATATATATATATATATATATATATATATATATATATAATCACAACAAAATGTTTTTCCAGATATATATATATATATATATATATATATATATATATATATATATATATATATATATATATATATATATATATATATATATATATAATTGCTCTGTATATTTTCCTGTCAATGTTGGCTGTTTATTATTTTGTAAAACATATTTACACTGAATTTATTTTTCAAAAAGATGTTCATACTACATCTTATAGACCCTCTGTTGTGGAGGGTGCATACGACTGACTGAGCTTTCAATTGTCAAGACTCTATTGAATAGAGATAGTAATATACAACACCCCTTTGGAGAATATGTAACTTAAATGAACCATTTTATTCATTCATTTTGTGAGACATGTTCGGAAAGTATCCAGCCATTGAATATCAATGGAAAATCAACAGTTCCGTGGCTTGGAATATTGGAAAAGAAGTCTTGCAGCATCCTCCATATTCACCTGACATTTCTCCTACAGATTAGCATCTTTTGAAGCATTTTGAACTTCATAACCAAAGTAAGAGGCTCAATAAAAAGAAACCATAATTCATATGTTTTGCTGGATTTGCGACTACTGAACCTAAATAATTTATAGTGATAGTATATTATCTTGAGAGGATCTTTGCGAAAGTTCATTGCTTCAAACTGGTCCTATCTTATCAAACTTTTTTTTCTTGTTTATATCATCCTTCGTCTTACAATTCATGAACCGACATTTCATCTCCGTAGCAACTCAAGAAGAAATGTTTTATATCAGAATAGTGCGCCCAATAAGAACTAGCTACGAAAAAGGTTCACCAAAAGAGTCGAGTGGCAATTTGTAATACTTTCTCTGAGCTAAGCAGAGAAATAGCAAGATGTCAAATCTTTATACTTTATTTGAGCTTAGCGTAGAAAAGAGGCGCTTTGGCTCCAAAAGGCTACTTGTTCAAATACCTGTCAGTGCTAGAGCTAGAGTTTAAAGTTAGGTTCAGGGTTAGTTTTTTTTCTCGTATAATCTACAGAGATATAATAGGATCTTACACATAGATGACTTCACACTTTTTTTTTAATAGCTTGAGTGTGTCTCTTGTGATTTTCTGCTTAGCCCCCATCGGTCTATTTTTTTCTGTCCATCAGATCTTTTTTCTGGTATCTCTTTTGCAAACAGCTCCTCACTGGCTCGCTCTTTCAGGTTATAACAACTTGAGAGGTGGTCATTTCACAAAAAAAAAAAAAAAACTTACCCGGGGCCATTTTTGTGCTTAATTGAAACCCAAAGATGATTCTTCGGAATCTTCCCACATCGATTTTGCCCGTTTAACCCCCAAATCTTTGCACGTTTACTTTTTTCCTCTTTCCCAAAGGCAACCACCGTGGAGCCAGGGTTTGCAGGATAGTCTCATCGACTTGGACCCCCCCTCTCTCTCTCTCTCTGTTGCCCCTTTCTCTCTCATTCTCTCTCTCACTATTTTGTTCTCTGTCTTTCTCACTTTCACACCCACACCTACACAGTAACGCACTTCCTTCTCTCACCCAATGTTTCAATATGCTATAATCGTCTCCCCTCCGACCTTACACCTTCTCTTCCCCGACCCTGATGTAACCCCCAACTTAACATGATGCACCACCAGGAACTCTCCTTCATTTATCACCCCCATCCCCACGTACAACAACCCCGGACCCCGATTGTAACAAGACATCGCAACCAATTCCTCTCACTGCTGTTTCCTTTAAATCACTCCAAAACTCTCGCACCAAGTCTCGCGAGATATATTTCATCTCTACCATCACTGACAACCTCCAAAAATAGATAAAAATGAATAAAGTTAAAACCTTACCCACCTTGAGAATTCTTCCATAAAGATTTTATTCTTTTGAAACAATAAAGGCCTTACTCTCTCTGGATTTTGTTCATCATTTCTTTCTTCTTTCTCTATTTTTTTCTTTCGTTCGTTCTCTCTTCTTTCATTTTGCTAGTTCGTTCGTTCCTCTCTGTCTTCTGTCCCTTACTTTCTCCCTTTTTTATTATCTTCTTTCTTATTTTCTTCGTTTGTTCATTCTTCCATTCCTTTCCCTTTCTTTCCGTCGGACCTTTTTTTTTCTTTCTCTCTTTCTTTCCCTCATTCTTTTTTTTTCTCGTTAAATGCTTTCAAACAGAATTGAAGAAAAAAAAAGAAGAAAATCATCAGAAAATTTAAAGACCTTTATTTTTGTTGTTTCTGTCTCTTTCTTTCTATTTATCTGTGTCTCTCATCTTCCCTTCCTTTATTTCTTCTCCTTCTTTTTCATTGAATGCATCTGACATTCCTTTTCATCTTTCTTTTTTTGTCTCCCTTTCTTTCCTTTTTTTCTTTTTTTCTTTCTTTCATTATTTCTTTAATGTCCTTAGATACATCTGACCTTCTTCTTTCCTATCCTCCCCTTCCTCTATTCATTTCCTTCTTTCTTCTTAAATACATCTGACCTTCCTTTTTTCTTTCTTTCTATTTTTCCTCTTCCTTTTTTTTCTTTTTTCTTTCTTTATTCATTTCTTCCTTTCTTTGTCCTTAAATACATCTGACCTTCCTTCTCTTCTTTCTTTCTATCTTTCTTCTTTCTTTCTTTTTCTGTCTTTCCTCTTCCTTTCTTTCTTTCTTTCTCTCTGTCTTTATTCATTCCTTCCGTTCTTTGTCCTTAAATGCATCTGACCTTCCTTTCTTTCTTTCTCTTTCTCCCCCTTCCTTCATTTCTTTCCCTCTTCCTTTCTCCTCAAATGTATCTGACCTTCGTTTCCTTCTTTTCTTCTGTTTTTCTTCATTTCTTTCCCTCCGTCTTTCCTCATATCTTTCTTTCATTCTTTCTTTCCTTCTTTCCTTCTTCCATGTCGAATGCTTCAGAGAAACAGCATTGAAAAGAATAACAATGAATTAAAGATTCGAGAATAAAAAAAGCAAAACTGTTCATTCCTTTTTTTTCTTTTCTTTTTTTTGATGTTGTTCTTTTATCGTATTTTCGTACTTTTTTTTCTGTCTTTGTCAATCTGACCCGACCGATGGGTCGGCCTGTTCCACGCAAAAACAACAGGAGTGTCGAGATAGCGGTGGTGGTGGTAGTGGTGGTAGTAGTAGTAGTAATAGTAGTTGTAGTATTTGTAGTAATAGTAGTTTTGATGGAGGAAGGATGAGGTTGTAACGTTGTGGACGGGGTGGGGACTGGAGCTGGGTATTCTTTTTCTTTCTTTTTCTCTTTCTTAGATGGGGAATGGTGGGGATGGGGTAGAGAAGATGGCACAAAGGTGGCGCTGGCATTCGCGTCGGTGCCACTAGTGAGAAAATAATGGTAAGGATGAATAAGTCAGAATGTGTTCAGCATAAAAGAGTTTGAAAATTCTCTCTCTCTCCCCCCCTCTCTCTCTATCTATCTATCTATCTATCTCTCTTTGTATATATATATATATATATATATATATATATATATATATATATATATATATACAAGAATAGAATTGCTTTAGAATGAGTGGCAGGGTTGGATTTAGAAGAGAAGAATAAACAAAATACGGGTCCACAAATAATACAATGAGGAACCGATATACTATTATCATTATTATTATTATCAGTACTACTACTACTACAGCTATCAATAATATTATCATTATCATCATCATCATCATTATTATAACTGCTATGAATTTTATCACTATTAACAACAACAACAACAACGAATAATAATAATAAAAATAATAATAATAATAATAATAATAATAATAATAATAATAATAATAATAACTATAATAATAACAATAATGAGAAGAAGAAGAAGAAGAAGAAGAAGAAGAAGAAGAAGAAGAAGAAGAAGAAGAAGAAGAAGAAGAAGAAGAAGAAGAAGAAGAAGAATGCCATCGTCGGCATCATCATTATTTTAATTTTACTGTCAAAAGGTTCATGATACCGTCCACATGAATAAACCTTCATGTGTATCCATACACACAAACAACACACATACACACGCACACACATACGTATATACGGATGCATGCATACTGATAGATAGAAGTGCCGGTTAGCGACTCTACGATCCGAGGTAGAGTTCACAGATCCTCTACTCCCAGGCAGAATGCCGATCAATACGTGAAAAAAATTCGGTGATTTTGACGGGTACTATGCTAATAAGAAAATGACACTTTAGTCAAATAATTAGTGGATTCTGAAAACATGAAACTAATAGTCCACAATTACAGCATGGATTACAGGTCTGAATAGTCACTCAATAGGGAGCGTAGCACCATCAACATCCTTTGGCAGAATGCAGTAGAAGAGGTGATCAATTAAGAAATTGGGGGACAATGAATAATTTACTTCGCTCGCCTTTTGTTGGATTAGAAAAAGTCCAAATCTCCAACGAATGAAAAACAAGCACGATTCCTCTTTGGAAGGTTGACGTAATGTCTCTTTTTCACTCGTCAGCCTTGTACCTTACTTGCTCAGATTGAAAGAGATATCAACGGTCTTGCATCTCGTTGACTTGAAAACCTTGGGCCCTAATTCGCAGAAAAGTCCAATAAGTTCGAGGATCACAGAAAACAGGGTACATAGGGCATTGCAGACCCAGTTTCCTTCCCCACTTCTCAGATGACATTTTTTACTCTCTCTCTCTCTCTCTCTCTCTCTCTCTGATCGCGGATCAAGAAAGATCCTTTTGGCCATTTCTTGTTTTATTTAGAATTAATCGAACCCAAAGGTGAATTCAATCCGTTCCGTTGCATACACTCCATTGAGCTGATTAGAAACGCCAGCTTTTGAAACTTTTCGATTCATTAACTTCAAAAGCGAAAAGAAAAATGATGGATCAAAACTTGAAAAACAAAACAAAACAAAAAAAAAAAAACGAAAAACATCTCGTTAAATCCGGGAGATCGAAGCTTTAAGGTTACAAGGAGACTTGGAAATCTTAATAACTTTAATATTAAACATGAAAAAAAAAAAAGAAGAAAATCGACTTTAATAGGCCAATCGTTGATCTGATACCCGGGCAGACGAACGTGCTATTGCTGTGAGGTTGAACCTCACGGGTACAACAATCGCTTGTCCTTATATCAGACAAAGCTAGGTTGATTGAATAATCGTCAAATACCGTTAGTGCTCCCAGCAAGAGGAGCAGAATTAGCGAACCGTGTTCGAATTCGCCGGTCACTGTTTATATTTTCGCTTTAATTGATTTATATATATATATATATATATATATATATATATATATATATATATATATATATATATATATATATATATATATAGAAAGACAGAGAGAGAGAGAGAGAAAGAGAGAGAAGGGGACATAAGTGTGACACATTAATCTGACAAGAAAAATAGTGTGAGGAAATAATTCGACGAACATTCCTTCCTCAAACGTTATCACCGGACATTATTCATCACACCACTGTCCCTTTTTGCGTAGGGAAAAGATCTGAAACGAAGGTTTCGATTCTACATCGTGGTACTGGGAGAATGTCAGGAAATTTCAGGAAAGTATTTTAGATATTCGATGGATAGTCAAAAGAACTTCTGCTCTCAACGATCTAATTCCTTTGAAAACGAATTTGCGAGCCAAATGCAAGGCTTGTCATTTTGATTTCTGGATATGCAGTTCGTCTTCCAAAATGTTCTTGTATGTAACTCTCATTTGAATACTTATGACAAGTATTGCATATGAATCAAAGATCGTCCAATAATACATAAATACTGTGTCAGTGTTCGATAAACTCCTAAATAAAGATAGCAGCCATAACTCATGAAAAAGTTCCGGCATGTCTCCGGGGTTGAAATTGTAACGTAACAGCTGTTACACCTCTAGTTAACCTTGACAGAGGTCAATTTCATATTGCAATAGGAATCAAAAACATTCATACATCAAAATGAACATAAACACGTGCCCATACCCCAACATTCACACACGCACATACGTATATATATGTGTGTGTGTTTAAATTTGTATATTATGAATATATATCTATATGTATGTATACATATCTATATGTATGTCTCTCTCTCTCTTTCTCTCTCTCTCTCTCTCTCTCTATATATATATATACACGTTCTCGTATATATTTAATGGCAAGCATTAGCTCATATACGCAGGCAAAATACCTTTTCAAGTTCTTTTAAATGTACATAAATATTTTTGGGCATTTTTTATCGAAACCCACACAAAGATTTCAATTCAATTTTTTCTAAAGCGAAGCAATTCATTTGATAAAAATCGATTCTACATTCTAAATCAATCCATTTCGAACATTTCATTGAAAGAAACGTACAAAATCGCCTGATCAATCAGTCTATAAACTGGAATTCGGAGTCGAAAGTCGGTCACCTTTAAATGAAAGAAGTTTGGATTAGAAAGAGGAGAAAAAAATCAAATAGTTTTTGAAATGTCCTAAAATATCTGAAGTAATCTGAAGAATGATGGGAAATATTAAAATAATGGAAAGAAAAGAAAAGGAAGAATTACGTGAAAGAGAGAGAAGGGAAAGAAGTATTTGAAATGAGAAAGAAAACGGAGAGCAAACATAGGAAAGAAAAAAAAAGACAAAAAAAAGAAAAATCGAGAAGGAAAGAAAAAGGAAAGGGAGGAAAAAAAGAAACAGAAGAAAGAAAAGGCGACGAAATGATAAAGAAATAGAATACAAAGAGAGGCTGGAAGAAAGAAAAAAGATAGAAAGTAAGTCATGTGGACTGAAAGAAGAATGAAAGACCAACAGGAAGAATGAAAGACAGAACGAAGGGAAGAAAAAAAGAGGAAGATAGGATAAATGATAATGCAGAAAGAGCTTATAAAAATACTGAGGGTCGAATTCGAAAAAAAAAGAGAAGGTAGAGACGGAAAGAAAGAAAGAAATTAAGAAAAGAAAAAAAAGAGAGAAAGAACGAGAGGAAGAATAAATGATTTAATACAAGAAAAACAAGGAGAAGGGAAGAAACAAGACTGTTCGGTTTTGTGATCTGAGAGATGGTCAAATGACCATACTTGATCCATCCTGGCATTTTCATTGGATGAGGCGGTACCTAGCGGTGCCTATTTATTGTCTAGGAAACATGAAATAAGTTGTTCTGGGCTATAGGATAAGTAAAGCAGAAAACTATCCTTGATTTACTGCTGACTCGGTCGACCATCTTGGCATTCTAGAGACGAGACATTTAACAAGACATAAAATTGACTCTCAAACTGAGAACCGTGCAACGTGCACAGGGAAGAATCATGCTCAACATCATACGGAGAGATCACAAGACAGTTCAGTATAGGAAAGAAAAACAGGAGTCCAATATCATATAATCAATCAGAAAACTCAAAAGACAATGGACAAGCCATGTCTCTAGAATGTGAAGCAACTGATGGACATCAATACGCATAGTTGGGTCCACAGAGATCATATGTGAAACAGTGACCGAAAAAAAAAAGATGGCTCCGAGAGATTGAAAAAAAAATTGGTTCCACGACGCCCATGATTGAAAGATTTAAAGTCCGGAGGAAGGTCTTTATATAACGATAGAAGCTTAAAAATCGATGATGATTTATCATGATGTCAGTGCAATAGACTGCAAGCAAAGGTGGATTCTTGTCTTTCCGAAGGTAACACGCCAGGATCGAGCTAAAATTCGAACCAGGTTTGCCAATACTGCTCTCCCGAGTAAGCCCCTCCCTGACATCTAGCAGACCAAAGGAAAAAGATTTTTAAAAAAAGAAAAAATGCAAGGAGAATGTGAGAGATGGAACTAAAACCAATGAGATAACTAGAAAGCACTCGGAGACCGCTACTTCTGTCAACAGCATTATCAGGGGGATTATTGTTAATGGATCTGCCTTCAAAATTAAACAACTTCTGCCATAGCCCATGGCCTACCCTTCCACAAAATTTCAAAGAAATCCATTGAGATCTTTTTGACATGATGCGGAGAGTCATGAGCGAATAGACATAGATATATGAATAAATAAAAAAAAAGGAAATACCTCCCAATCCAAAGATGTTCCTTAATCTACTCCACGAATTAATCGTCAATCGGCTCCCCTTCCACAAGATTTCTTTTTTTGGAGAAATCGATTGGACGGACAGACTGACAGACTGAGGGAAAGACAAAAAGACAAACTTGAGTGAATACGTGTCTCTTCGTTGACAGAGGTAATAATTTTAATGAGGAAGAAACAAGACAGAAATAATGGTGGGCTTGAGTCACGTGGAACGATGTAAGATATGGAGAAAGAAAAAAATAGAGTCATGTTGAACGGTGCAAGGGAGAACAAGGAAGAAAAAAAGGAAGGAGAGGAAGGAAGGAGAAAGGCAAAAAAGAAGAAATAAAGAACAGAGTCATTTAGAACGGCATAAGGGGGCGATGGAGAATAAAACGAATGAAGAAGAAAAAAAGAAAGAAGGAAAAAGAACGATAGGAAATATTTATTGATTGGCGTAGAAATATGCAAAAAAGAAAGAGAGAAGGAGAAAGAGCAATAATGAAATGGCTGAGTTGCGTAAAATGATACAAGAAAGAAAAAGTGAGAAAGAAAGAAAGAAAGAAAGGAAGAAAGAAAGAAAGAAGGGAAGAAAGAAAAGAAAAGAAAAGAAAAAAGAGAGAGATAAAGAGAGACAGAGAGACGGACAGAGACCCCCAAAAAGCGAAAGAAAACGTTATTTAGATTATATGAGTGGAAGCAGCTGTATCGTCCTATTTGGAGTCTAGACCAGTCACACATTTAATCACCGATGCAAGAGGCCAGTGTTCGAATTCGAATAGAAGCTGAGAGTTCTTCAGTCGTTTTCGGCGTGGTGTGAGGCAAGATCTTCTCAACTTTCAACATCACTCTACGACACAAAATTTTACAGTGTGCACGATTAAGTGACGTAAATGGTTACATAAAAACAAGTATTGGTCTCACTTAGTGAGGTAGTTGGGTCTTTCCCACAAGGGCGATTTGCCAATAATCGAGCCAGAATTTGGAAGGCTGATTTTTAAGGCAAACAGAAATTCTGATAAGATTAGCCTCAGTTACATCCCCTACTTTTCTTTTCGGTCCCGTGTCAGGTTAAACTAAGCTTAGTAAATATTTACAGCTAGCATATCTTACCTTTGACAACATGCTTTTTGGGAGTGATCAATTAAAATCTAAAAAAAAATGTAGATCAATGAATAAGTTACTTCCATTGTCTTTTTCTTGGACACTGAAACAGTCTGAATTTTTTGAAAAAAGCACAAAAGTAGGGACCTAGTTAGCATAAATTTACATAGTAGATCAAACCTAGAACTAAATATACATATTTTTCGAGGAATTTTTGGAAAAAAATTCCGAATACGATGGGGAGTATATGTTTAAATATTCATCCCTCTTGCTCAATTGGTACGGCCTGAACGCTTGATTCCGATATGGATATATACATAGCCACCTACAACAGCTTGAAAACTGACAAAACCTTTGTTGATTGTTTGGGTGATATTTTTTTGTTGACGGATTTTGATAAGTGAAGTTAAGCAATGATAATCCTGGTCAGTTCTTGGATTGGACAATTGTCAGAAATACCTGATACAATTATCCGCTTCAAGGCCTGTGTCAGACTCTGTAAACTAATTAGGTGAATTGCGTTTAGTAGAAATACCGTTTAGTCATATTGAAAGCATCGTTTCTCGTATGATCGCTGAAGTTAAGCAATACTGTGCTTGCTCAGAAGTTGACCGAATACTTATGACTTCCAAGTTCTGAGAGGAAATTCTTAGTGTCGTACTAGACTGAACAAAGCTTAGTAAACAATGAGAATTTAATATGTTTACTGGCTGGGGGAATTGCATAATTCCTAGCAACCCAATGTGACTTGACCGTAAGACTTGTGAATGTAGTCCCTTTATTAGCTTTGCATAGTCTAGTACAGGACATTATTATTCATCCTACTTCTCCTTCTCTTACTTTCTTTCTATATTTCCTTTTTTTTGGGGGGGGTCTGTTTGACTTACTTTTTACCATTCTTTGTATATATATATATATATATATATATATATATATGTATATATATATATATATATATATATATATATATATATATATATATATATATATATATATATATATTCTTTCTTAGTTTATTTCATTATGCTTTCCTTCTTCCCTTGCACCCTCTTTTGTGGTATTCTTCATCATTTCTTATCTCTCCCCCCTCTCTCTCTCTCTTTCTCTTTCTCTCTCTCTCTCTCTCTCTCTCTCTCTCTCTATATATATATATATATATATAGTCTAGAAAGCTTTACATCTTTAAACACTAAACATTGACAAATGTTTTCAATAGATTTTTTCTGTCATTCCAGTCACCCATTTCCCAATGTCTGTCAATGCAATTTATGTAATCTTCCAAAGTGTTTTTCCTCTGTTTCCCCTTTACTCTGTTATTATTGTACAATGTACAAATTGTTTCTTGTTGGGATCATCAGTTGTTTACCATGTAACTGCTTCAGGGATTCTAAAAACACAACAGTTATACTAACATAGCATACACACACACGCACATATATATGTGTGTGTGAGTGTGCTATGCGTGTGTATATATATATATATATATATATATATATATATATATATATATATATGTGCGTGTGTGTGTGCGTGCGTGCGTGCATGTTTTGTGTGTGTGTGCGTGCGTGTGTGTGTGTGCGTATGTGTGTGTATGCTATGTTATTCTTTCTTTCCAATATGTTATTATTTTCCCACCGCTCATCATATAACTTATATTCTGAAACATTTCAAGAACCATTTAATCTTATTTTCTATTTCAAATCCAAACTTATCCCTTTTAAAAGGGAACGATTTTTGACTCCGGTTTATAAACTGATTGAAGTAGTGATTTTATGCGTTCCTCCTAATGGTTGGTGTTTAACGCAGTCCTGGTCTCAAGCCTTCCATTTTCAAAAATTTTGAAATTATATTTTCTTATTCAAACGTAAAATAACGTATATGGACAACTAACATTGAACGATGAAAATCGTTTAGGTAAACAATGTTTTTGTTCAAAAATAAAAAAAAAATCAAGGACTGGCGGGTCTCAAATCAATCGACAAAACATGTGGTACTTAAAAGAAACGTTAGTACATCAAGAGAATTAAACTGCCTTTTCAGTAACTATTGAGTCCTGTCAGAAAACCAACCTCTTTGCAAGTAACGCCAAATGAAAATACAATCAATATTTCCATTGATTTCTCACTAAAAGCCTTCATGAAATCAAAGGTAATATTAAAAGAGCGGAGAAGGTTTCAGAACTTTTGTTGTCCTCCAATTCATTCTCCCAAATCTTTACTAATCGGCCGTGTTTTATGTTGTCGAATATACTGCTTTCCTTCGGGCATTCTGTGAAGACATTTTCCATCCACTCCATCTTGGCGACTACAAGATTTTCAGTTAGGATCGGGGTCTAGTGAATTTCCTGGCCAATTGCCAAATCCATCATTACGAATGGGGGTAATTCAAGTCCGTCTAACCAATGCCAGCTACAGACGTTATCTGTTTCTTCAAAATGAGCCAGACGCAAAAATCTTCAAAAAGGAGATTGTTTGGGCCCAGCTCACGTGGTGCGCACACCTGTTCTTAGATCATAGGTGTTCACACGCGCGATTGTCGATAACTGTTTCGTCATTTGTATCATACCCCCTTTTTCGAGCGGAACACCCAGGTTAAAAAAATAGTTTTATGGTAAATAAGCCCCAGTCTCCATTTAGAATATACAGCAAGGACATGTCAGCAGCGAAGCAGTTAACAACACTGACAATTCGATCGGCGAGACGAGTTCAAACCATGGTTCAGGGGGTTAATGTTCACTCAGCGCTAATGACGCTTAGAATTCATATACCTCACCCAGCTATGGGTAGAATAACTGGACTGACTTAGCTCTCTAGTTTAAGGAAGACAACGCTTATTGGAATTCAGAGGGTAAAGACCATTTAGGCGGTTAAATGCAAAATTTGACATCTTTCAGGAAACTGATAAAAGAAGCTAATGCCCAATATCGAGAGGGTGTCTACAGACGAGGCATCCCAGGATCTCTGTACGTTTTGCCCAGGCTCATGCCTCAGAGAGATCACTTCAGTTTCGATAAATCTATCGAGAAAGGAAGAGGCCTTCAATTTCCATCATGATATAATGGAGATCGTTATTGGTATAATCGACCTGCGTTCGTTAGCAGTAGTAACATTAGTAGCCCTAGTTCAGTCAATTCGATCAGTATTTGAAAATTGAAAAAAAAAAAATAAATAAATGAATAAATAAATAAAAGGCTGTAAATAAACGGAAAGGTGAACGATGTTCTCAGAATGGAGGGAAGTAACATTCGTAACGATGTTATCATTAAAGGTGGACGGGATATTTCGGCTGAGAATGGCGAACATTGGCAATTCGCTAGGAAGATAATTGTCTGTGACAGGCACCGTGCCTTGATTGAGGTAGAGAACCGTCTGCAATGGAACGCGGTCTTGATGACCTGAGAAGAGTCAGGCGAAGACGGAGAGTTGGGTTAAATAAGCAGCAGAGGAAGAAGAAAACTGGGGAGACGGGGAAAAATACGAAGAAGACTGAAAGAATGAAGCGGTGGTTCTCAAGCTGGTGGATGATTCACCCAAGGGTGAATGAAATTGTTTTGAGGTTGGATGGAACTAGGACGGGGGGGGGGGAGGATGAATGGAGGGGGGGGCGAATGGAAACATGATTTACGCAGATACTAAGAATCTTCTAAATTGAAAAAAAAAAAGAAATTTTCGTGGTAAACTTATACGATGAAAAAACATCACTTTCAAAAAATCTTATTCCTAGTTTCAAGAACATTAATTGCCAACTTCACGTAAATCCATTGATTTTTCTGTGTCTGTACATTTTGTCGCTCTTAATTTTCGAACCACCGTAGCCCCCCAAGAATCTAGTTCAACCAATCAGTTAGCTGTAGATCTACTGTCTGCTCTTGGTATGTGTGTGTGTGTGTGTGTGTGTGTGTGTGTGTGTGTGTGTGTGTGTGTGTGTGTGTTTCTTCGGGCTCTCCTGGGCACTTTTGTGAGACCTACAAACTGAGAAGTATGTGACGCATGCATGAGAGAATGATGCTCAACCTTACATAGAGAGATCACAAGACAGCACAGTATATAAAGAAGAAAACAAGGGTCCGTGACATCATAGAAACTGTTTAAAAAAACTCAAATGTCAGTGGGCAGGCCATGTTGTAAAAATGAAAGACAATCGATGGACATCACGTCTCACAACATGGATCCCCAGAGATAACATAGGAAAGCGTGGCCAACAGAACACAAAATGTCGATACGAACTGGACAGATTCAGGAAATACTGGCCCCGTGACACCCACGATAGAGAATTGTGGCGAATCCTGGGGAAGATCTATGTCCAACGACAGACGTTAAAAGACTGATGATGATGATGATGATGATGATGATGATGATGATGATGATGATTAATCTTGAAGGCTTTCGAGAGTATACCGCTAAAAATATTGTTTTTTATTCCTTGAAATGAGTTATTTTTTCGAGGTCTCTGCATGAATTTTTGAACCAACAAATGCCCAAATCTTTTGGTGATATCGTTCAGATAATTCTACGTAAAGGAACTCTTTCCTTTCAGATAATTTAAGATAATATTTTTAGATAATTTGATTTGGTACATGCGCGAGCTGCCGTACATATTTTTAGGATGTTCAAGAAACATGAACGAGTTGATTTATTCTTTTTGCCCAGAATACAGAATATATTTTAGATATTTTAGATATCGTTTTAACGACATGTAATATCCCTACTTTTCTCTTTTTTTTTTAAATTTGTCCATTCCATTTCTCTTTCATGCATTCGAAAGAATAGCTATTTGGCGTACTACACTCTCCAGTCTTTTCCCAATTTCTTCATTCTTTCTGTTTTTCTGCATTTGAATAAAACTTCATTATGCTTACCCCCCTCTTCTTTCCTGGCTCTATTTTTCATTCTTCTCCTCTTCCATACATTTGAATGAATACCTATTATGCTTACTTCTTCTCTTCCTTCTTTTCCTTATCCCTTCGTTCTTTTGTCTCTTTCATGTATTGTAAGGAATATACATTATGCCTCATTCTATCTTCCCTATTTTCACCATTTTTCATCCTTTTTCTCTTTCATATGATGAACGATTATCAATCATGCATTCTTCCCTCCTTCCTTCTTTACTAATTTTCTTCATCCTTCCTCTCTTTCATGTATTTGAACGAATATTCATTCGGCTTACTTTTTCTCATTCTTCCTTTTCTTCAATTGTCGATTTTTCTCTTTATCATGCATTTGAATAATTATTTCTTTCTTTTCTTCATTCTTCCATCGTTTTTTTTTTCATTACTTCACTCCTTTTTTTCTTCCTAAATTTCCAGGAATATTATTTTATAGCGACTTCCCTTTTTTTTCTTTTCAACATTTCCTCATTCTTTCTCTCTTTCATGCATTTTAACAAATATTCATTGTACCTAGATCCGCTTTATTTCTTCTCTCCATTGCATCATTCTTCTTCCTTTTCATGCATTTGGGAGAATATTCATTTTGCCGATTACCCTTTTTTATTTACTACAGTCCTTAATCATTTCTTTCTTTCATTTGAACGAATGTTCATTAAGCTTTCACTTTTTTACTTTCTTTCTGCTATTTTCGTTTCTTTTCCTAATCAGGCATTTGAACAAGTATAAATTTTGCTAACCCCCCTTTATTTAAAACTTTTTTCCATTCGTTCATCTTTTCTCTTTTTCATGCATTTGAGTGAATATCTATCAAGCTGACTCTTTTTTTTCTCTCCTCCACTTCTTCATTCTTTTTCACTTTCATGCATTTGAACGAATATCTATTATGCCTACATCCCGCTTTCTTTTTTTTCTTCATATCTTCAAACTTTCTTTCTTTCATGCATTCGGGGGAATATTGATTACGCTTACTCCCCATTTCTCTCTTTTCTCCTTTTTTGGTCCTTTCTCTTTTTCATGCATTTGAAAGAATATTATGCTTACTACCTTGTTCTTTATTATCTTTTCTCCATCTTCATTTTTTCTCTCCTTCATTCATTTGAATGAATATTTATTACGCCAAGTTTCTTATTCCTTCTTTTCTCCATTCCTTCATTCTTTCTCTTTTCCATTCAACTGAAAAAATATCTGTAATGTCTACTTCCCTTTTCTTTCTTCCTGCATTTCTTCGTTCTTTTTGTCTTTCATGCATTTCAAGGAATACTTATCATAAGTACACCTCTTTTCTTTCTTTTTCTCCATTCGTTCATACTTTCTATCTTGCATGCATTTGAACGAATATTTATTTTGCCGTCTACCCTCCTTCGATTTACTTCATTTCTTCGTTCTTCCTCTTTTTCTCTCGTTTATTTGAATGAATATTCATTCGGCTTACTTGTTTTAATTCCTCCTTTTCTGTATTGTTTCGTTTTTTTTCACTTTTTTTTGCATTTGATGGAATATCTATAAAGTAGGCTACCTACTTTTTTTATTTAAGCTTACTTCTTTCTTTTTTTACCCATTTCTTCATTCTTTTTTCCCAAGCATTTGAACAATTCTTTATCATGCCAATTTTCTTCATTCTTTTTCTTTTTCATTCATTTCAGCAAATATTTATCATACTTATTTCCATCTTCTCTTTTTTTCTATTTCTTCATTCTTTCATCCTTTGTAATTCATTTCCATTCTTTCATTATTTCATGCATTTGAACGAATACTTAATATTCCTTTTTTTTTCTTACCATCTTTCTCCATTTGTCTTCATTCATTTTGTCTTCCAGGATGCATACTTGACGTTTTGAGTCCTTTTCCTTTTGTTCATTGATTAGATTAGATTCATTATCTTAATACATTACCCTTCCATTCATCCTTTCATTCAGTTGAATATCACCCAATTTTCTGCCTTTCTTTCATAACCTAATATTCCTTCATTTCTTTTGCATGCCATGGTAGATGGAGATGCAAGGATAGGAACAAAATTCTGAGATCGTAGTTTTTCTCTTGGAAGTTCCTTCTCCTAGGTAGATGCCTGAGCCTGTTGTAGAGATCTTTGAAAGGATTGGAGGGGTATAACGACAGTTTGGCTGGCCTGAACAAATAAATGTCAGAATAGGAATGTAGTAACGACCACCATATAAAGCGGAAATAAAGGTTCAGATTATAAAACTCTTATGGAAATTTATATCTAGATCGCTGACTTTTATTCATGATGATTATATCACTGTCAAAATCTGGGACAGAAAATGATATAAAACCGTCAAAGATTTTCATACTATAAAGCTTTTAAAATTGTATATTGTGAAACATTTTCGGAATAATGCTTCAATTTTCCTATTTCTTTTCTTTTTGCGAAACTCCTATCTGAAATTGACTTTATTATCCCCCGGTAACAACAATCACAATGACAACAACAATGACTCTCACCAAAATTAAAACTTTGCAAAGCTGCTGGGGTTGGAGAATTTGGAATACAACCTTAATTCAACCCAAATAGAAGGTTTATAAAGAAAACTGCGATCCCCAACAGGCCAATTTTTTTGTTTCAGTTTATACATAGAATTGCATCGAATTATCAAGATGCTTATGCAACTTATCTTTGGAAATATCTGGATGCTATCTTATTACATCCCATTTCACGTTCCGAATTTAAAGGTCTTTTTCAGTTGAAGGAAACCTATTGTTTTTCTTATACAAAAGTTGAACTATTTTCAAAATATCTAAGCTAAGTCAACCAAGCTTCACCCATAATTGAGTTAGAACCTGAAGTTGTCAAGCTAGTCTTTTTCATTATTTAATTTATTCCATTATTCGAAAACAAGAATTATCAAGTGAAGTTGTAAAAGAGAAAAGAAAGAAAATACAGTATTAGATCGTATGAGAGATTAATTGAAGCAGGAAAGAAAGAAGAAAAAGAAGAAATTAATTTAGAGTAAATTTTCGACTGAATGAGAGAAAGAATAACAGAAGATAAGATGAAATGAAAGTAAGAAAGGAAAGCAAATTAACTTTCCTTCCTTCTTTCATTCATTCAGTCAAATATCTAATTCATATAATTTATTCCTTATCTTCCTGGTTCCTTCTTTTTTTTTTTTCAATTATTCAAGACATTTGGTAAAACATTGAATCTCCTTATTTTTTCCATCACATTTCTTTTTATTTTTCATTCACTAATTCAGTCAAGCATTCAATATTATATTTCTTTTATTGTTGACTACGTCAAATATTTTTTCTCCTTTCAATTTTTTTATTTTCTTCTTACTTCGTCTTCCTTCATTCACTTCTTCAAACATTTAGTATTCTTTCTTTCATGCTATAATTCCTTTCCCCCTTCCTCCATTCATTCATACGTCAATTTACTAACTTATTCATTCACTCAGTGAGACACAAAATGTATTATTTTTCCCTTTTCTCTTCCTCCTCACTTGAATTTTTTCAGTTTTTCCTTCACTCATTTAGTCTTTCAATTGCATATTCGATCCACTTTCTTACTTTCCTCCTTTCTTTTACCTTTAATAATCCTTTCACTCATTCAGTCAGATATGTACTCTACATTTTAAACTCTCTTTCTTTCTGAATTCACCATCCTATTCGTTCATCCCCATTTTTCTCCTTCATTTCATTCTCTCTTCATCATCCCTTGAAACTTTTTGACTTCTTCTCCGCCCCCGTCTTGTTTTCTTCAGTCTTTCTTGTACCAATGCTATATCCGTTCACCCTGACATTTAACTTCTTCGTTTGAATGAGCACAGAAGATTTGACCTTGCATGTGCTCCAATATGCGTAATATCATACAAAATAACTTTCGTTATGCCCACAGGAACCTTGATACGGAAGATTTATCTCGTTGTGCTCGCTGTATTTCCGATCAAAACTTTAAGAAAAAGAAAAAAAACACACCCCAAATCCACCGCGATCTCCAACTAGCCAAAAATATTCTATTTTCAAATGCCTCCTCCCCTTTAAAATGCTTTCAACTTCTTAATAAGTCCCCAGAAAGATAATACTGATCGAAAATCGATCTGGTGATATCGATCCAATTGACGCCAGACTGATAACCATGAAAACGAAAAAGAAAAAAAAAAGAAACAAAGAGAGATGAGCATAGGAATATAGTATGACGAAATATAAGGTGTGTGCAAAAGTTTGCTGTGGCTTTTATCAAAGTTGAGAAATAACGACTAGTACATTCATTTATCAATCATCAAATATTTTCCTTGAGTTTTAATGACCCAACGCCGACGTTCCAGAAGTTATTCCATTTTATTAAAACGATTGTGGATACGATGCAAGGAAATTTTCATTTGAACTTCCTAGACATCTTTGAGTTTTTGACCAGATAACAAATGCTGCATTGATTGAAACGAATGTAATTCGATAGCACCGAGAATAAATGAGCACTGAACTCTGAATACAGAAAACTCAAAATCGGATTTTAACTGTGTATTCAGTGCGTAGTTTCGAAATAAACAGTCGCTGGAAACTTTTGCTCACTCTTAATACACATCATATAAAATGAAAATAGACAGGAAACATACAGACTTTTGTTATTTCTTGATTTAATGCTCTTGTAACAAATCAATCCTGGTGTTGTAGGCTATCAGGGTGTAAAGTTTTCTGATTCCTTGATGGTCTGACAGACGAAATTGAAAAAAAAAAAAAAAGAATTTAAAAAATAGAATTAGAAAGATGATGTACTTCGAAGATTACTCCATTTTTGGGGTAGCTGGTTTGAATATCTCCAGAACTCGTTCCGCAGCCTTGATGAAAATTACAAAACAGACGGGGACCTTATTGCGCAGACATACCACTTTCAGAATTTGTGTACTGTGTGGCCGTCCCATTCACAACAGCCCAGCCTGCCAATATATCATGTCTCATGTAGATATATTTATGTAAAACATCGCACCACCCAGGTACGATTTCTGGCTTTTCTATGCTAAGAGGGAAGAGATTTCAGAAGATGGACAAGATTAAGGAAAACTAGGGTGCCATTGCTCTAGAGAATAGATATTTTTCTGTCATCATGGCTTGATACACTAAGGATAGACTTCCAGAATTCAGTCATAGAGATCACTACTGCGTCTGAAATACAGGATAGACTTGAATCAATTAGCATCTGTCAGAACATTATTTCATTGAATCTTATTCGTTGTTTGGGGAGTAATTCTATCACATCTATTGATGTCTATATAATGTGTAAGTACGATCGTTACATTTATTCAAACTCCAATTGAGACGGTTCGTATTTGCTTCTCAGTAATGTCCTTTGGGAAAGCATGAACCAATCTCACCCTGTGGGTAAAATAGCAGAGTGAGAAGTGAGTGCTCCCACTTTGGGTATTCGTCGGCTCTATTTCATATATTTCAATTGGCGTAATGTAGGACGTTGATCATGAGTACGGATGGCTGAAGCTGTAAACTTACACTTACTTGTTTTCTAGTTTCCCATTTTTTTTCTATTGGCGAATGCTGCTTGCCTATGATTACACTGGTGCCAATTGTACACCGTTGAGAATGGTTGTACGTCAAACTATTTTATACGGGGTTGGAAGTTATATCCGAGCCGTTGTCTATTATGTCGCAAGCGTTTTTATACTTTGGATAATGCATGTTAATTCTTTGTAGTTTAGATATGTTGAACTAGGAATGCTTTTCAAATAAGTGGTTTGTATGTGGGTTTTTTTTGTATACTAGTGCCGTAGTTCCGTATTAGTTGGTTATCAACAGGTTCGACGTTAGAGTGTAAACAGCTCGACAAAAAAAATCATACTTTCACGAATCGGCAGACAGTCGATAGATTTCGGAGATGATCCCAAACACTGTTTGATACCAAGACTACTTAGCATTACACCGATCTGGGATACTATGAGAATTGGACTGCAGGATTAGTCCCTAGTTCTCGAAGCAGACTTGGTTGTGATCTCATTGGTTGAACTGACTGGCTAGCAAATTTTCAGACTTTAGTTTCACATTTTATATACGTTTGAATATGTGATAGTAAGGTAGTAGGAAACAGCATCAGCAGTGGTAATAGCCGTAGGGTAGTTGCTCAAGTATTTAATACAAGTTTATTTTGATCTGGCTCAATTATACAGGCGTGGTACATTCAGTGGGGGCCTAAATCATAGCACTAACGAACTGCTTTGTGAGGGGTGCTTGTTAGACACTGCACTTTGGTAGATACTCTAGGTATTTGTTGAGCTTGCTTTAGTTCGGCCTAAGGTCACAATATAGGGGCACTGACTGATAATCGAACTCTACACAGAGATTGAATGAGAGCAAAAGAGAATCTACTCTCACTATGACTAGCAATGATCCTTTGCTCTCCGATCACAAGTCTGAAGCCTAACATTTAAGTTACTAGACTATAGGGACATACATTTGTTCGGTTTTTTGAGCACTTTTCCGTTTTCGATCAATTTTTTTACAATAAAACCGTTTGCAGTGTATTTCTATAACGAAATCACACACACACACACACACACACACACACACACACACACACACACATATATATATATATATATATATATATATATATATATATATATATATATATATATATTTGCCCAAATTTCTGAATATTGATAATTTTCTTTGAATCATGCAGTGTGTATAATCATTTAAAATGCACAGTTGTGGTGAATTTTTTTGCAATGTTTTCTCAGCCAAACCATTGGTTATTCATTTATATTATGCATATAATGGTGTTATCCTCTCAGTCAAGCTCATATGAATTCCTAACTTGTGAAAATTTCTTCCTGATATTCAATTAATTTCTATAATAACATCATTAGCAATGCATTTTCATTAGATATATACAATCACTATTCTGTCAGTGATGCTTGCATTG
>OY735223.1:40496184-40511184 GCA_963457665.1 Thysanoteuthis rhombus | reverse complement strand
TGTTCCACATTTTCTTTAACTCCCTTGCTAGGTCCTGGTATTTTTCCCTTTTCTCACCCTCCTTCTTTTTTACTCTATGGTCTGCAGGTACAGCAACGTCTACTATTTGGCAGGCCCTCCTTTTTTTGTCTACTATTACTAAGTCCGGCCTTCTTGCCTGGATGAGGTGGTCAGTTTGGATGTCGAAGTCCCACAGTAGTTTGTGGTTGTCATTCTCCAAAACTGCCTCTGGCTTGTGCTGATACCACTTTTCCCCATGGTTGAATCCCATTTGTTTACTTAGTTCCCAGTGTATCATCGTTGCTACTCTATCGTGTCTATGCTTATACTCCTTCTGGGCGAGTTGGCTACATTCACTAGTTATGTGGTTTACTGTCTCATCTCTTTCACCGCACATGCGGCATTTGCTGTTTGTCTGTGTTCTATCGATTTTTGCTTTTATGTAGTTTGTCCTTATGCTTTTGTTTTGGGCTGCCATGATGAGCGATTCTGTTTCTCTCTTAAGGTTTCCCTTTCGTAACCACGTCCATGATTTCTCGTCTGCTATATCTTTTATCTGTCTTTTAAACTCGCCGTACAATTTTTTCCCTTCCCACTTTTCTTTTCTAGTTTGCTGTACTGTTCCATTGTTTTCTACTTTATTGTTTGTCGCACTATCCCTCGCGCTCTTTATGATTTCTTCATTATTTGTTTGCACATATCTATCTAGGACTACCTTAGCTCTCTGGACACAATCTTCTATGCTGATGAGCCCCCTACCACCTTCTTTTCTCTTAACGTATAGCCTATCTGTATCATCCCTAGGATGTAATGCTTTATGCATCGTCATAAGTTTCCTTGTTCGCCTATCCATTGATTGGAGCTCTTCCTTTGTCCATCCTAGGAATGGTCCTGTATACCTAACTACTGACACAGCCCAGGTGTTCATTCCTTTTATTAGATTTCTGCTATTTAATTTGGTTTCTAATATTTTCCTTATCCTTCTGAGGTATTCTCTCTTAATTTTCTCCTTCATCTCTTCCCGTTTTATCGTGTCACATTCAAGGACACCTAGGTACTTGTATCGGTCTTGTGCAGTTAATGCCCTAATCTTGCTGTTGTCCGGAAGTTCAATTCCCTCAGTCATTGAAAGCCTTCCTTTATGCATCACCATGATTGCGCATTTTTCTATCCCAAACTCCATTCCTATGTCCTCACTATATTCCCTTACTTCGTTGAACAGAGTCTCAAGCTCTCCCCTGTTTTTTGCAAACAATTTAATATCGTCCATGTACATTAAGTGGTTGACCTTTCCTTTTGTTTTAGAGAAGTGGTATCCTTTGCTGTTTCTCAGGATTCTGTTAAGCGGTATCATTGTTAGAACAAATAATAGTGGGGACAACGAGTCTCCTTGGAAGATTCCCCTTTTTATCCCTACCTCGGCTAGTTTGTCCCCTGCGGCTGTCAAATCTACTTTCCAGTCTTTCATTGAATTACCAATAAATTTAACCACCGGTTCGCTAATTTTGAACATTCTAAGGCATTCGAGTATCCAGCTATGTGGAATCATATCGTATGCCTTTTTGTAATCTATCCATCCCATTGCGATATTCTTTCTCCTTTTCCTTACTTCTTTTAAGATCATCTGGTCTATGTAGAGTAAATCGTTTGCCCCTTTGGTTCCTATCCTACACCCTTTCTGTTCTTCTGGTAGTAGCCCCCTTCTATCCATTGACATGTATATTCTCTCTGCTATTTGCCCAGTCAGGATTTTCCACATAAGTGGTAGGCAAGTGATTGGTCTATAGTTGCTTGCTATGTTCCCCTTCCCCAGGTCTTTTTGGATGAGGGTGGTTCTGCCTTTAGTCATCCATTCTGGTGCTTTGCCTTCATTTAGACAATTTTGGAGTAGGTGGGTGAGTCTGCCGTGTAACGTGGTGAACTTTTTGAACCAATACCCATGGATCCCGTCGGGACCCGGTGCTTTCCAGTTGGCTACTTTCCTAAGAGTATGTTTCAATGTGGTTTCATTCAGTACTATTGGTTCTCCCTTGTCTATATTTTCTAGTTCTTTTCTCATGTTTCCTAACCATTGCGGTGTTACATTGTGTCTTTTTGGGTGCCCCCATATGCTATTCCAATAGTTCTTGGCCTCTGTGGCATCTGGTTTTATGTCCTGCCTTCTTTCCCCATTTAAATCTTGGTAAAACTTTTTCTCATTGTTTTGGAATGTGCGGTTTTGTGTGTATTGGGCCGATCTTAGTCTGTATCTTTTTAGTCTTGCCTCTTTAGCTAGTCTTTTCTGGTGTAACTCTTCAACTACAGTTGCGATGCCTTTTTGCGCTACCTTATATTTGTTATAAAGTCTTACTCGTGGTCTGTCTGTGTGTGGTGTATTTCTAAGCAGTACTTCGTCTCTCTGTAGTTGGGAGATCTGCCTTTGTAACCTTCTCTCCCAGTTGGGTTTCCCTTCCCTATTAGTACCCAGGTTCCTATCTTGTGTTGTGAAGCTTTGTGCTACCATTTTCGCCCCTGCATAAATTAGGTTGTTGAGTTCTAGGAGGGTGTCTGTTTCTATGTGCTGTAAGAGGCAGTTGACCTGTTCGGTCACTTCTCCGACTTTCTTTCTATCTTTGTCTCTTAGGGAGGGGAGTGTTGTTTTCTCTCCTCGCATGATCTCTTTCAAAGCTTGTATTTTGCTTTTCTCTTCTTCCGTTGGTGCCTCGGCATCACCCTCTGGTGCGTAGCTTACTGTGGGGGTCTCATGGGGGATTATTCTAGTTTTGTTATTGGTACTAGTTGTGCTGGGGGGGCATTTTTCAGATGTGTCACCTGAATCTCTCTCTACATTAATGCGAATCTCTAGTAGTTCAGTCTCAGACAACCATTTCTTCTTTTGAATTTGCTTTACTTGGTCAGCAAGGCGTTGGTTCGATACTTCCACAGCAGATTTTTCCCTCCATATTTGGAGCATACGCTCCCTATAAGATCGCACTGAAGGCTTGCTTTTATAGTAACAGTACATAACTAGTCTATTCTCTTCCCTTGTCCATCTCTTTCTCTTGTTCTTTATAGCAGTCGCCCCATGAGGACTGCGCTTCCCCTGGATATCGCTAGTGGTATACGAGTTTGGGCCAACAGTAGCTGTGTGACGACTGTGTCCCTCCTGAAGGCCATTAAGGGTACACGAGCCGAGATTTTGGCCAGCAGTCACAGGATGACGACCGGGTCCCTCCTGGTGGCTAACAAGGGAACACCTGCCGGTTACGACACACAGGTCTTGGATCTGTGCCCCGTTTTTTGCGGTAAAATGGTTTGGTTGTACTGTCATGATTGGGGTTTTTGGTTCTTTGGAGGTAGTACCAGACCTTGGTGGGTTGGTTAAGACCGATGTGAGTCGGAAATAGCCCAAGAGCCCCACCGGCCCTTTTGGTTCTTTTAAGGTAGTGCCATACCTTGGTGGGTTCATTGAGACCTATGTGCACAGTGGTAATCAAAGAGCCCCACCAGCTCCTATCACCCAGGGTATGGCCTCACAAGGGCAAGCCATTCAGGCTTGCAGAGATATCTATCTAGTGATATGACATTTGCCTGATTGTTGAACTAAAGAAATAACACTAAGCCTTTTTCTTGGGGAGGGGGGGTTGCGTACATAAAAGATCATATGTCTCCCTTAAATGTCATAAGTCTTGACTTATACTAAGTCAAGATATTCGTTGTTTTTTTTTCTTCTTCTTCCAATGCCCGCTGGGTACATAGATGGCCAAGCGACCACCGCCAATTTATACTATACTAATCTCGGGGGCGGGGGGGGAGGAGGTTGCAAGTGGAAAAGTTCATTCACACACACACACATATATATGTATACTCGCCCCTCGCTTTTCTATACTTCTATGGGACAACTCCTTTTGAAATATAAATTATAAATATAATAATTTTAAATTTAATTTTAATTCCACTTACCCACGTGCAGGTCTAAGAAAAAACAACTTTTTTCGACTTGGCAGTGGTCTTCTCATTGCAAGAGAAAATTCATCAGACTCACAAAGAAAACCATCTCAGAGGTACAAAGATACCATCAAAATATCAAGAATAATCAACCAAAGTAGAATATCATTAGAATGTTCGAAGATAATCAGAGTTCATCTCAAAGCCAACCGTTAAGTATCATTAGAATCTAAAGAAAACTTCTTTAACTAAGCCCAGAACAAAATCATCCAGGGCAGCCTGTAGTCAAAATAGCATTGTTATTATTAATATCATTATTATTATTATTATTGTTAATGATAAGACATTCAATCACAGAGTAAATTTTAAAATCTAGCCTGAGTTAGTTAGGTCTTCAAAGTAAGTCACCAGAATTCATCCTGTATTATTATTATTATTATTCGTTGTTCTATCAAAACCCACGCAATTCTTTCTTTTTTAATATAATTTAATGGAAGGAAGTAGAGAGAAAGAAAAAAAGAAAAGGTGCGAGTGTTTATGACATTCGTTTTTATTTATTTGGCTTTCAATTCTTTCCCCTTCTACGACGTTAGATTTCCCTCCATTTTTCCTCGTTTTTCATATTTGGTCATTATTCGTTCCTCTAAGCATTTTCATCTTCAAGTGTTCATTGTTAATTTCAAAAACTCGTTCTCTTTTCATTTCTCATTGTTAGAGACCAACAACTGAAACTGTCTGCAAAACTGCCAACTCAGGTTTCTCCAGTCAGTTGGTCCGTCATACTAGCTATATACGTATGTATCTATGCGTCTATCCATCTCTCACGCGTACAGGCCGCACTGATGGAGATAGAGGGCTGAAAAAATATGGTTTTTTTTGTCTTCTTAAATGAGGCTTCAGAGATGAAGGTTCCAATGTAAGTTTATGCTGAATATATCATTTTGATTATGTCGGACAGCGCTCACGCTCGTACTTTAAAAATTAGGTTTTTTTTTTTAGAGACCACTGCCCAGCAAACGGATGAGAGAAGTAACTATTTCATTAATCAGCCCTTTCCTGCCAATTTTTTTAATTGATCACCTCCAGCAATATAGTATGCAGCCAAAAGACGTTTGTAAGGTGATGGTTTCTATTGGATGACTAACCTGACCTGTTTTATTTATTTATTTTTTACTTCAATTCATCACACATATTTATCATTTTTTTTTTTCCAAATTTTTTTAGCTTCACTTCAGTTTGAGTTTTACTCTTCCGTTTGAATGCTTTTCTAGACAGTACGGATATTTTTTCTCACGATTTCTTTTCTTCCGTTTTTCTTTTCCCATTATTTTTACTTTATACCCTTCTGAAATACAACAATAAAGGAACCCTAAACATTTCTCTCAATTATTTTAATTCGACACTTGAAGTGTATATTTTTCTTCCGGCTTCTCAAACCCCAATATTTTATATTCTTTCATTCTATCATTACCCCAAGTTCACATACGCATATATATATATATATATATATATATATATATATATATATATATATATATATATATATATATGTATGTATATAAACATATATATTATTTACCTTATCTTTTTTTCAATTCCAGTCTTTCATAATGTTTTTTCTTTAGGTTCCTTTCAAAATCACCCATTGTATTGCTTTTCTCTCTTCATCCTTTGTCATAGTCTCTATTCATGTTCGCCTTATTTCCGGCTTTGCCTATTCCCCTGCTTTATTTTCCAATTCACTGTGTTTTATACGGTTTGGTACAAGGTCACAAGCAGGTTGCAGCATCTGATATTCCTAGGGGAATACCAGTCTAAATACTGATGAAAATTGACTTTGTCTCAATTCGGTTATTTATTCAATCGATTATTTGCTCTCTTTCTTTCAACAACCTAAATATTTTCTTCTCTACACACGTTTTTTTGCCTTTAAAATCATTTTCTTGTTTTCTTTACCGTATTTCCCGACATCAAAGTAGTCGGTCCTAAAGAAAAGGAATGCACTCGACTTGTAAGGTCTTTTAAGACCTTCGCACATTCACCTACCTTACCACGATGTTTGCGAGTTAATTCGTGACATGTAGATCCTCTTGATCTCTTATAGTCTACATATATTTCTTGTTGTTTTACAATATTGAGACACATCAAGTTCACACCAAAAGTTTACACCTAACTTACTAGCATGTACCCACAAACCGTAAAGATTAAATTTTCTGGCACTGTTCCAAACGCACCAAGAATTATGAGTGTAACTGTTTGCAACATGTTCCACAGCTTGTTTAGTTTTCTTTTGTAGTCCTGATATTTTCAATCCTTTCACTTGCTTCCAAATTTCAATTCTAGTATGATAAACAAAAAGTTGCTTCAACCGTCTGACGAATGATCTTTTTTTGTTTACAACTACAATAGATACCAATGGAATTGAAACACGAAATCAACCAACACACTGACACTCAAACTGAGAGTCACACAACGTTCATATGAGAGAAGAAAGCTTAACATCACACGGAGAGATAGCCCAATAAATTAGAGGAAAAACAGGAGTCAGGGATATCATGAAATCCATTAAAAAAAACTTAAGTGGCAATGGGCTGGTTACATTTCAAGAATCTCGGATAACTGCTGGACATCACAACTCATAAAGTAGATCCCCCAAAATTACATGACCGAGAAAATAAGAAATGGCAAGACAAACAATATAATTCAAGAAAGTATTAGCTCCATCCCGTCCATGGTGGAAATGGGAATGTCTGTGTCCAATGACAAACGCTAAAAGGATGCTGCCAATGATAATAATGATGATATCCTGTCTTCTGGCTTGGCATGAGTGATCTGTTTGAATTTCTAAGTTCTTTATCATTTCAGATATTTTGAATTCTTGAACAAACTTATGGTTTGCATCATAACATTGGTTTGCATTGCCACATAGTGATATTTTCCCATTTCCTTACATATCACAAAATACATATAAGCTATCATATTGGTGTCATTTCCGAATGAACATGTTTTCAAACGGCTGGGCTTTATGTTTTGTGAAGCAGCCTTTCATGATTGTCATGAAAAATGACTTTTCGTCCTTGTACGAAACTATGCTTTCTAAATAGAGCGGTTATTTCTCTCCAGTTTTGTCCATTTAGATAATTCTAGTTATACTATGAATGTCATGAATGTTTGGAAGGGACTGAATTTTATGGCAAGTAGAGCCTACCATAATTCTCAAGTAAGATGATTTTATGTCCATTGTACAAAACCTCGACTCAGAGGTATTTTCGTTTCTTTCCTTTACTTATGAAAAATTAGATATTTTTTTACCTAAATTTAGATAATTCTAAAGAACGAGAATCAAGTTGGGTATGTATAGCCACTATGCAGAACGATCTATAATCTTTATTTTTTTAAATCTATATTAGATCTATCGAGAACCGCTCACCTGAACAACTTCCAACTTGACACTGCACTGTTTCATGTGTTGAGAATCTAGCGAATGGCAATTTTATACAATTGTACACGGATCGATCTGTTTGAAATTCGAAGTTATACGTAGTTTGACAACTTGCAATTTGTTCAATACCATCAAATTGCGCCGTGAAATTTCAATCATTTTCACAGATCGCAAAATACTTATGATCAGTTATCATTATTTGTACTGAACAAGTTTTCAAACGAGAGTAATGCTTTAACAAAATTATATAGTTTAATTGCTGATTGAGAGTAATGATGGTGTTCTAGTTGTCAATACCCATGGAATTCCTACAAGTCAAGCTAGTTATAGTGTTAATTTATATCATAGGAGCACGTGTGGTAGAGAAAAAAAGGTAATAGTATTTGCTGCTTCCTGTATCTTGTTACTTTACTTTAATCCATTTTAGAGACCTTTATTTCTCCCTGTGTAATAGCCTTTCTCTTATTACTACATTGTTATTTCTATCTAATATTCCTCTCAATTTTCGTCTTTTTTCTTCGGTGTTTTTTCCCCACCATTTCCGTTATTTCTTCTCTTTTATTATTTTTATTTCAACTCCATTTCATTTCTTCAGCCTACCTCGCCTTCGTTATTCCGTTGCTCGCTTCTTTTTCCATCATCGTTAACTCGGAAGGCAACCATTCGGATCCAAGCCCGCAAATGAGCTGAGTTGTCATTTCCTATTGATTTATCTGAGCCTTTCCCTTTTAAACATCACAACGATTTTCCATTCAACTTCACCCGCCTCTACCGCCAGAAAAAAAACGTATACTTTCACTTTCACTTTCACTTTCTCTTCCCAATTCTATTCTGCACCTTCAAATTTTTCACCAATTTCTCCAGGCTCGCAATCATTTAAAACAACAGCCACCCACATACGTTCCATCCATCTATATTAACCAAGCTGTCTCAGTTCGTGAACGCATAAGATCTACGCATGTGCAATCACAGCTAACATTTTAATGGCCAACATTTTCCCCTTATTTTTTTTTTAGGGATTGCTTATTGTTTCAAGTGCGTCTTTCCATTCTTTTTTTTTATTTTGCAACGATCGCTGCCGAAGTAAAACCGAATGCATAAGTTTCTGGTCGGAGAACCGGAAAAATTTAAACGGGAAATATTTTCTAATGACCAACCGAGAAACACGTTGGCGCTCAGGGCTGGTTACTCAGGCATTTATGAGAGAAGTTCATTCGGACATCTATCAGGGTCGATCACCGAGGGGAACTCTCGACGAGGGACGAGTTTTAAGCAACGTGCATTGCGTTATTAAAATAAAAGCTTCACTGGATTGGCTTACTTGCTCTTTTCGAAAAGTTGTTTTTCAGAAAATGCATGAGAGTATCCCGTTCGTATGATGCTAATAATTCTTTTGGCTTTCTCCTAAGTGGGGTGTATGCAAAGAAATGCAACAATTAAAAGGGACATTTCTCTCTTCTTTTTTTTAATAAATTGTTGCATTGCTCACATGTACCGTCAATGAAGTGGCTGATACGCTTAGCTGATAATAAAGATAAGCGTATTAGCCAATCAAGAGACTGAACATTGATCCAGAATACTCCTTAACAGGAAATCAGAACCACACTGACGAAAAGTCCAAATCATGAAAATGCAAAACTATCCAATCACATATAACAGTTAAATGAAACTTCATAGAATTGATATCATTGAAGAGGTTTGATATAAAAAATGATGATGATGTTGTTTCTTGGGAATTTGTTTCCATTCGTAAAAATACGTTGGTAAATTGATACTTTACAGATAACATCCATCCGGTTCCAATTGAAATAACCGAAAATGGAGTTATTTGTCCATTGACCGTACAAGTTGTTGCCAAAAGATAATCAACATTTATGCGTTCAAAAGCTCACTACTCAAAAATTAAAATAATTCATTGTTTATACTTGACATGGCATGAAAACAACGTGGACAATGTACGATATTGAACCATCATCATCATTATCATCATCCTTTTAGCGGCCGTTGTTGGACACAGACCTTCCCCACAAATCACCTGACTTCTTTATCATGGGTGTCACGGAGGCAATACTTTCTGAACATTTATAGTTCGTCATGCCATTTTATATTCTGCTGACAACGATTTTGCATATGATCTCTGAGGTTCCAACATCAATAATTCCAAAAATATGTAACGACCATTTGACTATCTTACCCTTCCTTCACAACCAAAATGCACCAAGAATAAAGAACCTGACCTCAAAAACTAACAAATTTATACGTTATCAGAAAAGTAAATTATCTGCAAATCACGATGACATGATTGCATCATTTCTGCCTTCTCTTTCAGAAAAAGGATGAATCTGATTCTTCCCCAAATCAGCTGGTTTCCCAGGGTAAAAAATAAACGCACAGAGTAATAAGCGACGCCACTTCAGGTGCTTATTGCAACTAAATCTTTTTGGTATATCATAAGTGGAGCCCTGGCAGTAGCAATTGAGGATCGAGGCCGCTGAGCCTTTCAGAAAATTCTTGTTTGGTATCTATGCCTGTCTGTTTCCGTCTGTCAGTCTACTCTCTCTCTCTCTCTCTCTCTCTCCAGGGCACCAACTTTTCAGGGGATCCGTAGCTTGAATCTCTTTCTCTCTGCTCGTCTCTCTGGCTCTCTCTGCCTGTCTGTCTGGCTCTCTCTACCTATTTCTCTCTCATCTTTTTGGCATTTTGTGTATCCTCGCAAACCCATTTTATAAGGTTTTATTTTTAGTTTCACTGAAAGAAAAAAAAAAAAGATAAAGCAGCTTCTAATTGGGCAGTTTTCCGGGCATGCATTTTAGCATAATTCTTTCTTTCCAGTTGGTTTCCTTAGGAATATAACCATTCATGACGTGTAAACATTAAGATTCCTCAGGCAATCGCACACTTTGAAGGCAAACAAGTGTCTATATGGTAGCAAAGCTATCAAGCTATCTATCCATACATCCATCAATCAAACTATCTCTCTATCTATCTATCTATCTATATCTATCTATATCTATATCTATGTCTATATATATATATATATATATATATATATATATATATATATATATTCGTGTGTGTTTGTGCGTGTGTTGGTGTTAATCTATCAACCTATAAGTATACAATTTATATAAACGTGTGTACATATGTATTCATGAATTATTACCATCGTGCAAAGTGCAGAAGGAATTCTTTTATTCGTCGGCACGAGGTATCATTCTTTCAAAGAAAGAAAGGTGATCATTTCAAAATAAATAAAAATTTTACGATAGAACTGCATACACACACATACACAAACACATACACACACATACACAAACAAACACACACACACACACACACACACACACACACACATATATATATATATATATATATATATATATATATTCGTGTGTGTTTGTGCGTGTGTTGGTGTTAATCTATCAACCTATAAGTATACAATTTATATAAACGTGTGTACATATGTATTCATGAATTATTACCATCGTGCAAAGTGCAGAAGGAATTCTTTTATTCGTCGGCACGAGGTATCATTCTTTCAAAGAAAGAAAGGTGATCATTTCAAAATAAATAAAAATTTTACGATAGAACTGCATACACACACATACACAAACACATACACACACATACACAAACAAACACACACACACACACACACACACACACATATATATATATATATATATATATATATATATATATATATATATATATATATATATATATGTATTGCAAAAAGTGTACAAAAGATCTGTTTGTCAGTACGATCTACCTGCTCGAAAAATGACGAACACCATCTTTTGAATTAGAGGTTGATTTTACTATAGATTTGCATTGAAACTCAGGAGGAAAGTCATTGACAATAGTGAAGGTAAGATGTGCTGCTATATATATATATATATATATATATATATATATATATATATATATATATATATAAATGTTGCTACAGTTTTGAAGTGGTTCTAGCTAGCTGGCTATGTATCATGCATTTAAGTTACACAAAGGAGCTAGTGATGTGGAGATTCAAACGTTCACTCTTCTCTATATCTAGGAAAAGATTGTGTATGTTAGACCCTGCATATGTTTTTAATAGGGGCTTTCAATTCAAAATGCAAGTTTATTCTAAGTTAGTCACTCATTTTGTGTCCGGCAGCATCCAAGCATGTTTCAATTTTTTCGTTTGTTTGTTTGTTTTTATTTGTTTGTTTGTTTTTAATTTGAATAAATACCCGGATATGGATCACTACTGTCCAACAAAAGTTGAGAGAAGAAAAAGAAGACGAAGGGGGGAGGAGAAGAAGAAGACGAAGTTTCGCTGTGGGAACTGGCGGAAAGCCGTAAAGGTTTGCATCCAACCAACTTACGGAAGCATCACTCCCTGTTGTGGAATCAGAAATATTCTCCTACCTATATTATTTGCCTTCCCAAGGATAGAGAGTCTCATATATCATGATTAGGTGAGGGAGAGTAAGTTTCATGGGTTTACGATGGGTATTAAATGCAGAGATGAACGTAAATATCCTCAGTCAAGGATTGAACTTGGCTCACCGATTCTATTGTTTGTGCCACCGGCTGCTACTAGCACCAACCTCACCGCCCACAATGTCTAAACCAACGGCTCCAATCAAGAAAAACGTTTTCACTTGTTAGTTCATACAACGCTTCATGATTGTCAAATTAATCAAGCATCCGTATAACGCTATTAGAAACTGTCAACAAAACTGTTAACACGGGCCTCTTTCAGCTTTTAAGGTGGTCTTGCTAGCTAGCTATGTATGTGTGTATGTATTACGCGTAAAGTCTGCACCAATGGAGCAAGAGGGCTAAAAATTAAAACTACTACTCCATGTATGACTAGAAAAAATGTTTGCTTTTGTTTTTTGTTTTTTCTAAATTAGTCCCCTAAATAGGTTCTTATTGGCGGCTCAATTTGTAATGTAACTTTATTCTAAATTGGCAACTTATTTTGTGCCTATTCACGTGACTTTTTTTTTGAAAATCAATTTTTTTAGAGATCACTGCCCCCCAATAATGCAAGAGAAGTAACTTATCCATTGGTCACTCATTCTTTCAATTTTATCATTGATCATCCCAAAAATGCAATGTTGCCAAAAATTGTCGATGTCGCAACGGCTTCTGTTGAGTGACTACCCAGACCTGTTTGCATTATTGACGACAATTGTCTGTCAAGTGCCATTTTCATTAGTCAAGAAATCAAGAAATTCAATAATCTTCAGCAAAACTATTGATGTGGCTGTATTAGGAAACTTACTCTCCAGATCCGATTATGCTGTCATCTATTAGAGAGGATTGCTTCCATATAGAACATTAAAAGAAATAAGTGTCTTCGGTAGTTCCATTTGCAGAAGAGAAATGGAATCACAAACAACACAACTTAGTACCAGTCTGTGCTGAGGATTCAGAATTTCTACATCCCATTCTCTTGTTCTTTCCTCCTCACACTGGCTATGGCTTGCGTCCTCGTATCAGAAACCTCTCTTTATTCGGCTTGCAAAATGTGAAATGATTTTTATAGAAGATAAGTGTCCGATGTGGCGTATGTAATTTCACCCTTATCGTTCATAGTACCTGATATTCCCAACCGATCACCCATCTTGGTACTGACCGGGCTCCAGTTAGCATACCCTTGGTAGTTGTATACGAAATGGTGTATTTAAAGTCAGGATTTCCTCTGTCGTCCTCCTATCAAGTTTATTTCCATTTTGGGGTTGTTTTTTTCTTCTGGTTATTTTATCTTTCTTTTCTTTCCTTTTCTTTTTTACAAAATTCTTCCTCAAATTAAAAAAAATCTATTTCATTCAGGTTGGCAGGAGTTACAGCGATGCAGACAACATCAAGAGATACTGGTCAAAGTGCTGACGCTAGAAACAATATATGGGCGACATAACATTTTATAATCCTCCCTGATTATGTACAATCATATCTTTAAAAAAGCAATGTGAAATAGAAGTAGGTTGTAGCGTTACAGAGACCCATTAATAGATTATTTTTTACAAGTAGTGCTAAAATCACCAGTATCGAAATGGCGTTTATATATTTGAAATCAGGGTAGGTCGTTACACTCAGTCTGTACCTAAAATGTTCGTGCAGTGCTTTAGGCGCTGGCGCTGTTTTTATAATAGCTGATTTTGTCAAATTTGCTTTATGATTCAGGTATAAGGTTACAGTACTTGATATTTGATAACATCTATCCTCAGCGTTTTTGAGAATGGAGTTATAGTTGAGGGAATTTAAGGAGAAAACTTGATGCATAATTGTATTGGTAAAATTCAAATAAATATTAAATTCAAGCAATTTAAAACTATATTTGATCATCATCATCATCAGCAGCAGCAGTCTTTTTTCGTCCGTCTTTGAACATAGACCTCCCTAAATATCCGCCATACCTTTCTATCATTGGCGTTGCAGAGTCAATACATTCTGACTTTGTCTAGTTCATCTCTCTATCTTGTATTCTGCCGGCCTCCGATTGGCATGTTATGTCTGGGGGTCCTTGTTGAGAGCCATGATGTCCATCGGTTGTTTGCCATTCTTGCAACATGGCCAGCCGATCGCCATTTGAGTTTTTTTATGGATTGTATAATGTTTTGAACTCCTGTTTCCCCCTGATATATTGTGCTGTCATGTGATCCCTCCATGTGAGAAAGGGCATTCACCAAGTACTGGGCATGGTTTCAATGTAGTCCTCCAACATGTTTTCTTCGATTCCTGATGGTTCCAAGTGAAATATCCACTTTAAATACATAAAACTCCACCAATCTACATCCATTCTTTACGCATGAATTGTTATAAAAATAAAAGAAGAAATAGAATTGACAACGTAGAGGGATACATGAAATAAAATCAACCTTTTTTTGCTTTTTTATCGGACATAGGACTTCCCCAAAATTCGCTAGACCTCCTTATTATCGTCACATACCCATCAATTCCTGATTTTGTCTTGCTCATCACATTATCTTACATTTTGTCGGCCGCAAATTCGCATATAATTTCTGGGGATCCACGTGGTGAGACGTGGTGTTTCTGTTCTCTGACATTCTTGCAACTTGACCAGCCCATCGTCATTTGAGTTTTCTAATGGAATTCAAGATATCCCTGACTTTTCTGTAATATAATGTGCTGTCTTGTGATCTCTCCATGCGATGTTGTGCATGATTTTTTCAAGTGTACGTTGCATGGTTCTCAGTGTTAGGGTCAAACTTTTGATTAGGGGCCATAATTCAGTTTCGTAGGTCACTATCGGAGGATGCATTGGTCGTATACCTTCCTTTTTAATTACAAATAGGATTTCTTTGTTCTTGCTAGCCGAGGTTTCTCTTCTGAAAGCTTGTCAACATAGAGTGATTCTTTATTTGGATCTCTCTCATAAGTATTTCATGGACATTTGCTGTCCTATGTAGATGAAGTAGTCTCCTTTCTCAAACTCAGTGTTTCCGCTTTTGATCTGTGTGTCCAAGTCCTCAATATATGCAAGCTGACAACATCACCGAACTGAATCATGTCCAATCATCGTAGCCTAGCAAATGACCCTCCTACTAGACAGGCGAGTGGGCCACGGATCCTTGTCTTTTTGAGCGTCTGTGTCGATGTGACTATCCAAGTGTGTA
>OY735223.1:40448684-40491184 GCA_963457665.1 Thysanoteuthis rhombus | reverse complement strand
AATAAGTTAGGGAATCAATATGATCGAAATAGCAACAGAAGTGATGAACGAGGAAAAATAATAGAAGGAGTAAAGTAAAATCTGCCATAAATGACTAAAAGAAAGGGAAAAAAATCATAATTAGATAGAAGTGAAAGTGAAAGTAGAGATGAACCAGAAGTGAAAGTAGAAATGAAGCCACGTTGGGACTTTTTTCGATAACAATGATCCATGTCTGGGGGAAGAATGCCATGAGTCTGAAATCAATGAGTCGAAAAGATAAGAGAACTGACCGATCACAAATAAAGAATCTGAAGTGGAAAAGCAAGGCAAAATAACACAAAAGTGGATCATGTGCCCCTGTTAAGGGATTGTAATGCAATGATGACTGGGGGCCGAAAGGGAAAAGGTAGAAATATGCGCTGAAAAAGAATAGTATTATTAGAATGAAGAACTCTAAGGGACACAAAGATGAAAGGGATTCACGCTGACATGAAAATTATATAAAAGTGAGAGAAAAATTACGAAGGAAAAAAAAATGAATAACCAATGAAAAACAGGTTTAGGAAATATAGGACGAGGGCCAACGGGAGGAAAAAGTACAATGAAGGCAAAACACAGACATTCAGGCAGAAAGTGTTGTGTCAAAGAGAAAGAGAATGAGAATGGTAGTCATAAAACAGTAAGAGAGTTCATAAACAGGAAAGGAACAAAATTAGAAAGAAAGGAAAAAGAAAAGATGAGAGAAAGAAAGAGAGGGAGATAGTAAGGAAAACTGAACCATTATAATTATTGATATTTTCGAGGAGACAGAAAGAAAGAGGAAAAGAAAGGGAGACCGCAAGAAACAAAGAAAGATTGTGAAAAAAGGAATGAAAAAAAGGAAAGAAAAGGGAAACTGCAAGAAAGGAAAAATGAAAAGGAGGGAAAAGGAAGATAGATTGTAAAAAATAAAAAATGGAAAAAAATTGTAATAATGAGAAAAATTGCCAGAAAGAAAGAAAGAAAGAAAGAAAGAAAGAAAGAAAGAAAGAAAGAAAGAAAGAAAAGAAGAAAAATGATTGTATAGAAAAGAGAAAGGTTGCAAGAGAAGGATTGTAGAAAGAGAAAAGAAAGAATTATTAGTAAAAAAAAATGATCGAAGGAAAGGACTGAAAAAAGTAAGAAAGGAAGAAAGAATAATTGTGAGAAAATGAGGAAGAAAGAAAGATTGGTTCAAATGAACAAAGAAAAAATATAATGATTGAATATGAGAAAAAAAGAGAGGAAGAAAGTATAATCGTAAAAAAAAAAAAAGAAGAGCGAATGTTAAGTGAGAATAAAAAAGCCAAAATAAGAATAAGGGGAAATATGATAATAAAATCCGAATTTATGCCGACACATGAAAAGAAAAGGGAGAGTAGACAAAAACAAAGATGAAAGGAAGAGTGATAAAAAGAGGAAGAACAATTAAAGACATCTCACTAAAAAAGAAAGAAAAGATAATAGGCTGTCCTTATTCCCAGAATTGATGTTATACAATTTTCCCAAGCTGTGTTCTCCCTTAATTTGTCCTTGTGTCAGTTTAACGTAAGCTTCCTTAATATTGAGAAAAAGGAAAAAGAATTAAACATTAAGTGTTATAAAAAACGACCAAAATTTCGAGCAAATTAAAGTTTATGAAAATAATTTAAAATGAAGGGGAAGGGTATTATTGGAAGACCGGAAAGGAGAGAATAGAAAGAGGAATGAAACGAAGGGAAAAAGACAATGAAAAGTCGAGAAAAGAAAAGAAAGAAAGAAAGAAAGAAAGAGGAGATAAACAAAGAAAATGGAGAAAACATTGAATGATAGAAAGAAAGATCATAATAAAACCAAGAAAACAAAAATATAGATAGAACTATGAAGAAGATAAGAAGGGGGAAGAATAGAAAAAGAGGTTTAAAAAAAGACAGAAAGAAAGAAAAAAAAGAAAGAAAGAAAGAAAGAAGGAAAGGAGCATGAATTCAGGAATGAAATAAATGAAAGGAAAATCAACAATGAACAGATTTGCGAATGAAAAAAAGAACTATGGCAACAGGAGTTTCTTCCTCTTTTTTTTCTTTCTCTAAAAAATAATATCTTTGTGGGTGGGAAAAATTGACAAAAATATCGATTATGTTTCTTCGTTGCCAAGCAGAAATACATGTAGTGGTGGTAGCGGGGTTGGGGGTTTGAGCAAATACGCTCATGGAAAATCGACAATACCGCAGCCCTACCCGAAGCCCAACATGAACAAAAAATAAATAAATATATATATAAAGTAATATAAAAAAAAATAAAGAAAAACAATGTCTTTTAAAAAAAAAAAACTTTTTTTAATAAGCAGAAAAGAAGAAAGAAAGCCATCGGTCGAATTATTATTATTATGAATACCAGGTCGGACGTAGGTGGGGTGAGGAAAAGAGGCTTAAGTGTTAGACACTGATTGCCTCAAAAATACTGAGAGAACAAATGACAAAGCAAAAAGAGAAAGGAAGAAAGGAAGAAGGGAAGAAAGAGGAAAAGAAAGTGAGAAATATAGGTGAAATCAAGGAAGAAACAATGGGAATATGCGCGAAGAATATATTTAACTAAAAGGGAGAAAGGAACATGAGAATTAAATGTAAGACAATATTGATGAAGAATGACAAAAGAAAGAATAAAAAGTGGAGAAGATAAAAAAACGAATCACGATTGTTATGAGGATAAAGCGAAGAAGAAAGAACGAGAAAACAGAATGCGTGAGGAACATCGATAAGATATATTAAAGGATGAAGAATAATTTGAAGAAAAAAAAAGGGTAAGTGGTAAGAAAGAAAATAAGAGTTCGAATGAAATATAAAAGGGAGATAAAAATAGACATTGAAATATATGATAACGAAAAAGAACAAAAAGAATAAGAGAGAGAGAAACGAAGCTTGAGAGACATACAAAAATGAAACAAAAAGAAAAAAAAAACAGGTCTGGTTAGTTATTCGATTGAAACCGTCAGTTGAAAAACATCTTTTGGAAGCATGTCGTGTTGGGGATGATGAATTAAAAACATATGAACAATGGTTGATCATTGAACTTCTTTTCATTTGTTCCACTTCTGTTTGGCAGTAATCACTAAAATGTCAAAAAACAAGCCTGAACACAACAGGACACAAACAGAGGATCCGATTTAAACTGGGCGTACATTATGAACCGCTAAGTACACTAAAAACCTCTTTTGGGGGTTAATTTTTTAAAAACGACGAATATGTTTTTATAAGACAAAATAAGGAGTAAATCTTAATATTTTCAAATCTCTACTTCTATTACTGAGGCCTGTGACACATACTCACCCTTCCAGGCAGTCAGTCAACCCAACTTGAAAACTGAAGAAATGTATGTTGATGTTGACTACGCTGGTGTTGACAGATTTTGTTGATGGTTTCAAATAAAATAATTCTCCCTCTATGCATTTTTTTTTTTACTCTTTTTAATAGGCAAAAAAAGGGAAAGAAATCCAGTGATTGAATGATTACAATACGAATGCCAGGTTGGGGTGGTGGGATTGGTGAGGAAATGGGGCTTGAGATACAGGCACTGATTGGCGTAAAAATGCCGAGAGAACGCTTGCGAAATGAACGGCAGGGTAAGATTGTTAGAAACCTTTTGATAGATTTCTCACCAGCGAAAAATAGAGACTTGTTCTGAAATAACTGAGAAGGTCGCACGAAAGAAAAGGCTTAGGGCAGTAAAACAGGCTGACAGAAAGCAAGATTTTGCTTTTATCTATACGTGATAGAGACATTTGGCGAATGTTGGGGAAGGTCTATGTCCAAACGACGGGGCTTAAAAGGCAGCTGCTGGTTAAGATAATGGTGATGATAATGATGACGATGATGACAATGAACATTATACAGTGTTATACACAAAATGCTATCTGTAGTATTCATTTTGACTTACCTCTATTGTTTAATGTCCTGCAAGAAATGATGAAATTTTTCCCTGTTTGATTCATAAAAAAATTAACTTTCTATAAAAAAAATGTAATACCTGGTTATGAGATATGGGATGATTATCCAGATGATTTTCCGGATGATTTTTGTTTTAAGGAATAGTGCAGTTTATATGATAGGAAAGCCGTAAGTAAACACTTTTCCTGTAAAATATAAATATTGCAAAGTCGTGACAAGGCAAGCTATAGTACAACGCTGAATTAGTTACCCACTTGGTACTTAATACCAGCAACCATGTGCAAGACAAAGCTGAGATTAGTAAATCGATGTTGACCTCAATTGCTAGCAAACTCCAGCCATTATTATTGAGATTGATCCTCATAGGGTACCCATGAATGTGACTTTGTGCCAGACTTTTTAAAAATGAGTGAATCGATGACTGAGAGCAATGGTAAACATACTATTGACTATTCTGACCAATAGAGTGAGTAAAATCATAAACTGGATGTCCCACATACATGGCTTTCTGCCAGACTGAGATGAGATCTGTAAAATTACGCTTGAGTTGGAGATTTCGTCAATGAACTATTGTTGATTCTTGACTGGGATCCTAGGATCTTCATGTAGGCTTTGCCCGTGCTTTCACATTGGATAAGCCACTTCTGTGTCATCACGTTATCTATTGAGAGAGAGAAAGGGACTCCCTTCTTTCATACCATCGCTACCAACACAAAAATGAGCACTGACGAGAAGTCAATCTTAACATTTCGCCTTATACTTGTATGCTAAAGACGGCATAACAATTCAATTTACCCCTGCTTCAGAAGTTTCAGTCTACCGGAATAAAATGGAATTGATTTCAAATCATCCTTGATGGCAGTATGAATGTCATTGCAACCTATCGCCTACGAGTTTTTATCATCCCCACAGAAAAAAATTTGAGAGGATCAGGGTTTGAACGAAGGTTTGGGAATAGGATTAGGTAGTGGACTGAATTTTTTTTAATTGGAGATTCAGTTTTAATTCTATTTCTGCAATAAATATATCTATTTCGTAATCGTTATGATTGTTCTTTTTTACCTTATCTCTGATGAGGCTGAATCTTTGCATGTAACAAGTCTTGCATCTGGAACTACTATGTGAGTGGGTTTTTGCATTATCAACAACTTTTAGGAAATTTTCTCCATTATCCAGCTATTGGAACTGCTTCTATGTCGTATGTGTTTCATTCAGTCTATGCATCGTTGGTGGTAAGAATCAGAATATATCAATTTAGATGAATTAGCGTGGTGGGAAGCGTCATAGCGCAGGTGAAATATGACATCGATATCAGATTACAAGGAAGTAACTTGAAGGCAGGCGTAGCTTGAAGTCTTTACACCTGGCTAGCTAAGCTTAGTACATACTAAATGTCAGTGAATTGTACGTGTTTTGTTTCCTGAACGATTAGATAACTTGAAATATAGCTTTGTTTCGATAAGAAACTCATTGTCACTCTCATTAATTGTTGGTTAGGTTGTTGGTTTTCGGTCACGCTAAAGCAAACATAAAAAAGATGTAGGAGGTATTGTATACACACAGACACAAAATAGGCTGCTAGGAATGGGAAGGCAACTGATGATGACAATATCATTACTACTACTACTACTACTACTGATGGTGTTGTCTCATTTTCGTTTTCTGTCCAGTTCAGTTTCTGCATTGTTTTAGAATCATTAAAACAGAAAATGTGGAGGGTCGTATACACAAAAAAGTTCAAAGTGTACAATAAGTAGATTTTACACACACACATATATATATATATATATATATATATATATATATATATATATATATATATATATATATGATTTGTATAAGTGATAATTATAAGCGCATTTCATTCGCGTCTGTCACTGGCATCAACCCAGTAACTAATCAAATAGCCCACCATGTAAATGACGAGGCATTCTTAAAGCAAATCACCCCTACCAACTGAGCTAACAACAACTCCGACAAGTAGCTGTTTGGAATAGAGCCCTCAAACATCCCATCTCTTTACTCAGACTCGCACAGCGTACATTCTCTATATTCATTGCTTGGTTAACGCCGGTGTTGGACTAATTAGATTCTCAAATGAATTTTCTCTAGAATTATCATAAATCAAATCGTCCAAATTATACATAATTAATATATATATAAACATATATATATATATATATATATATATATATATATATATATATATATATATATATATATATATATATTGTGTCATTCACAGCTGTTTCAATGTATTACATCGATTCAGTGTGGCTATAGACTTTATCCCATTCAGTACCGTAAGGCAGAATTGAAACCCTCACATCGGACCCGGAGGTGGATATCCTACCTCTGGACTACGGAATTTAAGCGATATATTCATTTACTCAGAAACTCCTCATCCACCAGAGTGCTCTATTCCTATGGAAGAGCATTGCATGAGCTTACAATGGATGAGTTACCTCACTTAAAGAGTGCTCAACCCTGAATAGAGTTATATTTATATATTGAAGCTAGCCTAGTACCTTCAATATATATATATATATATATATATATATATATATATTGAAGGTACAAGGCTAGTTTCAATATAAAAATATCAATACCATATATTTTTCTAAATCGTATTATAGTATATTTTTTAAGAATGTCATTAACAATGTTGTTGTACATTTTGACATAAGTACTTTTAACTGATAAAAAGTCACTGAACTACTTCGTAACTCTGTAAGCATTTGTCAAGTTTCACAATGGCGACACTAATTTTGATGGTTATCACTGTCTATAGTTATGGGTGAATGGTTAACCCAAGTGCTCACTCGCCCACGCCTTTCCGCTTCATCAACTGCAACAAGCCAACGACAAAACGTTCTTATCAAGATATCAGGGCAATGGAAAAATAAACAGTGATTCAGATCCATGTCTCTTTCGTGTTTTAGATTTTCCAATTGTCTCCAAAATGAAGTTCGGAGGTTGGGACGTCAGTCGCATTTCTGTTTTCATTGTCAAACTCCAGCCAAAGTTAAAATTGACTTTGTTTTCCCCCGTATCAATAACAAGAGTAAGCATCAGCTTATTTAGTGTTTGTCTATCCCCTATTGTTAAACTAAACCGATATATAAAATTCACATTTCCCCGTCTCGATTGGAAATCATGACTAAGTGATTGATAGGTGGTTCTCTCTCATCGAATAGACCATCTCCAAATTTATCTAATACATATACGATACAAAAGTTGCACTAATCATCTCCAGTTGGAGTGAGAGTGAAGCTTGACTTTGCAATCGCCAGAACTTTAATCTCCTTCATTTTGATCAAGTAATAATATTATAACCCACTGCCAGTTTAGTAGACGGATCAAAAATTCATTCAGTCAACCTTACATTTCGAAAACTCGTTTCTTACTCTGTCCTTTCTCTGTATTGTACTCAGTTTTAGCTGATTCTGTTTTCTGTATCTTCAACTGTTGAGCTACTTTACATTGCCACGGACTTCCTATACATAATGTCATTGAATTTACTAGGGGTATGCTTGTCGCAAAGATACATGTTTGGGAGGAGCTGGAATTCAGGTGTGTGGGTCAACCTGCCATAATTGTCGTGTAAAATAACTTTCTGCCTGAAAGAGCATGTGTCAAAGGTGATATTTCATGAAAAAATTCCTGAGAAATATCCATAATTATAACTTTTTTTAATTTGATTTCTCGAGAGCTGCTGATCCAAACAACTCCAAAGACGATCCTGCATTGCCTTGTGTGCTGACCAACATATCTGGCAAATATCTACTTCATGCAATGGCCGTTGAGTTATCGGAATAAATGGATATATATATATATATATATATATATATATATATATATATATATATATATATATATATATAGAGAGAGAGAGAGAGAGAGAGAGAGAGAGAGAGAGAGAGAGAAAGAGAAACACTTCATTTATAGTTAGATGTAGATATATTTGTTTACGGTAACATGATTATGCCTTTGCGCGTAGTTCTGTCAGTGGACCTGTTTACTCATTCACGCTTACTTTTCTGTACAGGTGTGCCGAGAGAAAATGAGAGATAAACAAATGCACTCAGATTATCCAGACTAGAATGTTTATTGTATGTGGGTGGTTCAACCTATTTTTCTCGTGTTTTTTCTTCCTCCATGTTCCGGCCATGTAACCCGCGACCTCCTCAGATATCAGTTGTATTCTGGAATGTTGTGCAATCCTGTTCTGAAAAAGCAGACATATTTCCTGAGATGCATGTCACGGCCGATGTTTGTGTCCGTATGAGAGGAAAAAAAGGATTAGAAAATTAGTCCACTACGTGAAAGGGATATACAAGGAACCTTTCGAATAAAATCTTTCCAGTCCATGTCGCTTCGTAATAAAATCGTTTGGAAAAAAGATACATTACAGACATATCTCAAATAGTGCAGTTGAATTGTTTCAAAACCGTCCGTTCTATTCAAAGCTGCATTTTTCAATGTCTCATATTTAAATACACTTTTTTCAAGCTTATATAGATTAAAGTAATCTGTACAGCAATATGGTTGACGTACCAAATCGAAACCTTCACAGCTCAAAATTACACTATCAAAGTATAGCTGTACACGGTAAAGTGAGATATTCTACGTGGAATAGCGATTTTTTTTTCTGACTAGACACAAGATAGTCACAAAATTACTCTATAAAAATAAGATAAGCCTCAATCATAAAATGGTCATCATCATCAGTCTTTTAACGTCTGTTGTTGGACATAGACCTTCCCCAGGATTCGCCACAATTCCATAGTTCATCTCTCCATCTTGTGTTCTGTGGGCCTCAGTTTCTTATATGATCTTTGGGGATCCATGTTGTGAGTCCTGATGTCCATTGGTTGTCTTTCATTCTTGCAACATGGCCTGCCCATTGCCATTTGAGTTTTTTAATAGTTTCTATGATGTCACGGACATCCGTTTTCTTCCTGATATACTGTTCTGTCTATTGATCTCTCCCTGTAATGTTGAGCATGATTCTCTCATGTGCACGTTGCATACTTCTCAGTTTGTAGGTCTGTCTCTTGCCCATGATTAAATCGGTTCCACTTAACGAGGTTTTTTGTAACTTTGCCACGACGTTAATTGGGGAGCTCCTATGTATTAAAATTTTTTAATATCGAACAGAGGCTGTCTTTGCAGAGTTCTAGTATTCACATCTTGTGACGACGTAACAAGAAGGGTTAATGATTACATTAAACATTACTAAATGCCCTGAGAATGTAATAAACCATATCGAACGCAAGTGTAATCGCCAGATCGAAGTTTTGTCGGAAGGACTGTTGGTTGGCTATTTGTTTGTTTTTGGTTTGTCTGTTTTTTGGTTTGTCTGTTTTTGTTTTGTTTTTTTCGCTAGCGATAAGTGTATACAATTATATATATGATTGAAAACATCTTTCGTTCGAAAGATTTCAGAATGAATTTGTTTAGATTTCCAGATTCGATGGACAGAAAAATTACTTTAATTCATATTTTGTCGCTGATTGCTCAATTCTTGGAGGATAATTGAAATGTATTCTCGGGCGAGGGTTTTCATGAATAAGATTGTCAAGTAGGAGCATAGAAAATAAATAAATTGTAAGATAATTAAAAAGAAATAATTTAATTCAAAATTAGGAGCAGTTTAAAAAGAATTCGAAATCGAAAGCAATGAACAAAAAAAACAAAATTTAATTTTCTTCGAATTTTCTTTCTCTATTCTTCCACTGTGAGTTCTCTGGCAGAGCAAAATCTATAGAATTAGCTTTTGATATTTTCCATGACCCAAATTCTGCTTTCGTCATGATTTTTTAATTAATAATTTATGTTCCTTTTGGTCGATCGTAGATGAATTAGAGCAACCGTCAATCCACCCATTCCTCACAAAAGGCGGGCGATAAGCCGAGAGGAAATTAGAATCGGTCATATCGGAAACAAGCCTCGTTTTGACATGCAAGCAAGCGTCCTGACATCAAACGATTCCTCATTTTTTTTACTTCGACAATTTTTCTACTTCCCATCTCTCTCTCTCTCTCTCTCTCTCTCTCTCACTCTCTCTCTCCTATTGTTTTTATGTGTGCATTTTTTGTACTTTTTCCAATCTAATCTTTTTCAAAATTTCATTCAAATTTTTTTTATTCTTCTCTCTTTCTTCTTTCTTCTTCCAAATATTTAGCTTTTTTCGTATATTTTTGTCCATATGCAATAAGCTTCTTTTTGTTATTTCTTCATATTCGCTGTATTTCTTTCGTCTTTTTTTTCACTTTTTTTTTCATTCTCCAGTGCAGTTTATTCTTTTTTTTTAAATATTTATTCAATGGTTGCCATATCTCAACATCAAAAAATGACGACCGTCCTGGTCAACGTCATGATTATCAACCCAAGTAGATAGTATAGTAGCAATGGCTTGAAGTATGCTTGAAAACTACAAAAACAGACAAGAGAATACTACAGAGTAAAAAAATAATAGAGAAAAAATGAAGAAATGTCAGCATTTCATTTAAAGCTAAAATATCAATATGAGGAAAATCAATGCGCGTGTTGAAAGACAAGAAAAAGCAGTACATGTTACAATATGCTATTCATAAAACTGCTGAGTTGACAACACCGTAATAATAACCCGTCGTTAAAATGAAGTATATATATGAAAATCAGAACAGCATATAGTCATTGTCATAAATTTATATTCATTGTTATGTCGTTAATTCATTGTTACAAACAATTTCACTGGAAAACTTATCATGAAGTTCTGTAAGTTGTTTTCAAAATGGTTACTCATTTAGAATAAAGTGTTTTTGACTAATTTCGATGACAATAACCGTTTGATAACGTTATGCATGGTCATGATACACGACTTCTCCCCATATACACAGTTTACTCGCTTGCTCCCCCCCACAGCGAAACATCGAATCCATGAGTGAATATATTACATGCTAACTTGCTCAGTGCCCTTACGCTTGCTACAGCTTCATCTGCCTCAATCCAGATTCCCCATATCACTAGTTCTTCTGTCTCAGCTCTGGTTTGCAATATGTGGAATAGACCAAGCTATTTTACTCACAGCTGGGACTAGAAAGTATTGGTTCATGCCTTTTGCGAGAGCATCAGTTCGAAGCAGGTTCGGGCGAAGCTGATAATAGGCCCCGGCTATATGGAAAATGTAGGCTTCTATCTCAAACTGCAATTTTTGTAATCAGTGCTAAATGCTAATATTTTGAGTATAAGTAGATACGCATATTAGGAGTTGGCTTTTCTTTTCCCCGGCCTGGGGCAAAGTGAACTCAAACCATCTCCACTGGAGTCAGAATCCGTTACGCCGATCCCATTCTCCTTCCCGCTAACCGCTCGGTCATTCAATATCTCTGTTATAAATTAATTACAACGAATAAAATCGCATTCTTCATATAATAATCGCGCAGAAGACTAGTTTTCCTGATGAAAAGAATCATGAAAAAAAAAAAAGCAATAGCAGGAGGAGATTAAATGAAGATGAAATACTAAACTGTCCTCACCATGTTTACCCACGCACGCGATTTTCTTTTCTCTTTTACGCAGCTGATAAAGGTGAAAGGCAAAAATAAACCCGGCCATCTTGATTCTGTCAGCGAGATTCTCGAGGCCCACAAGTGAATGGGTGGATTTTTACATCGACCATCTTTGCCAGGTTGGTCGGAAGCGAAGCCTTTGTGACGGAGACAGCCATGCGTAAGCAAAATCGCGCTCGGACCGAGTGTTGAAGTTGGCGATTGGCTCGTGTGAATAGAAGCCAATTTGTGTAGACGTGGATTCGCCGGAATTAGTTAATCTACGCCATCTTTTTTTTTTTTTTTGTATGTGTGTGTGTGTGTGAGAGAGAGAGAGAGAGAGAGAATTTTGTGGGCGTAGGAGTTGTCGGGGATATAGCAGGGCGGGAAAATTGGAGGCTGCATCAAAAGAGATGTGGGAAAAAAGTTGGGAATAAAAGATGTAGAGAGACGATATTAATGCAAGGGAGGGAGAACAATGATCACAATAACAACGTAAAAAAAACACAGAGAGAGAGCAGCAACAGCCAAGATAACTATAAGAACTCTCGATGTAAGAAAATAGCGAAAAAGAAAAAAGTATCTAACAAAAGTAATAGCGTTGTTAACTTCACTATTGCAGCACAGTCAAAAGTCTTTTCTTACTTCTTTATTTTTCCAGCTAACAACAACAGCAATAATAAAAATAATAATAATAATAATAATAATAATGATAATAATAATAGTAATAGTAATAATGATAATATTAAAAATGATAATAATAATGATGATGATAATAATAATAATAATAATGATAATAATAATAATAATAATAATAATAATAATAATAATAATAATAATAATAATAATAATAATAATAATCTATGAGAATGAGGAGAGGAGGGCTGGAGACTTGAGGAGACTTGCTGTCATTCAAACTCCAGCAGTTACCACCAGGCAACTGGTGTGAGATTCCTAATAATAATAATAATAATAATAATAATAATAATAATAATAATAATAATGGTGGAGATGGTACAAGCCTCAGCACTGCTGTAATAGACGCAGGGGATATGAGAGGAAGGATGGAGACCTGTCGAGATTCACTGTCACTTGGCTTTCAGCGATAACCACCGGGCAATTGGTGTGAAACTTTAAAACACAGTGCTGCTGTGGACTGTGAGAGTGTGAAGAGGAGGGCTTGGAGACTTGAGGAGACTTGCTGTCACTCAGTCCCCAGCGCCGACTTCCGTGCAACTGGTTTGAAAATACGAAATACGCAGTATTACTGTGACCTATGAGCACTGAAAGAGAAGGGCTGGAGACTTGAGGAGACTTGCTGTCACTCAAACTCCAGTGGATACCACCAGGCAACTGGCGTGAGATTGCAAATAATAATAATAATAATAATAATAATAATAATACAGGCAACTGGTGTGAGATTCCATAATAATAATAATAATAATAATAATAATAATAATGATAATAATAATAATAATAATGATAAGGATGTTTGTTAGAGTGCAAGAAATTTAAGATATCTGGCTGTTACACGGCACTCAGGAAATACAGTGTAAATATTTGAATAAATGAATGATGATATTATGTTAGAAATATCTGAACATATTTATAGTAATGCTTTTTATAGCTAATGCGGTACAGTAATGTAAAGTAACTAGTACTGGAGCCGTAAAAATGTCAGGATTATTTACGTATGGATCTGCAAATATATATCTAAGTGTAAATGGATTTATAACCAAAACGAAATGTCTACCTGATCAAAATTTAATTCCTTGTCAAGTTCCAACAACAATTCATATTTTCTGTCAACTCCAAGACTCACCAGCAGCAGACCATTTTGTGTCCATGTCTTCAGAATACCTTTTTTCCCTTCACCTGTTTGCTTTAGTGTGAATGAATATAACAAAATAAAGCAAAAATAAAAGTGACAATGCCTGTTATATTATTAGATTGGGGTTATAATTTACCATAGGACAGCGATCTGGTAGCCGTATTCAACGTAAGAGACATTTATCCCATGAGACCATGTCTATTGAAATTCGTCATAGCAATTAATCGAATCTTGTAGAACGATATAAATTTACTTACACAATACGAATCAACCAATTTATGTATGACGTGTTATGCTTTTGTTTTTTAGGAAATGGTAAACTTTTTAATTTTTTATTTTTTCATTATGGACTGATCGTTATCGCCATAGTTATTTAACAGAGTTGTCTATCTTTAGAAGAAACTTTTCTACTCCCACTTTGAAACTGGAAGCTGGCTTTGATGCAAAGAAGTTTGATAGCCCATGCTTGACCTCATCAATATTTTTTAGTGTAGTAATCGATGTCTGATCTGGAGATAGTCATTGGTTCATCCGCTTTCTTTTAGCGTACTGAATCAAATACTCTTTTCCAGTCCAATGAAACAACTGTTCCCCTTCCCGTTTGCTCCGCAAAGTATTACAGAATGCTCTGTTTTCAGGTACAAAACTGTATCGGACTCCAACGTTTTGTCTATCAAGCTCCCTATTTCGTTTATTCTTTGCTGATTTGACGAGGATTCGTGTAAGAAACGAATGTAGCAGGTCGTTGTCCAGCTTAGCTCGCCTACTGAACGATCGTAGAGGTCAAAAGTGTCCTGTTAGAAATCACTGATAGCACTTGCTGACTGGTAGAGCATTCAGGTAAACATTGCATATTCATTTAATGTCCGTTGTTTCATTGTTAACTAGACTAAATTCATAGAGCACACTGTGACAGACATGACCTTTTTGCTTTATCATTCATCTCTTGTAGTTGTACTTAGAAAAGAATGACACCCAATGCATATTGGAGAATATACTTTCAATTTTTGGTGTTTTTAGATATTCAATGAATAACACTTAAAATTAGGTTGTATAAAAACACTTCCAACTATCTTAAAGTATGTTGTTGCTGTTATAGTTCATCCCCATAAACTCCAAGTGGAGTATAGAGTTTCTATCACGTTTTTGTGTTTTTAGTAGCAAGTACGTTTTTCGAGGTAAAGTTGCTAGCCCTACAACCAACCTTTCTGTAGAGCTGCCAAGCTGTATGTTTTTGCTGTCAAAGTAAACTTCTCTTAGATGTGCTGCCTTGAACGGCTTTTGGGCGCCAACTGCCCAGATAGTTACCCATACCTTAGGGGAAAGTGGATTCATATCCTACCAAAGGTATTAGAGCAATGTGAACGTAAACAGACTCGACCGAAACTCGAACTCATTTGGTCAATTCAACGTTCCTTGCTACTAACCATTACACCACTCAGCACCTCAAATATCTATATGTGTGTGTGTGTTTGTGTGTGTGTGTGTGTGACTGTGGGGTGAGTGTGTGTGTGTGTGTGTGTGTGTGTGTGTGTGCTTGCATACATGTATGCTTGTGTGTGTGTTGAAAAAATACCCCCCCACCAATTTTTTTAAAAATACAGATTAAATAAAAGATTCCCAGAAATACCGAAACTTATTCTGGAAGATGTCCCTTTAGGAACCTACGTGAATTTTCGAGCTTCTAGACCAAATGGTATGTCTCGTATCGCTGTCACAACGAAAACAACCGAATGAAAAGGGGAGTATACCTTGACTCTTTGCTTGTTTTGTCCGGGTCGACAATTGAGGCTACGGTGATTCAACGAGCATCATGGATTGTGATACAAATAGTTTCGATCTTCCATATGGATACTATGATGTAGATTTGAATTGTGGAATAAGAAACGTGAGTCATGCATGAGTAAAAACGAGTATCAACCCTCCAGTCTTACTCCTATCCAAACTGAAGATAATTATGGCAATTTTTACATTGTATACATGCATAATAGATATATCCGTACATATGTCAGACTTGCCGGTTTTGTTCAGTCGGTAAGAGAGTCGCCTACTGATCACTTGGTTATGATTTCAAATCACCATCGGAAAATGTTTTTTTTTATATATCAGTCTCTTTCAACGTGATGGGACTGGCAAATAGTGAAAATTTTACTTTGGTTAATTAGGTGAAGATTGTTATTGCTGTTTTTGGTGCAATGGTAAAACAACAACAACAACAACAACAACAACAACAATAACAACAACAACAACAGCAACACTACCTTTACTGGAGTTAGACAACAGAAATAATTAAACTACCTGAGCTTGTGATCATCTGGACACTGAATGGGAAAGAGAGGTAAATATATCTATGAATACTTGAAATTGATTTAAACACGTAGAATAAAACAAAAAGAAAAGTCGGAATTGATAACTCAAAATGATAATTAAGTAGATGTGCAGTTGAACAACGACATACCCAATGTGTTGCTCAGCTAGTTCACAAAATATTTCATGACAGACCTTCTATATACCATTTGATACAACTACCACGCTGATTGCATTGAAGCTAAGTCTGTTCGATTCGTCCTTTAACAAGTATTTCCCAAGGTAGCAAATAACTTGCTCATTGCAAAACTTGACCATATTTATTTGAAACTAAACCTTTGAAGAGTAGAATTTAGAAAAAAATAGTTTATCGAAAGGAAGGTGGCGACTGCTTTGAGGGACATCAGAATTAATCTGTGCCTTCCTCGCTAATTATTGTATTAATCAAAAATTGTATAATCATTATTTACTTTTTGCTTAGGAAATAAAGTATATTCTATTCTCCTCTATTCTAGAATAGAATATACTTCATTTCCTAAACAAACGGCAAATAATAATTATATTTATCTATTCTGGATAATTATATATATATATTTGTTCTGGTGTATGTGGTCGTATAATAGAAATGTGTCACCTGTTTTTGTCGTTTAAAGATTCGAACACGTTTTAAAATGTTTCTTTTTTTTTTTTGCTACAACCGCCATTATGTTCATCCACTTAATTCATTGTTTATGATTTCAACTGTATTTTTCTTTATACCAAAAGGGCAGATCCTGCTTTTTTTTCTTGCCAATAACATCTGTCGGATTGTTCCTATTTGCATGGATATTTTTGCAATTCCTACATCTGTATATAAGCCACCCCGACATGCAAAAGGGCTCTTTTTTTCTGTTAATAACGAGTTATCCAATATCAATGTCCAAGCTTCACTAGTTTTACTCGCTCGATTAAAAGCAGGAATTCGATCAAAGGTCTGAATACATTGCAGTATACACAGTAATATATAAAAAGGTCCTTTCTCAACGGGACAAGAGAGAAATCTGGATGTATAAAGACTTACACCCTTGAGACGATATTGATAGATAGTATGTCAAGAGGAAAGAAGTATGGAACTCAGTAACAATGTCGTTTGTGACAACTCTAATATCAAAAGGCTTGTGGAATACACGGTAGAGTAATAAATAGATGGATTGATGTTTTGGTTAACCGGTATGTCAACCTCTGATGGGTTATTAAACGCCAAGGATCAGAGAATGATTCTGTTATATTCTGATTTGGTTCAGGCAGGGAAATGATTTTTTTTCTCCAGAGTTACAATTGATATCAGTTCGTTTTATTTTTACTGGTAGAGAAAAAGCGTTCGTGTATAGGTTTATCATATTGCAACGATGGCGGACAACAGTTGGATATCACAGCTCACAACGTGGATCCCCCAGAGATCACATGCGAATCCGAGGCCTACAAAATATGGCGTGACTAACTAAACATATTTAGAAAGTGCTGGCTCCGTGAAGCCCATACTAGAGAGGTCTAGTGGATCATGGTAAATATCCATGCCCAATGACAAACGCTAAACAGTAGATGATGATGGTGATGATGATGGATGTGGTATTTAAGATGTTGGGGTTATATTCTCATGTATAGTCTAAATTCTTTTGGGAAATGTAGTATTTCGCATGGTTTGAACATGTAAGAGGGTTCTTTCAAGTTGTTTGCTTGGTACTGTTTTGTACTGGTTAAGCTCACAACGTCACAATCTAATAGCTTATAATGTGTTTCGGTGTTTCGTTGCATATTGTTCAGGGTATGCTGTGCATAATAGTGGTTCTTCATGTAACAGGGCGTAAGTAAGCGTTATTTGAATGTCTCCTATGCAAAGCCTGGTGACCACCACTTTCTTCTTTTTGTCTCTGTAGCCAGATAGAGTAATGATGGATAAAACATAACACCCAAAAGTTCATTTAGAAAATGACGAGAGAACAAATATTAGACGAAGAAATGCCAAAATCCTTTCGTCAAAATTAGGAGAAAAACATTGTCTGGTTAGTTAGTCAAGGGGAAACATCATATGGCCAACATCTTTTGGCAGCATACCGTATTGGAGGTGATGAATAAAAAAAAAAAAAAAAAGGCTGATCAATAAATTAAACTCTTCACTTGGAACCCCTTTTTCAGGGAATTTTCCAAAAAAAAAAAATCCAAACAATCAAAAACAGTTTTGTTGACATAACATAAATAGTAGTAAATGTGTCGATTTTTAGCCCTCTACCTCCATTAGTTTGGCCTGTTCAAGTGGCGAACTATAGCCAGACAGATAGACAACCAAACCAACTTAAACACTGAAAGAGCTTTTATTTACAGTTTAGTGGTAATTTTGGTTGACCCCCCCCCAATCGCTGGTGAAATGGTATGGATGGTTTTACAAAGAGAAAATGTACTAACCAGTTTATTCCGTAACAATTGCGATCGGAAACATTTATTTGAGAACGAACCATATAAACCCTTTCAAGACTCATGGGAAACAAATATCGTGAAGTCTATATGACTGTTACAATATATATGTAGCATCGATCCCCCTTAGAATTCTGCTAGGACACATGTGTCACGAAAATTAAAGTGAATGTGATGGTTACAGCTTTTACATCTGCGTACAAGGATATCGTTATAGTACATAACCCACGCAGAATTTAATCCTACATTCTAGGTTGGAACAGAAAAGATATGGATTTATGATTTTACTTCTGTACAGCATATCAAAATTTTCATTCAATAGAATATAGTTTTCTAAAATACATTTGGTAAAGATTATTTTGTTTTTCAACAAGCCAACAACAAATAATTTCATTATCCCAGTGTAACAACTTGTCGGCACACAGAGAGCGCGTGTCTCTACAAGAAAAAAAACTGAATGAAAATCAGTTAATAAGTTGCTGCCAGGCAGGGGAGCCAACAGTAAAAATGATTCCTTGATCCATCCCAACACTTGTTCAATTTTTCTTCAGCCCATGGCCCACCCTTCTGCAAAATATCATTAAAACCCATTGATATCGTTTGGAGATATTTTGTCGACAATCTCGAGTGAATGTTCATAAAAATAAAAAAAAATATCTCTCGATCCAAACTAAAAGTTCGGAACAATTAATGAAAAAAAAATCTTTCATATTCCAATCTGAAGAACATTTCTATTGACTCACAGCGATATATTTTATGAAAAGGAATTAAAATTGTGAAAATATGCTCGTTTGCATGAAACCTGTATGAACCCTTTTTCCTACGATATGAAATATACTATCACGAATATTAGTAAATTTCTTTTCTGGTGTCTTCGCAGACCAATGAAACTAGTCGATATGTTTGTTTCAACGTGTTCTTAAATTCCATAACACATTTCTTGTTTTTATATCTCACCGCTCAGCTTACATATGCTATCTACGACTGCCAATAAAGTGAGTAAATAAGGTGAGATGTTTATTACTACCTATAAAAAACAAAGTATAATATCTTACGACTATAAATTTAACCAAGCCTTATAACTTTGTGGATATTCATGTTCAAAGATAAATATCTCACCACAAAAATGATGACCTTCTTTTCAACCTTATTTTCAAGCTGATAGCTTTCGGACTTACCTTACCAGTACACTCTGCATGATTCTTACCGTTATTAGAAAAATCAAGTCAACGAAAACCGTCACACTTGATTTTTACAGTTTTTGAGTGGGTCTGGCTGGTTGACAGGCTGTGTATGCATGTATGAATGTACTTTGCGTACAGGCATCATCAATGAACTTAGAGAAATGAAAGTTTGAAGATTTACTTCTTATTATGTCTACAAATAAGTTTTTTTTTGTTTGTTTGTTTGTTCTCAAATCAATCCCTTTTATAAGTTTTCAGTGGTGTAGTCATAATTGTGATTCAAGTTCAAGTTTGGGTTTTGTCCGATGGCATTGACGTCTGCTTTTTGAAAATTGAGACTTTTTAGTGATCAACTTCTAACAAAGGGTGAGAGAAGTGACTAATCTATGATCAGCCATTTAAATTTTTTTCTTAATCAACCACCCCAACATGACATGCTGCTAAAATACGTTGGTCACATGACTGGTTCAACTTAATGAATAGATAGACCTGTCTTTTTCAATTTTCTAATTTAATTCTTTCTCTCTTTCACCGTCGTTGTTCTTCCTTCTTTCCATTCTATTGCTACTTTTTCATTCTCTTTTTTCTCACTTTGTTGTCAATCTTTCTTTCTTCTCTTACTTTTTACACCTTTCTTTCTCTTTCTATGTATACTGACACTTACATGTTTCTTTTCTTCTTTCTCTCTCTCCCCCCCTCTCTCTCTCCTTACCTTTATTCCCCTCCTTTTTTCTTTCTTCCTTTCTTTCTCCCTTCCTTCTTCTTTATGTGCGAATCAGAATTCATTTACCCTTTCTGCTACTTCCGTTGAGCTGTCATTCTCCAACGAATCTTTTCTCCTATTTCATCACTCATTCCTGATTTTACTTCTGTTTTTTCTTCCTTTCTTTCCTTTGCATTCTTCCTTTCTTTCTATTTTTCTATCGATCTCTATCTTTCTTCGTCTCTTTCTCTTTCCCTTCACCGATTTCTCTCTTCGTCCATCTTTCATGCTATCTTTCTTTTTCTATTCTTAATCATCATATATTTCCTATTATTCTTTTTCTCCCTATCTTTTCCATGTTTACCAATCTCCACGTCCTTCTTCCTCCTCCTTTCTTTCTTGCCTTCTTTTTTCATCTCACTCCCCCTTTCTTCTTCCTTCCTTTTCTCTCTAATAATACCCTCCCTATCTATCATTTTTTCATTATTACTTCTCCATATCCTCCATCTTTATCCGACATTTTTTTCCTACCTCCTTTCCTTTCTCCCTTTTCTTTTTTGTCTCTCTTCCTATATCATAAGCATTTCTTTTTCTCCTGCTCACTTTAATGCAGACCTCGTGCAAATGTTCTTATGCAAGATAACAGCAGGGGAAAAAACGAACGGAAAGAATGGACCCAGCATGCAATTATTCCCTATGTATTTCCAACAATTACGTTGCCAACATCAGCGGCCTTGTTAACCAAATTGTTGGCTCGCAGAATAGATTGACCGTGAAAAAAGCCAACCCTCGATCATCAGACTAATATTCTAATGTCCATTCTCTCGAGAAAATTACTGCACGCAGAGAAAATTAAGGAGAGCTGCAGGGCCACGGAGCTCTTTTTACGTAACGCACAAGAAAAATAAAAAGGTAGCTATGTATCTACCTATCTATACATCTATTTAACTGCAAAGTTTTACGTTTTTGCGTAGGAGTCCTGTCCTTTTTTTTATTTATTTACGTATCTTCTCTATACATCTGCCTACTGACTTTCCCAAACTCTCTTCCAATCTCTCACTATATATATATATATATATATATATCTGAGTATGTTTGTGTATGTGTGTGCATGTGTGCATGTGTGCATGCAAGTGTGTGTGCATATATATATATATATGTGTGTGTGTGTGTGTGTGGTGGTGCTTGTTTGAGTGAGAATGTGTGTGTATATATATGTGTGTGTATATGCATGTGTGTGTGAAGCAATTTATGAAATAAACTCATCACACTTCGGATATTGAATTACTGGTTTATATATATATATATATATATATATATATATATATATATATATATATATATATAGCTCTGTGCACTGTGAATGTGTATATGGCAGAGTTAGGAGAAATTGCAGTCGTCATGGAATGAAATTGGAAATGGCCTTTATCCAGCGGTGGACTTATAATAAATGATGATGATGATGATGATGATGATGATGATGATGATGATGATGCATATATATATGTGTGTGTGTGTGTGTGTGTGTGTGTGTGTGTTTGCGTGTATAGAGAGAGATAGAGAGAGTGAGAGACGGACAGAGACAGAGACGGACTGACAGACGGACAGAGAATGAGAGAGACCGATAGATCGGTATATTGATTGAGAGAAAGAAAGACAGAAAGAATTTTCTGCGTCATCCGACATTTCATTTTGGAGTTCAACCTTTCCACTTTTCCCAACATTTCTTTTTTTTTCTGCCATGCCAATTTTTTTTCCCCCACAGAGGGCGCAACGATCTTTCTCAATATATTGTCAACAATGAACGCTTATAATGATAATGCCTACCGTTGAATATTTTTTTTTCTTTTTACACTATTTTGCAGGATCGAAGCAAGTGAATGTTTTGCCTTTGCAAGGAGATGTTAAGATGAGAATTGAATGCTGTTCATTCGGTGCTGGGTGGAAAAGAACAAAAAAAAAAAAAAGAATCTCTATACACGTTCTCTAATGTGATACATTTTTTTCCCAGATTCCACGCCATATCGGCATTTCTTCCTAAACTCTTGCTTTTTATTTGTTTTTAAATGTTTCTGAAGCATTTTTTTCTTTCCCCCTTGTTATTTTTTCTTTTCTATATTTCAAGTTCATTGTGATTATTCCAGCTTCGTAATTTCATCATCTTTATTACAAATGGGATCGCTTATTGTGATCACTTTGGAACAGGGTCTTATAGATAACATTAACCAAATGGTGACATTTAGCGAAGGATATGTAGAGAAAACTGCTTATTGCTATTGCTTTGTGAAAAGTATTTGGACCCGACTGACTCCGATAGTATCAACCGGTTGATAACATCATTCGTGATTATAATAAGCGGTTTCCTCTGCATAATTCTCCTCCTCTCTCTTGATTTGATTATTATTATCGTCTCTGTATTTTTTCTTAGTTTTTCTCTTATTTCTCTTTCAAAAAGAATTTGTGCACGCAGGTACATCATTAAGTTCGTAGCCAAATGCTAAGAAACTCATTTATCTTACACATTTTACACAATATCTATTTACGACATAATCTCTTTCTTTGTTGTAAATCAACTTGCATAGATTGAACATTATCCAATAAAGATTACATGTAAAAATTCAGCTAGTGTCAGGCCACAAATTTATTAATCCATCCCCGTATAATCACTGCCCTCTTTCAATATCAATTTCCTTTTTCTTCAATCTTTCACTAATAAAAAACGTCCACATTGGTTTCGTCAATTCTGAAGCCGGTCTAGCTGGCTTGTTTTGTATGTAAAAATGCATATATCGTGCATACAGGTAGCTACCAATGTAGCTAGAAAACTGAAAATTCATACACACCTTCAGCCTTTTAGCGTCTGTCGTTGGGCATACACCTGCCCCAAAATCGCAAGACTTCTTTATGATGGTTCGTGGGGTCAGTACTTTCCAAAGTCGTCCAGTTCGTCTCACTATCTTTTATTCTTTTATTCCTCAGGATCCAAGTAGTGAGTCGCAATATCCAATGGTTGTCAGATATTCTTGCAACATGACTTGCCCATTGCCATTTGAGTTTTCTAATTGTTTCTATGATACCGCTTACTCTGAAAGTTAGTCTCTTGAATAGGTGCCATATTTTAGCTCCATAGGTGACTATTGGAAGGATGCATTGGTTGCATACCTTTCATTTTTTATTTTTAAAGAATTATTTTCTTGTCCTTGAAGACTGAACTACTCTACCGAAAGCTCGCTATCACAGAATGATTCTTCATTTGATTTCTCTTTTCTTTAATGGATTTCATGGGATTCGTTGCCATAAGTATTGGTGTACTTTCCCTGGGGATGTTTTTTTAATACGCACACTTCAATAGATGTTCAATGGGGGTAGTGTCCAGAAACATTCAAGTTTGTTCTTTTTTGCCTAAGTTTTTTCACTGCCCAACAAAAGGCAAGAGAAGTAGCTTATTCATTGATCAGTCTTGATTACAATTTTTTAATTGATCACCCCCAACACGACATGCTTCCAAAAGACATAGGTCACCAGAGTTTTTTTTTTTTCTTGTTTTTTTCCGTCTCTGTTCCTCTCGATTCGATCCAGAAATAAATATCAATCACATAGCTCGAATAGTATAGAATGAAAATTTCGGATAAAGTTTTAGCTGAAACATATCGTGCTACGTAAATATTGATCTTCTCTCGTTTATTTCTCTGTATATTTGACATGGCTCTTCAAATCACTCTTTGTATTCTATCTTCTTAATTTTCATATTCTTTGTCATCTGATTATCAACATCGTCTCTTTCATTTTCTTGCTCTCGTGCTTCGCCTTCCTCATAATCATATCTTCTTCCTCTCTTTCTTCTTCTTCTTCTTCGTTTTCTTCATTTTCTTCTTGACTCAATAATCAACATTTTCATATCTTTTCCCCTTCTTGTTCTTGACACAATAATAAACATTTTAATATCTTCTTCTTCTTCTTCTTCTTCTTCTTCTTCTTCTTCTTCTTCTTCTTCTTCTTCTTCTTTTTCTTCTTTATTTACCTCTTTCTAAAAGAAAGCTTTTTGACATTTTGAGGCTTTATTTTGCTTTTTTGTTTTTCCCTGGTCTCCTGGTTATACCGTTTTGTTTACAGACTTGAAAATTGGCACCAGTTCTCCGCTATATTCCTTTTGAGAATGTTGTTTTTTATTTGACCTTTTGAAGGCCTTATATTGGCGGCTTTATTAATAGAGGTTAGTAGTCTCCTCGTTTTTTGTACTCTATTTTAGATGTTTTCCAGTGAATAACGCCAGCGATGTAATAATATAATTTATTCCGACCATATTTATTTTTAAATCGAATTTGTTACACGTGTCTTCAAATTTTGCCGCTACGGTTATTCAATAATTGACTGTGGTGTCAAGTCTTAGTTTTTTTGTTTCTTTTTCCTTCCGACTCTGTTACTCTTTCGCCCCTTCTTCCATTCCTTTTTCATCTTTATCATCATCTTTTCCTTCCAAGGTTTCGGTCGAATTACATTGAATAGACTGAAGTTGAGTAACGTCAAGCCAGGTCAGTGCTTTGATGGGTGATTGTCTCCGAATATCAAGTGCTGTAAGTAGGTGGGTATCATAAAAGGATAACCTGTGAAGGTCCTTTTAGTCTTCCTAGAGAGACTGATCTTAATAACGAAAGCCGTTATCAAATAGACTTGGGACAGAAGTTGTAGCGCTCTTCCCTGCAGGTTTACCGGTGGTGTTCATGAAGAATTGTTTTATTTCCTTTTTCTCACACCAACTTGGTGTGTTTGTGGCAGTTCGGCTGCGCCCATCTTTTCTCAGAGCGCCCGGCCAAGAGCCAAATAACACAGAATACTGTGAGTGTTACGAACTTTTTGAAGTGGAAATATTAGATGGGTTGGAGGGTTGCGATATTGACCTATTTTTTTTTTTAGATTGTGATCTTCCTGAATTTTTTTTTCAAAATAAATTTAATAACACTCTCGAAAATTAGGAATAATGTCAACATATCATGAAATTTTCAGTTTTTGAACAAAAAGCTCGTACGAGTGAGGTAGTTCTTTACACGAAACAATTTGAAAAAATGATGTATCGATATTATATATCATAACTTGGTGTTTACGTATACAAGTCAATACTGGAAACAAGGCACTTACGAGTTTACACAGGATATTCGACTATGCATTGAAATATAGGATTCTCCTATTAAATATAAGACGGTTGCCAACATTAATTATGGTGTGAAATGTCCGTAGTTTACGTACTTCACCGTTCAATACCCATTAAGATCCTCCTATCTTTGCAATACATCGAGGCAACGTCTTTTTCTGATCAGCCATACAGTCTAAGCATTACATATAATGTCATACGTCGAGTTACGTCCGACCAGCAGGCGTCTGATTGCAGATACGTTTCGATAAGAGCCTAAGACACATTAATTGCGGATGACAGGAATTTCAACCATTGCAGTTTGATGGCTCAACAACGAATGGCGGACATTTCCGTAGTATCATTATTAGCTTTCAAAATGAGAACGCTGTTTAAACATCATGTTCTCTCCAAGTTTCCATGTCAAGGGGAGCCAGAAGGAGGAGGTAAAACAGCCGACGCATTGCTTGAATGAATTAATGATATGTAAGAGAAACGTAATGGATTACATTTATTCCTCTCTCTTCGAAATTCAGGGAAGGCGTATGTACAATACAGTGGTTTAGGTGAATCTTCCTGTGATATGGTCTCTTATGTTGTACAGTGCGAATATTTCACTAAAACCAATAATGATCGAATTACCGCCAGTTCGAGTTACGTCCATATTAACAGACGTAAACTGGACGTAAGTTGACGTATGGCTACAAATAAAATTGATAAACACACTATTATTTTTTATAACGTCTGTTAAAAAAGTGTTGTTCGGTCAGACGCAAAACATTAGAAAATGACGTATGCTTCCTTTGATTCTACTTCACATACTTACTTTTTTACACACCTCTATGTTTTTCTTTTTCTTCTTCTTCTTCTTCTTCTTACTTTTTTACACACCTCTATGTTCTTCTTCTTCTTCTCCTTCTTCTTCTTCTCCTTCTTCTTCTTCTTCTTCTTCTCCTTCTTCTTCTTCTTCTTCTTCTTCTCCTTCTTCTTCTTCTTCTTCTTCTTCTCCTCCTTCTTCTTCTTCTTCTTCTTCTTCTTCTTCTTCTTCTTCTTCTTCTTCTTCTTCTTCTTCTTCTTCTTCTTCTTCTTCTTCTTCTTCTTCTTCTTCTTCTTCTTCTTCTTCTTCTTCTTCTTCTTCTTCTTCTTCTTCTTCTTCTTCTTCTTCTCCCAAGATTCGTTTCCTACCCACTCGGTTGTCCTTTCAATGGTGCTTTCATACCATTACATCCCAGAAACAAGCGGAAATTTGGTTTTGGAAAAAATAAGTTTTAATAAGATTTAGTTTGGGCGATTCTATTCAGAATGTAACTATAATGCAATTAATTTTTAAGGAAAATTCGGCTTCCATGAATTTTCTTTCTTTGGTTGAAAAACAAATGGCCAAACAATTGAAAAAATCTGAAACTTTCAAATTCTAATTCATTTGATAATAAAAGAAGGTTAAGGGTTTGGATTAAGGTTGGGTTTGAGGTTGAGGTTACACTTAGGGTTGGATGTGTTTATGGAATTAAGGTTAGGATCGGGGTTTGGATTGATGAGGGTAAAGGAAATAACTGAAAGAGAAGAAACGAAATCAGCATTTTTTATTTTTTCTTTGCTTCTCCTTTTCGCTCTGCATAATTCTACTTTCTCAAAAATTCCTCCATCTTCTTATCATCACTTTCTTTGTTTATCTTTATTCTTCGTCTTTCATTGGCTTCACAAACTTTTATCCCCTTCTTCCACTCGTAATTTTCATCATCTTTTTCTTCCACGGCCCTTCTTTCTTTCAGTTTATTCTTACATCCTATCTTTTATTTTCAAGGAAAAAAAGGAGGAAACGTTGAGGAGGAGATGAAGAAATCATAATGCTGTTGATTATTAAGTGAAGAAGAAGACGTAGAAGAAGAAGAAGAAAAAGAAGAAAGAAGAAGAGGAAAAGAAGACTAAAGAAGAAGGAAAGGAGAAAGAGAAGAAAAGAAGAAGAAGCAAAAGAAGAAAAAAGAAAAAGAAAAAAAGAAGAAGAAGAAAAAGAAGAAGAAAAAGAAGAGAGAAGAAGGAGGAGGAGGAGAAGAAGAAGAAGAAGAAGAGAGTAGAATATATAATAATGTTGATTATTGAATCAAGAAGAAGAAGAAGATATGATAATGATAGTTAATGATTGAGTCAAGAAGTAGTTGAAGAAGAAAACGAACGAGAATAAAACAAGAATATAAGAAAGACGATGTTGATTATAAGGTGACGAAGAATTTGACGAAGGAAGACAAAATGAAGTAAAGGAGGAAACAGAAAAGACACAGGCAAGAAGACAAAAGATCTTCAATAACAACGATATATTTGGTACATAACAGCTGCACAATAATACTAGAGAAAATTCGGTTATAAGTTGCAAAAAGGACTATTTCGAGAGCGGTAAACAGCTGGAATGAAAAGATAAATGGCTGAATAGAGAGAAGACTGAAAAGAACGGATGTATCCCGATGATAAGTAACGTAAAAGCTAGAAAAGAGGAAAACAGTGTTCGCTTATTACAATGGCGGAGAAGAGAGAAAACGCACAGCATTTGTTGCGGTTGTTGCTGTTGTTGTTGTTGCTGTTGTTGTTGTTGTTGTTGCTCGTGATGATGCTGGTGCTGTTGTCATTGTTGTTGTTGTTGTTTATGATGATGATGATGTTGCTGCTGCTGTTGTTGCTGTTGCTTATACTGTTGTCATTGTTGTTGTGACTGTTGTTGTTGTTGTTGTTGTTGGTTGAGGAAAAGATTCGTGGAGCGTCCAGGACTTATCCAATGTTATTCACCTGTTCACAGAATTATTAATGGAATTGGAATAATGCCTGTTTTCCATGTGTCTATGTGAGCTTGTGTCTTGGGAGATGGATACGAACTGAAATATAATGAAAGGAATAGAGAAATAGACAAGGAAGAATATGAATATTTATATATATATGTGTGTGTATGTGTGTATGATAGTGTGTGTACATGCACGTCACACACGTGTGCATACATTCGTGTAACAATATATATATATATACACACACGCACACACACACACATACACACAAACACACACACACACACACACTCATATATATATATATATATATATATATATATATATATATATATATATATATATATATAAAGGAGATTAACTCCCAGATATATATACATCAATCTATATATGCCTGATGGTGTTTGCTTATATATAAGCAAATTATATACATATATATATATATATATATATATATATATATATATATATATATATATATATATATATATGTATATATATATATATATATATAATGGGAAGTGTATGCGTGTGAGTGTCGTTTGTATACTTATTCAGCGAGGAAAATTCTCTTTCAATTCAATTGAATAGAAGCGAACAGGATCTATATTCGTAAAACAAGAGTGACATCTATTTATGGAGGGTTTTGTAGATGCATCTATTTCCGTATATATATATGAATTCAAAGAGTTATTTGGACAATTCATTTCATTCTTTTGCTTACCTTCCCGTCGATACAATGTTTCCAAAGTCCCATCCTTCACACTGTCACCGTTGTACAGTCGATGAAAAGGGGGATTCTTTCAGAGCAAAACAAAAAAAATGTATATGTATATATATATATATATATATATATATATATATATATATATATATATATATATATATATATATATATGAATATATATATGAATATATGTATATATGAATATATATATATATATAAAAATATATATATATATTCATACATAGAGAAAGAGAATAACAAAGAGAAAAGGAGACGGGAGAATGACAGAAGTATTAGAATAAAAAAAAGACAATTCAGAAGACAACGTCGTGCAGAAAAGAAATTTTTTTCAGTTCACTATAACGCTTCACCTGTTTCTGCTGGCTTCTTCAGAAAAAGTCATGGAGATTCAAAAAGGTGTCTGCATTACACAGTCAATGTCTGGTTGTTGGTGGGTTTAGTAATTAGAAATTAAACCAAGTTCATTTTAAGTGTACAGAAAACTAAGTGACTTCCGGACACTTGAAATTCACATCTACCTGGGTTCGATCCCATTACCGGATATCTTCTGGATAATTCATTGCTTAGATTCAAAGATGGTTGACTGAGAGGAGATTGGCTGAGTGACCTGGGGTGTACAAAGCATATCTCTAAAAATACTTCATCTGTACTTTACACCAATGTACTCAGACTTATGTCCTCGTCTTCGTTGTTATAGTCACAAAGTTCTGGCTGTTGTTCACTTCGGCCTTCTTCGAGTGTCAATCATAGTTGGTCACTCTGTAGCAATTTCACAATTTTTGGTAATATTTTTCTGAGGGAGACTATGTATTGAATGAGGCTTGACGAATATCAAAAAGCTGTATTTCACTGTGAAATAATGGAATCTAACATGACTGATCATATTTGAAGAAAAAAGAGGGTCAACAATCACTGAGGGGTTAGGTCAGAATAATAGGAAGCTGCATTGGATAATTAGGCGATCAAAAGAATATGCACCCGCAGTAAGCCTAAGTAATCCCTTTGATTGGCCAAGCTTAACAATGGACAGCGTATAAAAGCTTTTAAACGAATTTTAAACTCCAAAATAATTATCCAGATTACGCCATATTCAGAGGAAAAAGTATCATACGCTGGGGAAACAAACATACGGCACTAGTTGTAAGGCTTCAAGTTTTTGATATTGAGACAATTGGTCAGTGGTTACAAGCATCGGTAAAACGTAAATAGTAAACTACCGGTTATAGAGTTGTGTAATCCCTAAGCCAAGTCGTAATCTATTCTGGTTGATTAGAAAAAGCAGGCAAGCGAGATCGCCAGTTCGGATTACCTACGAAGAAATAACCAATACGAGATCCAACACATCGAGCCTATCATTGCTGAGAGTGAATTGAGCAATATGCTTCACCTATTCTTTTTAACAATATGATCCGAATAATCCTAAAAAGAAGAGTATACAACCAATGCATCCTCCCGATAGTCATTTATGAAGCTGAAACATGGAACCCAACCGAGAGACAGACCTACAAACTGAGGAGCATACAGCATATGCATGAGAGAATCATGCTCAACCTTAAAAGACAGCACAGTATATCAGGAAGAAAACGGGTGTCCGAAACATCACAGAAACTATTGAAAAATTCAAATGGCAATGGGTAGGTCATGTTTCAAGAATGACAGACAACCGAACGACATCACGACTCTCAATATAGATCCCCAGAGATAACATGAGAAACCGAAGCCGACAGCAGACAAAATGGAGAGATAGACTAGATAAATTCAGGAAATACTGGCCTCAGCGACGCCCATGATAGTGAAATGTGGTGAATCCTGGGGAAGGTCTATGTCCAGCAATGGATGTTAAAAGAATGATGATAATGGTCGTGATGATGATGATAGTTGCTTTGGGTGGAAATCAGTCGCGAGAGATGAGCTTGTAAAAATTGTGCACAATTCGCATGATAACCTAGCCCTTTAATGGTATCTGCGTACCTCGGCATTTTGATATGCCATGTCCTGGATCACATTTACAGTAATGAACTTTGTAAGTTTTGAACTTCAAGAACAATTACACTACAAAAATAACGAAATAATTGATTATATCTTCGCAAAAGAGCTAAACTTCAATTTCTTTCTAAGCTGAACATTACTTTTAACCACCATGGTAATAACGTTCCCTATCTTTGTCGTGGATGGCCCTTTCCACCTCTAAGTTATACTTTGCCTTCTCCTTGTTTCATCTCATTTACGATTCTTGCGTTATTCAAAGAATGGATGTTGTGTCAACCTTCGAGACACCAGAAGCCAAAAAACGCATTCTCAGCATGCGCAAGATGTACGCTTGATCGGGCGCCATATTTTTCCCTTTCAAAATGGCGTCAGTGGGCGGAGAAGTAGAGAGAACTCTTTTGGCCTGGCAACTGAAATGTTATCATATTGGTTACTCGGAAGTGAAGCTCGTAATGGATGCAAAGAATGCATTGCTTGAGGATCTAAGGTTAGAAAGAGGGGTAAAAAAAGAAAGAAGGAGACCGGAATAGGAATATTCTCATGTTTACAGACATGACACAAAGGAAAAACCAACAAGCACATAGCAATTCATAAAAATTGAACATAATAACAATTGTCACGTTTTACAGATAAATGCGCACAATTTTTTTACTAACTGTTTACGTTATGATACAGTGTGTCCCGAACGTAACCGTATTTTCCGGGTATATTTTGGAGTTTATCAGCATCGTCATTGGTTATCAGTTAATAAGAAGTGAGTAACTTCAAAAGTGTGGAGGCAGGAGCATAAATGTACATCCTTTTTTATCATCAGAGTTGCAATATATATATATATATATATATATATATATATATATATATATATATATATATATATATATATATATATATAAATAACCAGATGCAGACATTTTAAAAATAATGTATGAAAGTATACGGGCTTAAGTTAAATAACTAAATTCTACATGGTGACCATAAATATCTTCACAGAGCGATCAATTCTTTTGTGGAAAACATTTCCAATCTTTTTTATGTATGTTTTTCTGAAAATCTTCAGTTGTACGATTACTATGTTACTCAATATTACACTTTGCTGCAGGAGCTGCCAGAGAAACGACAAAGTTGGCATCCCATTGCCTTGAATAACTGATTTCCTTCCCTGGCTTGGGATCAGAATTATCAGTCACCTTTACCGGTGATCTTCTAAGGGCTAAAAAAAACTCAGTCTGTTAACAAACAATCGTTTACATGAGAAAAATGTACTGCTTGTAAGTATTTGAACAAGTATAGAATCTGTTTTCGCTGCCTGGGATTTCGGGGACCATTAAGGATTTTGAGCAGTGGGAATCAAAATAAATTTTGATGTATGTTTACTTTTTCAATCTCGATTCTTAACAAGATTTTAGAGGAATAAAAAAAAACTTTTTTCGATGTAACAATTATATTGAATAGAAAAAAAAATCATTTTAAAAAAATTAGCATTCAGAACCACGAAAAATGATTGAATGCATTCAATGTTATGGTGACAAGAAAAAAATGTTCTGCTTGAGTAATTTTCGTGTTTTTTAACGATGAAAATCTAGCGATTAGGACACGTTTGTTTGAATACTGACGTCAAGTACACGTACATTCCAACATATATCCATAAATAGCAAGTAAAAATCACCAAATATTTTGATTGAAGTGACGAATATATACTGCACACACAGGTACACAAGCAGATAATTCAAATGAATACTTGTGCATATGGTTGCATCGATAGATGCATAGATAAATATATTGGTATGAATATTGGTAAACATGTTTGAAGCATATGAAATTGAGAAAACTATTACAGATAGAAATATAGAAATACATGTTAACCCAATATTCATCAGCTATTATCTTTATCATTATGTGGTATATACGTATTTATGAACTCGTGTATATATATATATATATATATATATATATATATATATATATATATATATATATATATATATATATATACATATATCATACTTTCTATTGGTGAAAAAAATAAAAGGCACGAAATATTAACATAAGCAGATATACATCCTTTAATTGTTCTTATATATATATATATATATATATATATTTGTATATATATATATATATATATATATATATATATATATATATATATATATATATATATATATATATATATATATATATATATATATATATATATATATATATATATATATATATATGTGTGGGGGGGGGAGTACGTTTGAAGCAAATAGAATTAGGAAAAATAGAATTTTGAACTACATATTAATACATCTTTCGTGAATCATTTTCATTTAAGTGAGGTAATATGTATTGATGCCATACATCTCTCTCTCCCCCTATCTCTCTCTCTCTATATATATATATGTATATGTGTGTGTGTGTGTGTGTGTGTGTGTGTGTGTGTGTGTGTGTGTGTGTGTATGTGTGTGCGCATACGTTTGTGCTGGAGAGAAAATGTGTGGGCGTGTACCTGCATATATATATATATATATATATATATATATATAGAGAGAGAGAGAGAGAGAGAGAGAAAGAGGGAGAAAGAGAGGGGGAAGGAGATAGAGAAGGAGGGAGAGAGAGGGGGCTTTAGATTGCATATAGATGGTTGTATGGATAGATACATAAGTAAGTGTACATAAAACAAAAAAATTAAGAAAAATATCCAAACTCGAAATTGTCTTAAGATTTCAGGCTGTATACCATTATGAAAGGTCAAATGCATTACCATCGATCTACCATAAAGGCCAAAAGATCACGGCACACACGAAATATATTGGTTAGCGCCAAATATTGATGCAAATATAGAATTCTGCGTAGGATCCAGGTCCGTGGGATGACGGGCATCGCATTTCTTCTTTTCGATCTTTCTACCTCTATGTTTACTTTTTTTTTCTTTTTCTTTTTGTTCACTTTGACTTATGTCTTTTCCATTTCTCTTTCTCTCTATCTCTCTCTCTGTCTGTCTGTCTGTCTCTCTCTCTCTCTCTCTCTCTCTCTTTCAAGTTTCCATTATGACTTTTTTCAACGTTGCCTTATTTCGTTTCGTAACTGTTACGTCCAGCAGATTTCGCTTTTTAGATGTATTATCCGGGACGTCATTCGCTCTTTTCCCTACGCCCCCACAAACTGTCACTTTACGTTTCACTCACGGAATTAGCATGTGATTCTATTTCATGCTATATATCTTCTTTTTTTCTTCTGTAGATGGCTTTACTCCTGCAGATTCTGCTGTTACCGTTGTTTACATGAGCCAACGAACTCGGATAAAAAGTATGTGTTCACTCGAGCCCGCCTCTCCGTTTGTCCTTTCATACAGTACCTCTAAAATACCATTATTTCAAAAGTCTTGAAGAGACCAGCAAGACAGATGAAATGTATAGTCCAGACCCTGAAAATAACTACCATCCAATATGACTTCAAGAATAGTTCTAAATGAATTCAAATGAAACTTTGTTGAAAGGTGAGCAAAGGACCATAGAAGAGGTGATTTCGTTGGACAGGGGCGATCCAGTAATCTCCCCCCTACATCGTAGCTATGTATCTACACAACACAATACTTCCAACAGTTCTTATTGAATTTAATTTCCATTTTATTGGACGGTGGGCATCAGGCTATGGAGGAATCATTGAATATTAGGCTGGATCCAGGATATTTTTTCCATTTATTCCATACGTTCACTTGTGTTAGTCTATACAATATCTCTATAAGTTCTCAATGAATTTTAATGACGTTTTGTAGAGTGACAGACCATGATTGAAGCAATCACCATTCGATTCTAATTCACTCTCCCAACATGGTAACAATTTTGTGACTGGATTTCATTCAGTTTTTTGTGAAGGGCTAGAAGAGGTACGAACTCTTGGTGTGCTTTCTACTTTTTCATATTCTTCTTTTAATTTTTCTTCTGTGTATTTCCCTTCCTCCTCCTCCTCCTCCTTCTTCTTCTTCTTTAAAATCTTTTTGAAAATGTGTTCTCCTTCGTTTCATCTTTCACTTCTTTTTCCACCTCTCCCTTGGCCTTTAGACGTTATGTGATATTTGATTGTTCACGTCTTTCCTAATTCATACACACGAGCACACGAGATAATTATACTCAACCTCATATGGAGAGATCACAGAACAGAGTTGTGAAAAAGAAAACAGTAGTCGGAATATCACAGAATTCATAAGAAAATTCATATGGCAATGCTCTGGTCAAGTCGGAAGAACGTCAGACAACCGACGGTCATTGTAATTTACAACGTGGACAACCAGGGATCATAGTCAAAACTGTGACCAACAATATTTAAGATGGCATGATTGAATAGACGAGTTCAAAAAGTACTGGTCCTGCAATGGCCATGATAGAGAGGTCTTGCGAATCCTTGGGAAGGCTGATGATGATCATGTCTTCACACTTTATGTAGTTTGGTTGAAGAAAAAATCTCGCCATACTTTCACAGTACTTGAGCTTTCCCTGTATGAAGGTTTTAGATGAAGATGTTTTCTTCTTGTTTTTGTTCTCGAAGTTGATTTTGAGGTGTGAGTTTCACACGTTCAAGCCTTCTCATCTGTATTTTGTGACAGATTTTAGTTACACTGTCCAAAGCATCTATCTATCTAATACTAACGATAAATAACCATGACATTAGTTCTTTGAACGATTCGAAGAACTCACTTCGAAGAACCTCATTCACATATCTTCCAGAATCATCTTTCAAGATCGCCATCAACTGTCTCGTTGCAAGAACATTAAATCCATCCTGAGTCTAAAATCTCCTACCTGGATAGGAAGAATCAGAGGGGTAAAATCTAGACTACAGTGGTGTTTACAGACAGGTCGAAAAATTCAGCAATAGATTTTTTTTTTAATGGGCAATTGCAGTAATTGCAAGCACAACTGACAAATAGTACTCATGTATACACTCCCTTGAATATTGAGATCAAATGAAAATTAGTATGTAAACTTTGAGTGTACCTGTATATAGATATATATGAAATATATTGTGTATTGGCGTATATACCCTTGATTACTTTCATTCCATTTATATATTTGCTGCCATTCCATATTAATATATATATATATATATATATATATATATATATATATATATATATATATATATATATATATATATATATATATATATATATTGGAAAAAATTCATTTTTTCGGAATATTCTGTAACAACATTATTTAACACTGTAAATACATACTCAGGAGAGTATATATATATATATATATATATATATATATATATATATATATATATATATATATATATATATATATATACATATATATACACTGACATATATGCACTACACTGATTTGTTGTAATGTAGCGAAACAGCTGTCTTTGGATAACTCAATTATCAATAATATATATATATATATATATATATATAAATATAAATATATATATATATATATATATATATATATTTATATATATATATATATATAATCATAAATTTCGTAATAATGAGATATCATTTTAAAATAATACAACAAAATTTATAATCATTTTGTTAAAGTATACATCCATTTCTCAACAACACACACACAGATATACACGTTTATGTGTGTGTGCGTGTATCTGTCTGTCTGTATCTAAAAATATATATCCGAAAAATATCACTAATATGCTCATAATTACCTTTATTCATATATATATATATATATATATATATATATATATATATATATATATATATATATATATATATATTCCCCTGTACATTCCTATAAAATACTAGTTGCTGCACGGAATATTTAAGTGATCTCAGGATAGGAAGTGAAACAACCCGATATACAAATGCAGTTCAATTATAAACGATCATAAGACAAATCACATCACCGGTAACGTAAATCATGAATACATTTTAATACACTCGTATTTCCGTTGACAGCCCATCATTTAGGAATGTCATGTCAGTTGGTATGTTCATTGTCATTGCTTCCCCCAGAACGGGAAACAATCTTTGGCTGAAGTCTGTCTATCCAAGAGTCATCCTGATGCTAAAAGAGAAAACAAAACAGGTTCGGTTAGTCAGTCAATAGTAACTGTCACGTTATCATTGTCTTTTGGTTTCATGCCGTGTTAAGGGATGATCAATTAGAAAAATTGGAAGAAAGGCATTCTGTTGGGCAGTGATCATTAAAACGGGGTCCAATTAAAAAAAAACAAAGGGGAAAAAAGCAATGATGCTGCTGGACATAAACTAAGGGATCGATTCAGCTATGGGCATACATTGCAAAAAAGACCCCACTAAAAAAAAAGCCCTGTTCATGAAATAGGGTTAAAAAACAAAAAGTTTTTTTTTTTAAAGAGTGAATGTTTGAATGATCGATTAAAGATGGGTTGGGTCTGTCAGTTAGATATATACATAGCCATCCAGTCAGTCTGTCAGTAAGTAAGCAAGCAAGGCTAACTGAAAAACTGGAGAGACCTATGTTAACGATTTCGGTGACAGTACTAATTTACAGTTTCTAATAGCCAGCAAAAAATCGATCTCGAAATGGAAAGAACAGAGGAGTGGAATGACAATAGGGCATTTGCTGGAAACAGAAAGCAGATTCTATCCATCAGAAAAGAGATACGGGCATCTGAAAGATGGATATGTCAGTCCAGTGATCACTAGATATAATAGTGCTGTCAATGATCGTTATGTTTCATTCCATTTTATTTACCTACTCCAACTGTGTTAGAAGAAGAATATGTATCTATTCGAGTCCATAAGTCCACCTTTGTGTTCATACGATATCGGTGAACTGTAGTTCTTGTTTTTTGATTAAGAGATTTTTTTCCCATTATTCCAATATTGATAAGAAAAAAAAAACTTGATTCAAATCTCAAGTGGAGTGACTCAACATCTCTTCATTCATCTTCATTTTTTTTTTTAGATATTTTTTCTTTCCATTTAGTTTTTAGTTTGAGTGCACAGTGAAGACTGAGGTATGCATTCTCTAAGCGCTTTACAGTTCTAAAAGTTGACAGAAAACTATTGATATATTACCAATAGGAATCAGCTAGAAGAAAAATTTCGGCTTAGGTAAAAAAAAAAATGTCGCAAGTTGCTAATGAAGCGGTTTTGAGTGTAATTTAGACGTTTTTTACCCGCTAAATTTGCCAGAATTGGCGAGGAACAAACGGGGCCACCTGTATTGATTCAGCAAAAATAAACAAAAATCTTAGAAATAGAAAAATCAAACTTCTAATAAAGTAAAATAATGTTATCTAAATAATTACAAAAGAAAACTTGCTCGTCACCTCATAAAAATGCATGTTCGTTCAGTTATTATGATTACTAGTTATAACCAGTGAAAAAAAAATCACAGATATATTTGAATTTCAATGATATGATTATGCATGCACAGTATCGATCGTAAATCAGTAAACTTCAACCTTTTTTTTTTTCATATATAGAAAGTTAATTTTTCTTCTAAAGCAGATCAGCAGGATTTTATTATTTCAAGCGAAACATTGCACAATCAAAACGGACATTTTCTGGTATTATCAATGACTGATTTCTGCTGCATTGGAACTCTGTCGCCAGAAAAAATGAATTTGGTCCTGTCAAAAATGTGCGGTTGCCCAGGGGAAAAAAATTATTTTCAGCATCAGAGTTTCGATGCTGAAAGTTTCGGTCATGAATAATAGACACTTTTGAAAACAGACATGCATTATCTGATAATAATTCCCCGATTAGTGCAGTTCTGAACAATAAGGAATATTCTGCAGGGAATCACTCATGAAATAAAATTAGCATGTTTGCAAAAAGTGAGATATAAAGAAAGAACCTGAATCGGTCTTTGGGTGACAGAACAATACCATAAATACCAGTCTAACATTTAGCTAGATTTGTTAATGTTTGACATTAGTAGATATGCAGTTGGTAATCTACTATTCGAGAAGCTTTTAGGTTTGGGGATTGGGATTGATTTAAGATGGGTACATATCCTTGTGAATACTAATATATATGTATAAACATCTGCACGAGCGCAATTACACACATGCGCATGTGTAATCAACTTTATGTATAAATGCATATATATATATATATATATATATGTATATATCATCGAGACTCAAATATCAATGATGAAACTTTTGAAACCCACGCCACACTGTACAATCGGGGGTGAATTCTTCCCTCAAGCTAGGTTAATGTTTGAAACTGTTTGATAAGCATAGCGAATAAATTCAAACCCATGCCAAAGAACTATACACCACTCCTCTTTCTTCATATTCTGGTTCAAGGCTATACACCGTCGACAGATAACTCTGAAAATAGTCGGTGAATATCAGTGAAGAGAACAAATCTTAGACATTGATACCAGTTACATTTACTGGTTGATGTATAATAGAAATGTCGTTGAATAAACGGCAACTAACTGTCTATTTTGATTCCTCTATTTTCCCAGTCTGCAGACTACATTGTCCTTTTCGCAGAGAACTTACATGACCTCTAACTAATGCTAGAAGAACTAATTGAAGAAAGCAAAAGAGTTGGCCTACACATGAACCTCAGTGAAACAAAGATCATATGCAACGATCACACTGATAATGTAGATATAACTGTCAAAATCGAAGATGCAAAACTGGGGAAAGTAGACCACTATATCTACCTAGGACAACGAATCTCCTTGAAACCTACGAAAGAGGAAGAGGTCAAGCGTAGAATCACACTAGGATGACAAGCCTTTGGAAGAGCAAGCTCAACCTTCAAAAACAAGTTGATACCAATAATCCTAAAAAAATGTACAACCAATGCATCCTTCCGATAGTCACTTATGGAGCTGAAACATGGAACCTAACCAAGAGACAAACCTGCAAACTGAGAAGCTTGCAACATGCACAAGAGAGAATCATGCTCAACTTCACATGGAGAGATTACAAGACAGCACAGTATACCAGGAAGAAAACGAGAGACATTATAGAATCTATTAGAAAACTTAAATGGCAATGGGCAGGCCATGTTGTAAGAATGAAAGACTACTGATGGACATCACGATACACATCATGAATCCCCAGAGATCACATGTGAAACCGAGGCCGACAAAATACAAGATGGAGAGATGAACAGGACAAATTTAGAAAATACTGGCTCTGCGACGCCCACGATAAAGAAATGTGGAGAATCTTTTGGAAACCTTATGTCCAACAATAGACGTTAAAAGACTGATGATGATGATGAACTGACTGAACAAGCGGCTGGCACAGGTGGACTGACAGCTACCGATAATGGCTGTACTGCTTGCCGTATTATTTGTTCGTTGTACTGCTCAAAGCCAAACAGAGAGAAACCCAGGTCAGAAGAGTTTGTTGCACTAATCCATAATTCATCCATACATATTCTCATCATTATTGATGGATACTAAACTATATATACATATATATGTGTGTGTGTCCATTTCCTAATAGCACACACAAACACACTCACTCATACACACATTCACAAACACCCATATATATATATATATATATATATATATATATATATATATATATATATATATATAACAGTGTACGTGCCTCTGCAATCCATTCACCACTTGTTTCTCTTAAGTGTGTGCCTTTTGCCTCCGGTTGGATTCGAAAGTGTTGTTTGTTGTCGATAGTCGAACACTTAGATGTATTCAGCTCTATTGACTGCCTACTAGAAACAGCAAAGTAGTGCAAGACCTCTGGACAGAACCATCGGTAAAGGTCATTGACTGAGAGAAAAACCGAGGAAGACAATTACTTGTAGCTTGAAGAAACTGTTCGGTAAATCTTATGATCGATCGAAATGTTCGATCTCTCTACTATCTTAAATATCTATCTACGCTTTTTTCCCCTTCTAAACAACCATTCTGGATCATTTAATATATTTCTTTTATTAATACTAGGGCAGAGCCTGTTCCAAAAGTGCATGTTTAGGAGGCGCCGGACTTTATGGTTCAAGGACCAGCCTATCATATTCGTCATGTCAAATATTTTCCATACGTTGTACAAAACTACGACATCGTAGTATTCCGGTTATATCAAGTCAGCGTTGCCAATTTTAATATCTATATCCAAATATACATAATCCAAAGAGCAGAAGTTAAGGGAGATAATTCATGTAAACTATAGTGGGAGATCTCTGTTCCTTCAATGTTTATCAATGTTTATCAGATTTCTCCGACCGCTGATCCAAATAACTCCAAAGTCAACATCGTATTGCCATGGTATGTTGACAATTATATCTGACGAATATTTACTTCAAAGATGGGCTGTTGAGTTATCACGATGAATGTATATCGAGTGAGTGAGTGAGCAACAGAGAGATGGGGCGAGTTCAAACGTAGATGTAGATATACTTGTTTACGTTAACATGATTATACATTTGCACGTACTTCTGTCACTGGACTTGTTTACTTATTCGCGCTTACTCCTCTGTGCAGGTGTGCCGAGAGGAAATGAGAGATAAACAAATTCACTCAGATTATTCAGACTAGAATGTTCATTGTATGCAATTCTCTTTCATCTTTGTTAGTTTTCTTTTTGTTTTTTTTTGTTTTTTTCATAAGTTTTCAACAGTGTAACTTGGTACGTGTGCCACTTGTCGAGTAATCACGATGCAAGTACCAGATTGATCAATTGGTATACGATGTTGTATAATGGTTATCAAGCTGGTCTCGCATAGCATTCAAACTAGTGGTTCTCAACCTTCCCACTCAATGCCTCACCTCGGCACCAAAAGGTTGTGATGTCCCCATTCCTGAGAAAAAATACCTTATTAAAAAAAACAAAAACCTGATGTATGAAATGGAAAATGTACTTACTGAAATTTTGTAATTTCCTCTGTTTGTGAAATTCAGTGAGAACTACGCAATTGCCTCGTTACTTTTATAACTTACTAAGATAATAAGTCAAGTAAATTAGTTACAGCGGAATCTATAGCAAAACGAGTAAATAATAGTATTGTACAATTAGAAAGAACCAATTAAGCCACGAGACAACTGATTCAAGGGTAATTCCGCTCGTCAAACTTAAATTCCAATTACTCGAGGATGAGATGTGAAAATGAAGCAAACTGGTAACCCTGCAGGGAACCACACTCCTTTTCAGAGAACGTTCTACTTTTCTTGGAACATAAACAGTTTGATTTTGCTTGAAGTTTTGCTTACGCAATGTTGAAAATAACCCTGGCTATTGCTGTCAATAGCACATGATTCAACTGACTCGTCGACTCGAGTCCGGTTACGTTATAATAGTATGAACGCATCTCAACCTAGGCGTAAGTCGATCATTATAAAAAGGAAGTGCACACATTGCATGACATGAGATATCATGACATATATACATAAACATCTATGATGAACATTTCTATAGAAATTTTTTTTTTATAGAAAACACAAATTGGGTAGATAGGTACTTATTCCCTGCATTTCGCAGGGGGTGACCCCCACATCATCAACAAGATAGAGGAATGAAGGGAAAATGAGAAGTGAAGTTTTCTATGTTCTGGTTGGATGAGGTTGGAGAGTGTTCGGATTTCTGTGGATGGATAACCGGGCCTTGTTTTTGGGAGAGGGGTTACGTATCTGTCATTATACTTTCTACCTTGGATGGAGGATAGGCACTTGTGTAAGAGTTTAGTTAGCGAGGGTCTGTTTTGTATTTCTTATTGGAATCAGTGTCTGCAGGAGTTCAGATGTAATCATATATATATATATACATATATATATATATATATATATATATATATATATATATATATATATATATATATATATATATATATATATATATATATATGCACACACAACTGTGTAGCACATACACGTGTGACCATACAAATATATCGGAAATCATAGCGAGATGAATACAATTGCATAGCAGTATGTCCAGCAGTTCTGTAAATAGTGTGCAGCTACATAATAGTTTACGTCCTGCCG
>OY735223.1:40381184-40443684 GCA_963457665.1 Thysanoteuthis rhombus | reverse complement strand
AACGTGAGTCATTAGATAGTGACGTTAGAACAAGTGCCGTTACAACAGGAGTCTACTGTACTTGTTTCACTGCTCTTTCAACGCTCCCCTTCTATTATTAATATACGCTGAAATTCGAAATATGCCGTTATGGGTCGACCATTGATAAAACCTTTGAGACCTGATCGCAACTAATTTGCCTGTAAATGACGTAAGAGTGGTGGACGTAAGACCTGCGTATAACGGGTCTTGCAAGCTGATGGAGGAAAGAGGGTGTTCGTTTGGGTAGAATTTATAATACTTACGACAAGTAGAGAAGAAGCCAAATATGTAGCCAAGAGATGATACAGCAGAAATGGTCTCAAAACCCTGGAGAAAGCTGATTAGAACTACGCGCATACATAACTTATATGTCTACAGCAGATCCCCCAGTCATCTACTAAGCCAAGGTATATATATATATATATATATATATATATATATATATATATATATATATATATATATATATATATATATATATATATATATATATGCTCTTCCATAGGAATAGAACACTTTGGTGGACTAGGAATTTAAACTAAATAAATATATCGCTTAAATTAAGCCTTACTGACCGTCCAGTTCCCTAGCGCAGGTCTCCGGATCTGAAGCGAAGTTTTCAATCCTGCCTCGTGGCACTGGATGGTCTATAGCCACACCGAAGAGTTGTAATACAACAAAGCAGCTGTCTGTGGATGACACAATAATATATATATATATATATATATATATATATATATATATATATATATATATGTGTGTGTATATCGAGGATTGGAGTCACCTTAACATTATTTGTCTGCAATACGAGGTTATTACTCAAACCACGACGGGGCCATCAGCCATCTGCAATTACTAGTTCACTCTAACACAAGGCTGGAAATGTTAGGGACCAAATTGGTAGGATGCAAGATTTCTTATGTTGCACATGATCGAATTTTTATGGACCAAACTATGTATCTTCAACACTGAAATAATCAGATAATTTAAAATCCGCCATCGGAGTAGGCTTGCAAGAAAAATGAATTATAATACCTATTGTTATCCACTGTTCAGATATATTTATCTCGTATAATATTGTTCTTGGGTAACGGATCGTAATCTTTCGTGAATATTTTTCTTTGGGATGGACTCTTCATTTTTGGAAACAAATTTTCTTGATCTTGGTTTTCAAAAAATACTAAGTTGCAACCCTGCTAAAGAAGATGAAAAATTACTTTAACGGTGGTATTATGCAATACGGATATATTACCCGGCACCTCAAAAGAGTCCAAGTAGTCCTTTGCGAAGGAGCAATGGATTTCAGTCAGATCTGGCTAGCAGCTCAAAGATAGCTACTGGGCTGAAGAGTTCAAGAATTTCTCCTAATTATATCTAGCGAAACCCCTTTTCAGCCCATGTAGCTATTCAGCAAGAGGCACCGATTATAATTAAAGTTTCTGCTAAATGGATCTTTTAGTTTGTGAAAATCCAAACTTTTTTAGCGATCACCACCCAGCAAAAGGTGAGAAAGGTAACTAATTTGTTGATCAACACTTTTCCCAATTTTTCTTAATTGATCACCTTCAAAATGCCATTTGCCAAAATACTACGGTGATGAGACAGTTTCAATTGGGTGAACAGTAGGATCTGTTAATTTGGTCTTTATTACATAAGATTAACAACTTAGGACAAGTAATGATTTTTTTTTTTTGCTATTTATGTTCACGTAAAGGCAGTGAATGTCATGATGCCGATTTTTAGAAGCTTTTTAAAATCAAAAGAGGACTCGAAACCTTCGCTTCAAATCCAGAGGCAGATTTCTACCCCTACCGTACGCAGAACTGGACGGTCAGTGGGACCGAATTAAGTGATATATTTACTTAATACAAAGAATTCCTGATCTACCAGAATGTTCAATTCCAGAGTTTATAGAGCGTTGTAATAGTAGCTAATAGTGCTCTATCTATAGAGTGCTTTATCTAAGAATGCTCAACGCTAAAGAAGGGAGCATAAATTTTAACAATAATTGATAATTGTGTCATCCACAGATAGCTGTTTCGTTGTATTACAACTCTTCAGTGTGGCTATAGACGATCCAGTATCAGTACCTCAGCTTGATTACATGGAATGAAGAATCCATAAATCAAAAATCTGAAAAAAAAGCTATTAGCTGTATTCTCATCTGAAATGCTTGATTTAATGAAATAATTCGAAGACATTGTTGGTGGCACATAGACGACGAATATAGTCAAGGTATCAATCGGATACAATTGCATACGCAGGACACAATATGGTGTCCATTTCACACCGATAACATCATTGCAACTTCTTCCAGATGTCCAACATCTGCCAAATTGTTTCATCTTAGAATACACACACAAACACACACACACTCACATATATATATATATATATATATATATATATATATATATATATATATATATATATATATATATATATTATTTATTAGCTGTTTTGTTATAATACAACTCTGTGTGGCTATGGACTATCCATTATCCCATCCAGTACCACGAGATAGGTCGAAATTTTCGCTCCAGCTAGCATTTTACCCCTGTCCTACGCAGAACTGGACGGTCAGTTAGCTTAAATGTTAGCGATATATTCACCTATGCACTATCACCCATCTACTGGATTGCTCTATTCTAGAGTGGGAAGAATCTAAAAAGCTTTACAACTTTAAGCACTAAACATAAAAAAAAAACTCTCTCAATAGATTTTTTGTGTCACTTCAGTCACCCATTTCCCATTTTCTGTTGATGCAATTTATGTAATTTTCAAAAATGTTTTTCTCTTTGTTTCACATGTATTTAATTATTATTGTAGAATGTATAAATTGTCCCTTGTTTTGGTTATCAGTTGTTCACCATGTTACGGTTTCAGGGATTTTAAAAACAAAACAATTATATTAACATAACATCCAAGCAGTGTTGATTAAATATCACCTTCCTTCATTGGAAAATATTTTTTCATTCACGTAGTCTGTCTTTTTATATAAGGTTTTATAAGTATTGTATATTGATATTATTTCATACTACGCATTTGTTTTTTAAACAGGGCTTACTTAAGTAGCTTACCTTAAAGACGTTTTTAATAGATTGAACAGATTTATTATGTACAAGGGTTAACATTCTATGGACATGAGACTAACAGTCATGTCTGTTGTTACACTTTCTGATCCCAAATCGCTAAATACGTTTTTGGGGAAACGTAAGTAAGCCTTGTTTCAAAAAAATAAATATTCATTATGAGATAATATCAATATACAATGCACAAAATACCTCATATAAAATGGCAAACTACATGTATGACATGAGCTATTTAGTAAGAAAGAGAGGTGGTATTTGATCAACACTGGTAGGGTACCATGTTGATGTGACTGTTTTGTTTTTAAAATCCTAGAATCGGTTACATGGTATACAATTGGTGATCCTCGAAAGAGAAAATTTATACACTTTTTACCAGAATAACTAAGTATGTCTGAAGAAAATTGCATAAATTTCGGTGACAGATATTGCGGAATAAGTTACTGAATTGAAAAAAATATATATATATATATATATATATATGTATATATGCACAGCATATGTGGTAAAAATCAGGCTAGCAGTATAACATGAAATAATGATATATCAATAATATAAAGCCACTTCTGAAATGTAATGGATTTATTTCATAGAGTGCTCTAAACATACAACTTTTCGGGCCTCATCATTCTGCCGAAGAGGGCTGAAACATGAACTAGTTTGTATAGCGAATCCACATTCTAATATATATATATATATATATATATATATATATATATATATATATATATATATTGAAATTGTGTTGGGTGGTTACGCAATTATTCCCAGGTTCAATTCCTGCAGTAGCCCAATTTTCTTTAATTGTTCATTCTATTTTACATTGTTTAGGCTAAATGATACATTCACCGTGTAATATCGGGATATCATTTCAAAATAACATAACGTAATTTATTATTATTCCTGTTCGATTATATATCCATTTGTCGTTGTTGTTGTTGTTGTTCATAATGATAATAATAATAATAATGATAATAATAATAATATTAATAATAATGATGATAATAATAACAACAATCATCTCCATCATCATCATCTTCTCTGTTCTTTGCTATAAAGGTACATTTTTTTCTGTCCGTTCCCGTCATTCCCTTGCCTTAATTCCCCGTCTCCTTCATTCAAAACCTAATTCCCCACACAACGTTCGTTTATTTCGCGACGTAACACCTTTCTCCTCTTCCCTTCGCCTCCACCGTTCCCAGACTCTCCAAATTCCGAGCCTCTCTTCTTTTTTTTTTTTTTTTCGCCCTCCCCAGCTCTCAACTCCGCGTCCTTCCCCCTCATCCAATCACCCACCCGTTTACCCAACCTTCCATGTCAATCATTTACGGCTTTGTTACTCTGTCCGGAACAATACCCAAAATAGCTAACTGCCATGTCCTCTATATTGGATCTGAAGTTGATCGCGCTCGGAGAAATTGGGACTGGCCCGAAATAGTTGTTATTAGTTGGTTAGGTCCACATCACGAGTACGACGCTTCACTGGTCTTCTGAGCCAGGGAACGGTCGGCAGTCGGCCGGCCAAGTGGGAAACCGACGGATCATGGGGTCTGGCAGACAAACGCGATGGGGGACCACGGAACAGGGCTGGTGTGGGTGACGATACTATTCGCATGGTTAGATTCTCTTTCACTTTTATATTGACTTGCGGTAAATAAAGTGGATTTTGTCAAACACTGGACATTTCGTGAGATCAGGTGATCTAACACTATCATTTATACCCTTTTCCCTCCCTTTGTGTCTCACTCTATCATTTTTCTATCTATCTATCTATCTATCTATCTGTAAATAACCGCCTATCAAATTCAGCCAAATCATACTACTTTTCTTTTCTGCTTTCAAATTATTTCCCTTTTACTTCTTGAATCCTGGATTTTTGCCAGATATGTAGGTCATTCAATTACATCTCCAACAACCACATACTTACGGACACATTCACAACTATATATACACACATACACGCACACACACACACACACACATATATATATATATATATATATATAGTTCAGCGCTGTTCAATTTCTTATCGTAATCTAATATTTTTCTAACTTATACTCAGTTACATCTATTCGTTAAGCAATACCTTAACGGTAATACACTAAAAAATGTACTGATCAAAACCACACTATTCAAGGTACTCCTGTTTATGCAAATGCGTCGCTAAGGATTTGATATAAGAAGGAGAATTAGAAAGATATATACCTGGTGAATGTAAGCATTTTGTTGAAACGTTGACATTCACAGGGTATATATCAAAGTAATTCTCATTTCTATGTAATAATTGTTCTATTTACTTAGATAAATTTTGAGCACAGTGATTAAGTGTCATGAAAAATAGATATACTCTGTTTTGTTTTTCTTTCTTTTTGTATTCTTACATATGTATATATATATATATATATATATATATATATATGAATGTATTGGCTCTGCAGGCAAAGATTGTTAGAAGAAAATGCCGCAGCAGTAGGACCATAGACTGTGGGGTATCTTGCCTGAGTAATGGATTTTCAAGGTGAGCTTTGTCATAGCCAATCCCACCCTTTGAACCAATGGTTAGTATATATGTATACATATATATATATATATATATATATATATATATATGTGTGTGTGTGTGTGTGTGTGTGTGAGTGTGTGTGTGTGTATATTAATATATATTTCTGCTTACTTGTTTCTCTGTCTATCCACGTGTATTTCCGGTCATCTTTCTAGATTTCGGTTCTTATTTGTTTCCTTTCAATCTCATTTACGCACAGTTGAACTGCGAACTCTACTCATCGCTTGCCTCACATCAATGCATTGATGGGCGTAACTTCTCACACAATTACTTTGCTATCAATTTCGCTTACCAATAGGCTATATTGCCAATCATTTGGATGTTTATTGGATTCGCCTTCTCACGCTCAAATTCTTCCGTCACTTCCAAGTTTTCGTTTTCAGGGTTGCCAATTTAGCTCTTTGGGAGTTGGATCAAGCCCTTGTTCGGTGCATTTAGCTCCTATGAGTCTGCATTGAGCCCCTAGGTCCTAATTTAGCTCTCTTTAAATCTATATAATTCATCAAACTTAATTTCTCACTTATCCAACCTTTTTTCGCATTTATGAGATAATCCACAAATATTAGGAGAATAAAATTAAAATTATGTGTGAAACACCATACAATTATTTGTTAATTGATTGCAAAAAAATGTTTATATTTCAGTTATGTCATATAGGTCTTTTGATTGAATGAACGTTTTTATTTGTAGTTTTTTACACGATTAGGCGTTAATATAAACAAAAGTCATAGGGTCCACGTTTCTCCACGCCACATATCGCGAACTGTGCAATATTGAGGGTCGTTTAGATCCTTTTTAGCTCTCTGATGTAGCTTTAAAACCTCTATCTAGGTTGACTTAACAGTTGATCTTTAGCATTTTATCCACTGAAAACAACCAGATTATCTATCAAAGCTTAGCTCTCTTAAACAATGTTGTTAAGTCATAATTCTTTGCAAGAAAGAACATTCCCCGATTTGTTTCTGATCCTTATCATAAACTAGTTATTCCCAGATTGCGTGCTGCGGCTTCCCAGGGTTCCAGGCCCTTGGAACTCATTTTTAGTAATTGTACCGCTCAGTCCTTGATGATGATTATCATCTACAGTATCAGCAACAGCACCAGTTGCAGCAGCACTTGCAGTAAAGTTTTAGCCCCCCGTCGTTGGACATAGACGTTCCTCAAGATTCGCCAGACTTCTCTATCATGGGCATCGTGGAGTCAGTACTTTCTGAGTTTATCTAGCTCGTCTCACCATCTCACTTTCTGTTTTAATTTTTCATATAATATCTTGGGACCACCGCTGTGAGTTGTGATGTCCAGTTATTGTCTGTTATTCTTGCGATATGTCCATTCAATTTCTTTTAGATTTTTTTCCCACCGTTTTTATGGTATCTCAGACTCTTGACTTCACACTGATACTCTGTGCTTTCTTATGATCTCCTCATGTGAGGTTCAGCATGCTTCTCTTGTTGGGATTAAATAAAAGCATCGCACCAAAAAACAACGTGGAACAGAAAATGGTTGCTGTCTCTTGTTTGATTCCAAGATTTAAGAGACTGTGTAATGAACACCAGGCTCGTCAATCCCACCAGTAATTATGATTATTGGAAGAAAAAAGGAACATAGAATTTTAAGATGAAATCAACTTACATGATTCATTATTTTTCTAATAGAACTAACCTGATCGCATGACTGTAGATGCAGATCATTATTCTCTGACTTGGGAAACCTAGAAAAAAATCTTTATAAATAAAGAGTGAAGTGGCCTGAGGAAGTTCGTGAACCGCCGTTGTACACTGAATTATTTAGACTTGTGCAGCAATGGTGAATCGGTTTAGCACGCTGCGTTACATTTTTTCAAAAATGATCCTGCTATTAGAGAGTCACTTGTATATATATGTATTTTCGTTTCAGGTAAATGCATATAGACAACTGACCTAGCTTTTTTATATATTTATGAAATTAAGAACTTCAATAAACATATTGTGAAGTTTCAAAGTATGCTTATAAATAAGGGTCATTAAATCAAATTCATTATTAATTCTATCGTGTCACCTAAATTTCTGGGTACACAGCTGCTGACACGCGTGTCATCTCTGGACTAGTGTCTTTAAATTGGATGTTATAATCACAAATCACTTGGCTTACTGGGTAGAAAAACCGTTGGTTATTCGCATATTGTTATCTATTTAGCAGTTTCGAGTTCAGTTCCAGGGAGCAAAAAGAATCTTCGACTCTGGTTCAGTAGCAGAGGGAGAGAAGTGATTGTGCAAGGATGAACTAACTAGGGAAAATTAATTGAGACGAACTATCGTCTTTGAAACAACGGAATGAGAATAATCTATCCTGGTTCAGTGAACAAGGATTTCCTCTTCTCCTTTTTTTCATATTTTTACAATCTTTCCTCAACAAATTAAGTGAGGAAGGTAGCAAATGTAATAGAATCTTCTATAGAATGATCAATTACGAATTATACATTGCAAGATAAACTCCTGACGCACAGATTGGATTGTTTTGTCGTCAATCGCAATAAAAACTAGAATTTTGTTGACTTAACTGCAACAGCAGATATAACTGCCATTCATATTTAAGGGGTTAATCTCTTCATTTATCGTTTTTTAGTTGCTATCGAATCATCGTAGCCCCACAAATGACTCGACCAACCAGCTGAGTAAGCTACAGTGTTCTTAGGTGGGGTCATATACTCATCTTTTTACCCAAATCTTTTGCTGATGTTTTTGAGATACTTTTAAATTAAAGATCTATTTCATTTAGATATTTTCAGATTTTTTCCTCGATAATAGGTCATATTTCATTGACGCAAAATACGAACATATTCTTTAATTTCTTCTGAAGAGCAATTTTCTCCTTCCCCTCTTTATATTTCCTTGATTATTCTTCCTCTTCACTGATTTTTTGCTTCGCCTCTTCTTTTTCGTCACCGCTGTTTCCTTCTCGTTCCCCGTTTCTTTTTCGTCCATCTCCTTTTTCTTTCTCCTTCATCTTCTTTTTTTTCCCTCTATATTTTTCTCCTTCTCTATTCTTCTTCATTTTCTCCATCTATTTTCTTTTTGCTGATTTTTTTCATCACATTTTCTTCCTTTGTTTCCCATTCTTTTACTTATTCAGATCATTCTCTTTTTTTTGCACTTTCTCTTGTACTTGCCTTTCTTTCTATTTTCATTTCTTTCGGACATATTTATTCTATTTACATTATTCGTTTACACCTTCATTTCTTTTTATTCTACTTTCCTTCATTCTCAATCCTCATCTGATCTACATCTTTCTTTTCTTCCTTTATTCCTTCGTCTCCCCTTTCCTATCAAACTGTCTTTTTTTTTCATGCTTCCTTCTTCTTTTTCGTCACGCTTTCTTCCTTTTTTCTCATCTTTCATCATTTCTTCTCTTTTCATCTCATTTTTTTCTTATGATTATTTTTCACTCATTTCGTTCTTTTTCTTACCTTATCACTCTTACTTCCCTTCACCTGCATCCTTGATTTATCATTCCCACCCGTCTCTTCACGTTGCTTGATTACGGAAGCATTCCCCATATTTCATCAAACTCTCAATTCCTTCCTTCCTTCCGTTTCTTTTGAATTTCATTCCAATTTCTCTTTCATGAACCTTTCACGTTTTTTTCTTCTTATACTTTTATTCAACTCTCCACTTCCCCTCTTTCAACTTCGCGCACCATTTTCTTGCACAGCTTTTTGTTCATTTCTTTCTTCCATCAATTTCATCCAAGCACTTATCGTCCTTTTTCCTTCCTTTCTCCACTGTTCATCGTCTTTTTCTACTCAACATTTTTCTTATTTGTTTCCATTCCTTTATGTTTCCCTTTTTCTCCTTCATCACGTCATTTTTATTCGTCCTACAATGGTTAAAACATATCCAAACCTTCTTCTTCTTCTTCTTCTTCTTCTTCTTCTTCTTCTTCTTCTTCTTCGTTTTTTCTGTCTTGATATTTTTGCTGTTCTTTACTCAACTCCTTTGCTTCACGCTCGTCCCATTCGATAGCCCCTCTCCCTTTCTTCTTCTTCTTCTTCTTCTTCTTCTTCTTCTTCTTCTTCTTCTTCTTCTTATCACTTATATATTAATAACATCTTATTAAATACCAATTACATGCCACACATGATACGGCTTCGATAACGCTCACTGGAGATCAGAGGTCACATCTCGTCAAGAACAGTGTAAAGATTTTGCTGGGATTTTTTTTTTCCTTTTTCTCACTCTGACCTTCCATCCTCTTCATCCTCAAGCCACGCAATAATCCAACAACGTATTTCAAGCCGACCGTCCCACAAGGCATTGCGTGCCTTGTTTCATTTTCTTCGTTTCGTTTCGTTACATTGGAGACCTGTTCCGCGTTTTGACATAAACCATGGTGTGGCATTAGAAACTGTCAACCAAAACTGTCTCAAAAACTGTCAACGCAGGTTTCTCCAATTTTCAAGTTGGTCTGGCTGTACAGTCAATATCGATGGAGTTGGAGGGCTGAAACATTTATTTCATATTTTGATTAAAAAGGAATTTTCTCGTTTGTGTTTTCGAAAAGTATCACCCCGAATAATTTCCATTGGAGGCATTGGGTCTGTTTTCAATCTAAGTTTTTGGTAAATTGATCACTTAATTTGTGTCCGGCAGCTTTCACGCTTGTTTTTCATTCAGACTTTTCTATGATCACTGCCCGAAAAAAAAAAGGCCAGAGAAGTAACTTGATAACTGAATACCCAATGTTTTTCACTTGATCACCCTAAACATGACATGCTGCCAAATAACGTTGGTCATGTGATTGTTTCTTTGAGTGACTCATCAGACCTGTTATTATACGATTCGGTCAACTCTTCCGAGGGGAAAGTGGAGACAGGACGACGGCGATTATTCTGGGATAATAGATATCATATTAAATTTTCTGGTACAGGTTCCCCCCGCAAACCGGAAGTAGAGCGTTCCTATGAAAAACCTTCCGTCAGCAGAAATGGCGTGAAGCGAAAAAAGCAATTGCCATGAATTTATACTTAGAAAACAAAATTGAGCTCTGCCGGAGCCAATAAAATTGTGATAATGGTACGTTAGACTGAGGTGTCAGAGGTTGGCTAGTGCGAGGCACAGGGATACTGGGATATAAGAGGAAGAGAAGGAGCGTGTGCGCTGTCTCTGGGGTGTAACAGCTAACTGTGAAATAAAAGCTGAAGTCTCCTTTCTCTCTTCACTCTCTTTCGATGAAGTGAGTAAATGGAGTAAACCGAAGTTTCAAAATATTGAGGAAGCCTGTATATAATGAAGAATTTGGGAAAAATAGTAGAGAGTTGGCATGAAAGGATTTTTTAGTCGTATTTGGAAACATTCTGATGTGTTTGCTCAGCTTAATGTGCGTTATAGTCAATAACTTTGAAAAGGGACATTAATATACGAACTTTTCTTTGGATAACCAAATCTCCCCTTTCCATCTTTAATGTTAAAACAACGTTTTGGCCAATTCATCCTACGACATAACTCAAATGAATCGCAAGAAACGTTGAGTTAACATCAAAGATTGGATAGACACTCTTTCTTTACAGAATTCACATATTACACCTGGGGAAGACTGTAAAATAAATCGGACGAAACGTTGTGTTAACGTCAAAGTTGGCAAGAAGAGATTCGATTGTCTGACCAAAATTTAGCAATCTTTGTTTAGTTTGACACAAGATGACGACAGCGAAGCAAATAGAAATGATCTAACTTAGCAAAAGATATGGTTCACACAACAAGTTTCCTTACTTACTCCGCTTGTAATGTACACAAGATGCCCTGGTGAAGTTTTGGCCTTTTAGTCTTCGAATATAAAGTTCCAGCGTTGAAACATCTGTATGATGAAAAAAGGTATGTTCACAGCTTCTTCTATAAGTTTCTGCCTTGGTTCTAATTTATAAAGGATATCCCCTCGGGAATCAAAACCAATAGCTTTTCAAAAACTTTGAGTTTGCCAATGTGACTGTAGAACAATCATGCATTATTAGGCTCACTCAGTAGTGACGTGGAATTCACTACTATCTGAAGCACACGTCGCCCAGTATTGACCATTGGTAAACAGCTTTTTGCTGTTATGTTTGAGCGATCAGTCCCACTTCCCTCTCTTGACCATGCAGAAGGCTTTCCAAAGGGATGAAGTGTTCAATACATTTAGAGATCATCATGACTGCGACTGATATCTCTCCAGGAGTTTACGGGACCTGGTATTCCCAAACAGTAACCTACCTGAACTTCGGTGATCGTTCAGGAACCAGTGTATCCAACTCAATTAAGCTAGAAATGTTTTAGAGATGGTTGTTGGTGTTGTCCTATTAATTTTCCTCTTTAGAGCAAAAAAAGCCCCATTGAAACGGAGAAAGATTTCCGGCTATGAAGGAGACTAATGAGATAGCAACGAGCTAGCCGATGATCATCTCAGAAGTGTATTTTGCAGACTGTTCTGGAAAACTTCAGTAAGTCAGTGGGATCCCCAAAGGAGTACTTTAAAGGAGAGTAATACAGCATTAGTCCCGAAGCAATTTCCCCCAGCACTCATGCGCTTCAACCTTACACAAGAGTACTAGGCTTGTCTAGAAATTGTCCAACCATTTGATTCTATGGAGCTGGTAATATTTGTATTGAGCACATAACAGCCCCATCTTGTCAATAACCCCATCATCAATTATTAACCCTGAAGATTCATTTTTTTCTCTTTTGTCAATGCGTGACGTATAGATTAGTTGCGAAATTTTCTCATATTACTGGTTAGAAAATTTGTAAAATTCGATTTTCAATCACCAACTTCTCTTTTCTCCTGAAATAATTAGCTTTCCGGTGCATAAGATTACTAAACACATCAGTAGCGTTGAATTCAGTTAAAAGCAATAAGGAAGCAAAAAAGTCGGCCTACACATGAACTTCAGAAAAATCATGAGCAACAATCACATCAAGAATAAGGATATAACTGTCAAAATCGGAGATGCAAAACTGGAGAAAGTAGACCACTACATCTACCTAGAACAACTAATCCTTTTGAAACCTATAAAAGAAGAAGATATCAAACAAAGAATCACCCTAGGATAGCAAGCATTTGGCAGAGCAATCTCAACCTTCCAAAACGAGACGATCCTAATAATCCTAAACAGAAGTGTATACAACCGATGCATCCTCCCGATATTCATTATAGAGTTGAAACATAGAATGTAATCAAGAGACAGACCTGCAAACTGAGAAGCCTATGACACACACATGAGATAATTATGATCAACCTCACGCAGAGAGATCATGAGATAGCACATTATATAAGGAAGAAAACGGGAGTTAGAAACATCGTAGAATCTATGAGAAAACTTGAATGGCAATGGGCAGGGCATTTTGAAAGAATGGCAAACAACCGATGGATATCACGATTCACAACATGGATCCCCAGAGATCACATGCGAAACCAAGGCCGACAAAATACAAGATCGAGAGAAGAACTTCATAAATTTAGAAAATACTGGCTCCGCGCCGCCCATGATAGAGAAAAGTTGCGGATCCTGGGGAAAGTCCATGTCCAGCAACGGACGTTAAAGAACTGATGATGATGATGATGATGATGATGATGATGATGATGATGATGATGATAAAAACATGGTTGTGTACAACTGGTACAAATAGAGTCTGCACCAGACTAGAACTCCTCTGTTGCAGCCAGCATTCGATGAGCAAATATAGATATGATCGTCTTTATCAATAAATTATTTGATGAATTCATGTACTAAATTTGTTTAAAACTTCACCCAGCAGCATCTCTATTATCAAATTATTTACAATGCATTTTTATAGTAAAGTATTGTTCAATGCATTTTTAGCATTTGACATATTACTATGGATCTAATGATTTTCGTGAATAGATTATTTGATGAATTTATTTGCTAAATCCGCCTAGTACTAAAATAAGCAGCATTGCATCTCTATAGTCAAATGATTTACCTTACATTTCTATAGCAAAATAATTTTCATTGTATTTTTTCAGTGAAATGATTTTTTTAAGCTGATTCTATTTACGATTTTGTCACAGTATATTCTAAAGCTAAACTTAATATTTTGACGCATTTTCTACTTCTTTGATAAACTTTTTTTTCTATTCCTCCTTCCGTGACAGACTTTACTACTGGGAGTTAATATTTTTGTCGAAAAAAACCCACCTTACCCAACATTTGAAAAATGGGATCTTCCACTGAAACGAGTTCAACGTTTTTTTTATTCTCGAATAGTCATCTCAGAAACTTAGATAAATCCTTGAATTTTTCACTGGGATACACAATGTTAAATCCTATATGTGATTTACCGGTATTATAAGTAAAACGTCATCATCGTCATCGTAGTAGTAGTAGTAGTAGTATCAGCAGCAGCAGCAGTAGTAGTAGTAGTAGTAGTAGTAGTAGTAGTAATAGTAGTAGTAGTGAATTATGGAACTTCAAGGTGACATCATTAGTGAAGTGTTTCGAACAGTTCAAAGAGTCTGGCAAGAAAAAAAGATGCTGATAAATACTAAGGTAGAAAAAAAGAATGTCAAAGTCTTAAACAAGGACACGATTGATGAGCGCTCGGTCAGAATCTAAATCATTCGGTGCCACATATTTTCTGCCTGGTATTTGGCTCGGCTAAACTTCGAAAATATACTGGAAGTAAATATAACGAGAAAAAAGTAGATAGATTACTTTTGAAAAATCTAAAAAGGAAAAATCTATCTCAGAAGATGGAAAAATGAGATGGGTAAACGCATTAATCATGAATGGTTCCATTTTTATAAACACCTAACACTCCCACAAAGCAAACACAGAAATAAACACATCAGTACATACACCCAATACATCATACACACACACATATATATGTATATAGAGAGAGATACAGAGAGAGAGAGAGAGAGGCACAGGGACATAAACCATAGTCTGATAATGAATTTTACACAAGAAATACTTATTTTTCAGCATAATCTCCTTCTTTGTGAATGCTCCTAATCTAGCACTCCTCCAGAGATCACACTTACAACAAAAGTTCATGTGATAACGTGAAGCTAGAGAGACACACGCACACACGCACATATACATATATATGGTACATTAATACACTATTGTGTGTAAGGCAATGATTGTGTAGCCCAATAATGAAAGACATTCATTTTACCAGAGAAAAAAAATTTTATCGACATAATCTTGTTCCCTACAAATGCTCTTAATTCAGTGTCGAATATTTGCGCATACGTCATAATATGATGACTATTTTAGAGTAAAATTCAGCTAATATCTATGAGTCTGGCCCCTGCACACACACACACACACACACACACACACATATATATATATATATATATATATATATATATATATATATATATATATGTGTGTGTGTGTGTGTGTGTTATCATGTCACCCACAGACAGCTGTTACGTTGTATTACAACTCTTCGGTGTGGCTATAGTCTATTCATTATCCCATCCAGTACCACGCAGTAGTATCGAAAACTTCGCTTCAGATACATAGGCTGGTATCCTCCCTCTGCTTCACGGAACTGGACGGTCAGTAAGGTTGAATTTTTGCAATATATTTCTTGACACATATATGTTCCATCCACTAGAGTGCTCTATATTGGAAGAGCATTGCAAAAGCTTTTCCCAGCTCTTTCCACGTTGACTTTGAATCAGGTAATTTCTAACAAATAATACCGCATAACCTTTCTATTTCATCACTCCATATTATGTCCTGTCTTTTCCGACTGAGTTTGCTATCCCCTGGGATCCTCTCTGGTACCCATTTGCGCTGTCTGTTATCTTTTCTTCCCGCTATACGACCCGACCCTTTTTTCCCGTTTGTGTCACTTGATAACTGATATGCTAACTTTTACTCAGGTCATGACCAGACTATATATATATATATATATATATATATATATATATATATATATATATATATATATATATATATATGGACGAGTGTGTTGGTGTGTTTGTGTTTGTTTTTCTATATGTGTGTGCGAGTATGTGTGTTCATTCGAGAATAGTATCCATACTGTCAATACTGATTTTTTTTCCCGCCAATCTCCTCCGTTCAATTCTAATATTTTATTTTTTGGGTTTGGGCACTCCTTCTAAATATTAAAAACTGAAAAGTAATTTTTTTTCTTTTTTTTTTTTTACCTCTGAATAAGTGAATGTCTGCACAAGTGAGTGATTTTTCCCAACGTCACATTTGCACGCGTATTCGATTTAAAAATGGAAGCGATTTTGTTGTTGTTTAATTTGTCTTGATATTCATTTCCTTTTTTTTTTTTTTCTTTTTTTAAAATTCTTTCCAATATTAGTGATCACTTCTGTGTTTCTTTTTCATGACTTCCACCTAATGTTCCTTGATGGATATTAAAAGCAAATACGCTCTGGCATTTATTTTGATGGAAAACACACGTCCCGTCACAAAAAAACAGTATTGTATGACTGTACATGTATTTATTCGGAGAGGCACGGGTGTGTTTTGGTTTGCAGCCCCATCTTGTCTATTTCGATTGGCAACCCTTCTAGCAGATGATGTCAAATCTTGTAAATATTAACATAAGATCGCTAGTCGATTAGAAAACTACAATCGCAGACCTCTGATCGGGTCACGAGGCTCACAACCCGGTAGATAGTCGATCAGATGGCTACCATCGAAGATCTCTGATCGGGTTATGCGGTTCACACTGTAATTGCGACCCCACATCATTTTGACTTTGTACCTGATGGGATTAGGTTTTGTAAGTTTTAATCATTATTAGATCAGTAGCGTGTAAGTTAAAAACCTTCAATTAGAATCCTCATCTGACTGTGAAGTTCGCAACTAATTTGACGTTGACTTGAGCTTATTCAAGGTACATCAAGGTCACTTCTGTTCATATCAAAACAGTTTTCCGGGTTTCGATCCGCAATTCGGCCTCTACGAGACTGAAATTTAACATATAGGTACTTCTATCCACGATGCAGGTCATATGCAATACGGTGTTAATAACTAAGTTCATTTCAGTCCGTCAAAAGTCATATCTGGTCATTTGTAGCCAATTTTCAAACTTATGGCCCACTATTTTGCACCACAGATGTGGAAATTGAGGGGGGGGGGCATATGTTCACATGGATTAAGTTATAAGCTTTACACCCCTTGGCAATGCACATTATTGAAGCCTTATACCAGACAAACAGCTTGAATATTAACACCAGTAGAAAATTGGTCAGAACTTTATATTTGCTATTAGAAACTGCAAACCAAAACTGTCACTTAAACCTAGTTAATTAATAAAAAAAACACACATTGTGACCGATGGATAAAAGCTGGGTAAATAAATAAAAGAAAATCTAGCGTATGTAAATATCAACAGTATCCATCATTATTGAAGCTCTTGGAACAACCATGAAAAATGACCATCTGAAAGAATTATGTCTTAAAAATCAGAGAGCCTGTCCACGAAATCCCACAATAACTTTAAAATCCGATGATTCAAATTATCCAGAAGATATAACTATCCAGTGTGTATTATCTAAAAGATTTTTTGAATGATTTCATCAATGTATATAAATGTACACAGGGTTAAGACTCAAATAATTTTGGTACATCTGCCTTAAAACATAGTGAATTATCTCCCATCAAATATTGAATATGAATCAATTTATACGAAGCTTTTATCTTTTGCAGGATCCTATCTCCACCTGGTGATTTTTCTGATTGTTTCATTGCTTGATCTTACGATAAGATCTTGTTGACAATTATAACTGAAAAACTTCTCCGGACAACGATAAAACTAATTCTCACGCACCACCAAATGACGTCATTGGGACACTATAAGCAATCGACAAATACGTTCAGGGAATTGCGAAGTACGAAAAATTGATTTCAACGGTGAGAATTGTTTTGTGAAAATATCAAATAAGATATAACTCTATCATGATACTGAACAGTACAACACCGACCTGGAACTGAAAATGACAGAGAGTACTGCCGAAAGTGCTTTAGCTTTTGAACAATATTTATATTCATCCAAACAAAAGATCCATTCACTGGTGATAAAAAGTGAAAGGATTGCTTAAGATTGTCCATCATTTTCAATAAAAAATGTATTCGAGAGAAATCACTGTTAAATAACGATTCATATTGGTATGTGAATTCTACACTGCTCCCTTCTATCTTCTAGATAAATGATAACTTTGCCAAACTGCATAACTTCTTAAGAAGAGGTGAGAATAGAACTCAAAAAGCATTGTTTACAATCACCCGTTATCTAAACTCCGGGGGCTAGAGTAACCTCTAAATAATACGGTATTACTGGAGCCCTGTAAATGGCTTTTGAGATAAGTATGCTCAACTCAGTACTACAACACGTAACTTCTACATATTGCTGTACGTTATATATGATAACAGTGCCAAACTGCATAACTTCATGCGAAGAGGTGAGAATCGAACTCATACACAATTGTTTGTAATCACCCATTATCTCAACTCCGGGGACGAGAGTAATCTCAATATAATATGGTATTACTAGAGCTCTGTAAATGGCCTTTGAGATCGGTACTGTAACGTGTGACTTCAACGTTTTGCTGTACGTTCGTATGTTATATAACATCTTGAGCCAGTTCGAAAAAGAATGAGCTCTTGCGTATTTCCACGGGCAATATTTTAGTAACAATTTTCCTTGTGTAGAAAACCACTTTTTTGTTACCATTTTTGTTTTTTTTTGTTGATTCCAGTTAGAAAGCACGTGCTTTTCCCGGCCCGGTCGGTTGCATTGGAGTTTTGTCTATTCCTAACGAGGAAAGAAAAAAGTGGCAATTGAATACAAAACTTTAGCCTAACTAAGCAATTCTAATGAAATGAACTCCATTGCAAGCAAAGCATGGACGATGTGTATTGCCCCCGGAGTACAGTCCCGTGTTTTTTTCTTCTACTCTGGTGATATTGTTTATTTGGGCCCTGTGCCTTGTATGTCTGTCTGTCTACCTTGTTACCACATCGTCGGCCACCCAACCATCGTCTATGTTTGGCGTTCCGTCCCGGTTCGGGGTCTGTGGATAATGAAGAATTGTCGACTGATAACAACCCGACGGACGTTAGGAACCCTCCACTCCCTAAATAAAACAAACAGAAAGAAAAAACGAATGAAAAAAAAAACCCATATACACATTGATATAGCACACACACACACACACACACGTGATTGTATGTGAGCAAGAAAAAGAGAGAGAGGGAGAGAGAGAGATTCAGGAAGTTCTTGGTTAGTTTGGTGTGACTATTTGTGTGAAATCATACGAGTATACTTTATCAAAAAAAGTATATATATATATATATATATATGTATGTATATATACATACATATATATATATATATATATATATATATATATATATATATATATATATATATAGCAGACTATATGCATACATCGATGCATATATGTATACGAATGAATACGTAACTTCCTATTCACTTATTCAGAAATATTTATAAGAAAGAAAAACCTAGGCATCTGTGAGAGTGAACTGACAGAAACATCATATGTATAGATGTGTGTGTACATGTATTCCTTCTCTCTCTCTCTCTCTCCCAATGTGTGTGTGTACACATATATATATATATATATATATATATATATATATATATATATATATATATTGAAGGGTGTTCATCGTAATAATCTCGAGACCGGGAAATTTGCATGATAATGAGCGGCTGATGACACTAAACAGTTATTCTGATCATTTTCAGGAAATGTTTGTGGCGAACTGATTCTGTTAACGACAACAGATATTTTTCTTAATTTTCACTGAGATTTTTTTTGTCTGCACTCACACACAAACATACGCACGTATGAGACATGCATGTTTACTTGAAATATGGAATATCATACTCAACGTACTTCATATAGTGAACTTATCTAAGCATATGAAATCCCCCCCTCTCTCTCTCTCTACATATATATATATATATATATATATATATATATATATATATATATATATATATATATATATATATATTGTGCTATGTCATATTGAAACTTATCAGAAGTGATTTTCCGCCGTTACAGGGTTAATATATCATTCAATTTAGACAATGTACAGTGTCGAGTGCATCGCTACGTTGAAGCAGCTTCCTATCGGTGGCAGTTTCGATTCTTGCAACAGCCCCATTCTCTTTAATTGTTTATTGTATTTACGTTGTCCAGTGGAAGTGATAAAATAACCATTTAACGACGGTGGATCATCACAAATCAAAACTGCTTGGAGCCTTAGTGTTATAAGAGCTTTGTTTTCAAATCCCAGAAACGGTTACATGTTAAACAACTGATGATTCCAAGATGAAAATACTCAAATCGCAACATAACATTAGGTTCTGCGTAGAAAGAAAAACAAAGAAAAACAAAACAAAAACAAAAAAAAGCACCGATTAAACGGGTATTGGGAAATAATTGACTGAATTGACATATATTCTTTAAATATTCAGTGTTGGGAAATATTTAACTCACTAGAATATATATATATATATATATATATATATATATATATATATATATATATATATATATATATATATATATATGGTACAAATCAGGTTAGCAATATAGCATAATATAAAGCAATGTCTGATATGTGATGGATTTATCTCATGGAGTCCTTAATACACTCAACGTTATTCTTTGAAAGTTAGGTTGAGTAGAGCTGGAAATATATAATAAACGGTGGATTTGCTACTCAAACAAGTTTATATTTCTGTCCTCTCAGGGCCTCATCAGGCAAATGATTGTATGTGTTTTTAAATTCTAGTTTGGGACTTTGGTGAGAGTCATTGACATGTCACTTACAACCACCAACAAAAACCACCTCTTACTCATAGTGACATGTACAAAACTGTAACCAATTATCCCAAACTAGAATCTAAAAACACATACAATCATTTGCCTGGTGAGGCCCAGAGATAGCAGAAACATAAACTTGTTCGTGGAGCAGATCCACTTTATATATATATATATATATATATATATATATATATATATATATATATATATATATATATATATATATATATATATATATATATCGATCGAGTGACAGAGAGAAAGAGAGAGAACGATAGGGGAGAGAGAGTCAAATACGTGGGTTTCCAGTAAAAAATATCTGAAGTGAAAAAACATCTAAAAGCATTTAGATTCTGTTGAGTCTTGATGTTATTAATAAACTCATCAAAATAGAACCTAATTTTTTTTCCTCCGGGAACATTTTTAGGAGTGGTATAGTGGAGTACTGATACCTAATTTGAAGTAGAAAGAGAAAACAGTATGGCCAGGAGAGTTGGAACACACAAACACATTCGCCACTTTTTTTTTTTTGGCTACGCTTGTCCAACAATTAGATACATAGATTGGGATGAAATAACAACACTAGACCATTACACATCCAGCTATCTTCCGAAGTCCGGTGTTGAAGTTGTCCGATATAATTTGGCTAGACGAGGTGGGTGTTTGCTCCAAAATTTGTTTCCTTATTTGTTCAATCGAGCGAACATTGTTGAATGTTTATATTCGGCTGGAGCCACTGTTTGTTATGACTTGGTCAATTTTTTTTTTCTTTGCTCCAAAAAAACATTGGCAGTCGCAGAAAAAAATCAATCAGGATAACAAGAATTAAAAAACATAAATAAAACCTTAAGTAACAACAAAGAAATACTTTCAATGCAAATAACTGACCGTACCAAATGTCAATCCCTTATTTGTTTCATATCAAATACGCTACATCCTGCCCTCGATTGTATATATATATATATATGAAATTCTCAAAGGAGAAGAAATCAAGCGAACCCTCACTTACGAGTGGTAAACCTTCGGTGAGCTCAAAAACAAAATCCTATCAGTTATATGAAAAAAAAAAAACGGGTATATAACTTATGCACCCTCCTGATAGTCGCCTATGGAACTGAAATGCAGAACCATACCAAGAGACTGACTCTCCAACTAAAAACCATCCAATATGCACAGAAGAGAATCGTGATCTACCTTTCGTGAAGAGATCACAAAACAGCACAATATATTTGGGAGAAACGGGCGTCCAAAACATCATAGATTCCATCAGAAAACTCATATGGCCATGGACTGGTCATGTTGCAAGAATGATAGACGGCCGATGGATATCACGACTAAGGAATCATATGCACAAAAGTAGACAAGTTCAGAAAGTATTGGCTCTGCGACACTCATGATAGAGAGGTCTGACGAATCTTGGGGAAATTTTATGTCCAACAATGGACGATGGCAGACTGATGATATACATACATATATATATATATATATATATATATATATATATATATATATATATATATATGTGTGTGTGTGTGTGTGTGTGTGTGTGTATGTATTGAGAAATATTCCCAACCCACTCATCCAAAATCATATTTTTGCTATTTGGGTATTGACCATTGTTTCGCTAACAAACTTTGCATCCTAGGATTGGGTGCAATCTGTTATTGAGGAGCAGCTTTTAAAAATATTGAAACTATTCGAAACTCGATGGATTGTGTCAATCCATATCCCGAGGGACCAATCTGGTAGCAATTGATATTTCGCGTTCAATTGCCTATCACTATTTTTTTTAAAGAAGTATTTGAGTGTTTCATACCACATTTTCAGTGACTTACTACAGACATTCTGTTTTGCTTGAAAAATTCGGTTTCTTTAGACTTATTTTTTTCCAGCGAAGCAGTAATGAACTATCGAAAAAAAATCGTTACTCATTTTATAACCGCTCTACTTATAGTATTGAGCACCTTTTTAAAAACTAAAATCTACGTAAAAATTGATACATATAGAGAGGTTTGCCGTATATTCTGTTATCGTTCTCTTATCGTATATATATATATATATATATATGTATATATATATATATATATATATATATATATATATATATATATATATGTATATATATATATATATAAAAGTTGTTCATATTTTTCAAAAAATGTTCATTCCAGCACCTAGAGTAGAGACAATATATCGATTGAACACATAAATTACAATATAACTAAAACTTGCCGTTGTATATATACTCCATAAATAACTTCCACCATGATTGGAAATGCGACGGTTAGGGTAATTTGTTATTATTCATCTTTCAAGCATTATATCATATTGTTTTATCAAGGTTTGTTAACTCAGATTACATTACAATTAGTTGCATTCAATTGTTTTCTGGTGTGTGTGGTTTTTTTTTTTACTTTTTTGCGAACATATAGTTTTTTTTGTCATTTTCATCTTTAATTCTAATCAATTTCCTGTTTTGAAGCATGTTTTTCTCATTGTTTTGTTTTCGGAGGGTTTTTTCACTATAAAATCTGTGATTAGTTTTCTGGTTGTTTTGGTTTTGTGAAGGTTCGTTGCTTCCTTGTATCAATCTATTTCATTTTAATCTGCTTGAAAGTTTTTCTTTATCGCTTTTGAATAAAGTTTATTATTTATTCAGGTTATTTTCTGTTTGATTCATATCTCTCACTCCAACTGTCACATTTCAAATGAATCATAGAAGTTATCTTCTGAATATATACAACTCTAATTCTCAGTGACAGTATCTATATGATGAGCTGAATGAAGCAAAACGAAGGTGTACAATGGTCACTAACAATATATATATATATATATATATATATATATATATATATATATATATATATATATATATATATATATATATATATATATATATATATATATATATAAGAAATTGACATATTTGGATCGACAGGATTATTTACCAATAGATACTTGGAAATTATCTCTCGTCATCACATGTTTTATATATTACTCAACCTTGACAACGTAAATAGCATAAACAATTGAAGAAGAATGGGGCTGCAGCAGGAATCGAACCTGCCACCGTTAGGGTAGCCGCCAATTGAGTTAAACAGCCGCCGGTAATGCCAAAGCCAAATAAGTGCTTTCAACCCGGACCCGTTTATTCTTGGTGTATTCGTTTTTTTCCCACGCAACAGTTTTGTATTCAAATTATAGACATATTTGGTCCGAAAGAATGAATAATAATAACATTTAATGAATAGAAACTTGTTTGATTCCCTTGTCGTTATACGGTTAAAATATCACTCAACCTAGACAACGCCAATTGTATAAACAAATGAAGAAAATGGGGTTGCTACAGGAATTCATCCCGTCTGACTAAATACTGTTGCGGTCATCTGTTGTTTGCCGTGTAACTGTTTTGAGAACTTACAAATAAAATAGTGTTAATAACATGGCCCCAAGTAGTTAAGCTATAATTTTAATGTATAGCTTCAGTCTATTTTGAGGATAGTCTCATTAAACAAGTAGTCTGTTATTTTACATTGGATATTATCCTAATGTATATCATTTTATACAACACCATTTTTTTTATCTCAGCAAGGGGCTTACTTTCATTGGTCACCTTAAAACATATTCAACAATAAGAAATCAGTAAGTATTGCAATATACGTTACTCGTTGTTTAATTCACTACCGTTGAGCGTTCACCCGTGTAAATATCAGTCCTAATTCTGAACTGCCTGCAAAATATATCTATATTATGATACTTAAATAATTGAGTCATCCACAGACAGCTGTTTCGTTGTATCACAACACTTCAGTGTGGCTATAGACTATCAATTATTCCACCCAGCAACACGAGGTAGGATCGAGACCTTCACTCCTGACCAAGAGGCTGAAAATTTATCTCTACCCTACGCAAAACTGGACGGTCAGTGAGGTCAAATGTAAACGATATATTCACTTATGCTCAATTCTCCATCCATCAGAGTGCTCTATTCCGGAAGAATATTGCATATATATATATATATATATATATATATATATATATATATATATATATATATATTATATTTGACTCAACCTTCAATTTTCCTCGTTCGGCACAATATTTGTCATTGTTTTTACAAACTTTTGCACTATTAGAAATAGTGATATCATCTGGATAGGGGATCATTGGATGAAGTTTTGTCAACCATTATTATTTTTTCAGTAATATCATCTAAGTAGATGCAATGGAAAACAATTAGAGTGAAGACCATCAGTTTTTGACGGTGAGTAAATAGAATAGATCGGGATTATTCATTACCAAAATAGCTGACTGTCTGAATAAATGCAATGTAAAGCAACTGAAATTAAGAAGAACCAGTACAAAAAAGTAATGGTTGAAAGTGCTGGATATATATATATATATATATATATATATATATATATATATATATATATATATATATATGTATGTATATGTATATGTATGTATGTATGTATGTGTATATATATATATATATATATATATATATATATATATATATATATATATATATATATATATATATATATATATATATATATATATATCAAGATAATATTGCCAACAAAAAAAACAAGGTACACAGAGTATTGGATAAGAACACAAATTCTTAGTAAGTACTGCATTCACAAATAGACCGGTTGAGAGCAGGGAAGGGTCCATAAGAATCGCAATTATTTGAATTTCATTGAGTTGATCAGAGACGGAGAGCAACAATGAGAAACGGGACAGAGACAGATTGTGGAGAGGTTAAAGATTTACGTGAACCATACAATTCTTAATTCCAACACCCTCCCTGTCGACCCAACCCCGTCCAGCAGACGTCTAGCCACACGCCACCCCAGCGGACACCACTGAACCCCGAAAACCCCCGCCAACAAAATGAGCCTTAAGGGACTAAGAATTGAGCACGGCAAGGCGTTCGCTCTAACGAAGCGTCGTGCGCCGCGAGTTAACTTTTGTGTACTGAATTATTTCATTGGCAAACAGAAGAGTAAGTCAATTGGACATCTCCTGGCTGACTTCCCTTGTTATTTTTAGGTCAGTGAGTATCTTTGTTCTGGGTAGCAGGATGAAAGATAAGTGAGTCCGTGAGAGTGTATGTTTGTCATTGTATCTTTGTCTTCGTGTCTTCGAGTGGGGAGAGGGGTGCGTGCGTGTGTTTCTGCTGTATAAGTTAGGAACTTACATATAGATACGCATACAGCAATAGAGCGTACACATACATAATTGAACACACGCATTCTAAATGTACACTGTGATTAAAAAAAGGTACAACGATTTTCATTTGTTTATTCTGAGAAAATTACAGACCGTACAACTTTGAACGGGGAATTATTTGAAAGACGATAATATGGTATTTCAGAACAATAAGTATGAAATGAATAACTCATTATCCAATTGTCCTAAATCAGCATTTATGTAAATTTCTCGTAATTTACATTTTTGTCTCATACAACAATGTTAATTTTTTGTTCGGCTGTAAATACCATTTCACCTGAAAGAGAAGAAAAAGTATGTGAGTTAAATCATAGAGAAATAGCATAAATTTGAAGTTGTTACACCTTGTTTTTAATCACGCTGTATTTCTTTATTTGATTATATATAAAACAAACATACGACGTTTTGTTCGGATGATTGCACTCATTCTTTGTAATATTGATGTCGTTTCTAAAAAGTTTCCAGTCAATCTATTCAACAACCTTCTTCAGTTGGATATTTTGTGAATGAAAAAAGAGATTGGACTTTTTTTGCAAACGTAGCGTTAGGACTTGAGAACAACCTCATAGTTACCATCGAATAAATAATTGTTTTTTTCTGTATAATATATTTTCCCTCGGGTATACCATATCATATCAGTTATACATTTCAGATCAACACCTATCTGTGTCTTGACATCCCTTTGAATCAATCAATCATTATCCCCGTCTTTATTTCCATCTACCTGCCTGTGTTTATCTTTCACAATATATATATATATATATATATATATATATATATATATATATATATATATATATATAGAAGGTGAAAATATAGGTGTTACATTTCATTTCTCGTATTATTCCCAGGGCATGGTTCGATCCATTGCGTCGAAATGCATTTATCTACACCTACGGAATTTTTTTTTTTAATCTGAGATGTAAAACCTATCTCTTTAGTTTTTTTCTCATACCCTTCCACGTATCACTTTCATTTTTCATTCTGTCACATCATTTCATACCTACAATACATATATATATATATATATATATATATATATATATATATATATATATATATATATATATATATATATATATGTATATATATATATATATATAGCAATGCTCTCCCAACTCTGGAATGGAGCATTGTGGTGGATGGAGAAAGGTGCATAAGTAAAATATGTCGCTTAATTCAGTCCTAAAGACCGTCCAGTTCTACGTACTGCAAGGGTAAAATGTCGGCCTCTGGGTCTGAAGAGTTGTAATACAGTAAAACAGCTGTCTGTGGATAACAATATTATTAATTTTATATGAAATGCTGTGAAAAAACAATGTAAAATAATTTCACCCGATTGAAAAGTACATCGAAGAACAAACAAAGCAGATATTTTCTTGCACATATACATATATATATATATATATATATATATATATATATATATGTGTGTGTGTGTGTGTGTGTGTGTGTGTGTGCTCTTGTTACCAAAGTTAATGTTCGATGTATTTCTTACCACCCCAATCAAAAAGGTACCCTGAATGGGGACGGTAAAGGTAACAGAAAAACAAACCGATATTTTTAATATCTCTAAAAGGACGAAAAGATACCAAAATAACAAGCCTGAAAGGAGCTCTGTCGTGTGTTTCTTCTATTTTATTACTAAGTTAATCTAGAATAAATTCAATAAATCTTTGAAACCACGTAAAATGGAATTATCTCCAACACATAATTGGAGCAGAATCGAGTAGAGCAAAAATAGAACTAAAATACAATAAACAAAAAATCTCAATCCATTTCATAGGAAACAAGTCTGTTTAGTCATTCGATTGTGACCGTCATGTCACCGGCATCTTTGGGCAACATGCCCCGTTGAGGGGATTAGGAAGAAAGGGAGATCAATAAATAAGTTACTCTTTTCGTCTTTTGATGGTCAGTGATCGCTAAAAATATCTGAATACCCCCCCCTCCTGCCCAAAGCATGAACGTTGCAGAACACAAATTAGCGGATCAATTCAAGATGAAATGACATTTCAAAAAGAAATCCCACACCTATTTAGGGAGTAAATTTTCGAAAATTGATATATATATATATATATATATATATATATATATATATATATATATATATATATATATATATATATATATAGATAGATAGATAGATAGATAGATAGATAGATAGATAGATACACACACACATACATGCATACATATATACATATATATACATACATACATACATACATACATACATACATACATACATACATACATAGATTGATAGATAGATAAATAGATAGATAAAGATAGACTGAGATAGATAAATACTGACAAAATGAGATAGATAGATAGATAGATAGATAGATAGATAGATAGATAGATAGATAGATAAAAACAGACTGGGATTGATAGATACAGACAAAATGAGATAGATAGATAGATAGACAAACAGACAAAACTTGGTTGACAGTATTGATTGAAGGTTCCTAACAATCTCCTGTCCCCAGACACACTCGATGATTTTCTAATCAGAAGAAAATACAAAACACAGAGAAATACTCAAAAGAAATGAATAGATTATCTGATAGAATGATAAAGTATAACCTGCTTTTCGGCTTAATGCCTTATCAGAAATCGACGACTTGACGAGAACGGGATTTTTTATGCAAAAAGATTAATCGCTTGAGAATCATCATCATCAGCAGAAACATTCGTTATACTCCAGTATCAGACAAAGGCCTAGCGTGAAAAGCTCGATTGTGACACTCTCTGCCTTCATCATTTACAGATAATCCAGCCTTCATTACATATCTGGTCTTTCCCTACTGCGCTTATTGCCCTACTGGCATCTATCAACTTGCTTTTTGCTCTATCTATTGCCTTTTTTCCATGGTGAGTCCTGCCCATCTTCATTTTCGTGGCTCAATTGATACCTTCCACTCTGGCCTCCATCAGATCCATGTAGATCTATCACTAGGATTTATTTTCAATGTTGCTCTTTCCGTTAATCTCTATGCTGTTCCGAGTTTGTTTTTGTTATGGTTTTATAAGTTTTCTAGGTTTCACACCTGTACGTCATAGCCTGTATTATGAATTGATTCTATGCTTTATGTTTCGAGTATATTGGCAAATTACTTTTCAGTGATAATATTTTCCGTTTTTTACTGTCAGAGGTGCTAGTGGCGGAGCCGTTTGCAACCGGGCCGAGTTCAAACCTCAACTGAAAAAATTTTGTTCACTTTGCACAAATACCCTCCAAAATTACATGGATCAATATTACGTCCCTAATCATATGTTAAATTATAGAACAACCGCAGGGCCACCAACCATGGATGGCAGCCAATCTAGGAGATGAACAACCCTGATTACAAACCGGCCTGAAGAAAATTGGTTCCTGTCAGTCCATCTCACCCAAGAAATATCCATGATGGAATCATCTGTGGCATCCAAACGTTCCCATACTGGGTACATAGCTTCGTCAGGCATAAGGCCACAACTGTTGGGCTCCCTCAGGGGATCAAACTCTCAATGCAGTCTATTAGACTCTCCCACTTAACATCATCCAACACATAAGGAATAACATATATACTGAAGTTATCTATTAGGCTCAGCTTAGTCTGATATGAATTCACAAGTGTGGAACACCATGTTATAAACTCACTATTCGGTATTAATTATGGCGATATCCTGCGTTTAATTCAAAACATTACCGCGTTAGATTTTGCAACACAATGTCTGGGAACACAAAACGGCAATATTTCTCAGGGAATATTGAAATTTTCTCTGATCAAAATTTTCTACTTTCAAAATCTTTTCTGTGGATACATTCTTCGAAATTTCATTTTCAAATGAAAGCAGGAACTTGATCATTTGAAACTTTATCGTATCAAATTTCACTACAAAGCATGAAATTTCGGTTTAGGGTTAATGATCAGGTCTGGGATTAGATGTTAGATTAATATTAAGATTAGTGCATTGGATTTGTGTTCGAAGAAGGATTTAGTGTAGGTGGTACATAATCCAGTTATGTATAAATGAAAGCAACAAACTTATCATTATCGCGATGATAGTTTCGTCAATGAACAAATAGTTTATGACGTCCATATTTAACAAGGAAAAGGTAACAACTGCCGTCTTGGTCTGTCACAATGGCTTCGAGACCATTACCTTATAGTGCATTACCTCCAACACGAGTTTTATATTTGGTGTGTGCTAAAATTCCTAACGGTTCTTTTTGGAAGATGAAAACTGGATACATGATTAGAAACCAGTTATTTTTGCTGAAAACCCCTTTCACATCCCTATTGTTGTAAACAGATATCACACGCATATACCTATAAATGGTGTTTGTTTTTTTGGGGTTTTTTTTTGTTCTTATAAATAAAATAGTTGTATTTCTGGATTATATTTCATTACAAACAAGTATTGCACGCTTTTTTTTATTATCATAGTTATTGTAAACACACGTACGCACACAAACACACACACACAAGTACATGCTTGTGTGTGTTCGTGTAGTTTTAAGTTGTATACACAACGACTCTTTGCAAAAATTCATAATTAGATGAGTTGTCCAGGCATCGTAAAAATGCCTCTAGAAAGCCAACTTGAGTTGAATAAAAGGGTATACAGATAACAAACAGAGTCAGATGATAGATATATCGATTGATGAATAGATAGATAAATAGTCTGACGCATATTACAAAAGAAGAAAACATCCCTTTTCAATCATTGCTATATTTAACCACAATACTGATTCGAATGGATTCTGTATTCGTAATTGAAAAGAAATAGAAGAAATAACACACACACACACTTATATATGTATGTATATGTTCCTCAAATATATATATATATATATATATATATATATATATATATATATATATATATATATGTAAGGGACATATCTGAGGAAAATAAAAGGAACGTAATCCCCTTTTGTGGTGATACCGAATATGTGTTTGGCAATAACCGAACAAGATTAGAATACGAAGTATAAAAAGAATAGCCTAACGAGAAGAGAATAATGAAAAGAAAAAAGGAATTAAAGAATTAGAAATAAAACACGAATAAAAGAGGTAGAGTTGCTAATAAAAAAAATAACAAAGGAAGAATAATTAAAAAAAAAGTGTATATGACTGGAATGAAACTGACAGCGATAGAAAGAGTGAATATAGAAAAAAGAAGATCTAAAAAAAACAAACTCTGATAACAGTATATGAGTCAGTGAATTTATGCCTGAGAAGAAATCTGTCAACAACATACTTCGTATCAATCTCTAATTAAAGAAGAATGTTAATTGGGAAATAAGATTACGAACGCAGGGCAAATGGGAAGGGGTGTAGAAGAGGGTGTCGGGAAAAGGAGACGGGTAGAAGTAATCAAGAGAAGTAACGAATGGGTTGGAAGGTGGAAGGCGGTGTGGACAGAAAGCAGAAAATGGAGACGGTTTACTTAACAAACAGAAGAGTTAAAACAATAAGTTTCAAACGGCAGAGAGACCGTAGAGAAAGACTTGGGTTATAAAGAGAATCTGAGTAAATATTTACTAAGCTAAGATTGTTCTGCTATAAAGCCGTACGTAGGTAAGTAATGATAGAGGAATCTTGTGATACGCCGAACCTGCGAAGCGAGGGGCGTTTTCTCACCCTGGCAATCATGAGAAATCCCAGCACACACCTTGGCTTAACCAACAATCGATGGTGCTGGGGTGAAATAAAGTAATACCCCACCAAGCGCTGATTCGTTTACCATTGCCCTGTTTACCGGTGATTTGCAATAGCAATCATTTTTTTTTTCAAATATTTCTGCAACAAAAATTTAATATATATATATATATATATATATATATATATATATATATATATATATATATATATATGATTTTATTCATTAGAATGAAATGAACTCTAGCGTGTTTGTAAGACAATATTCATTGGTAGATCAGTGAGACTTCTCAGTTTGTCTCAGTCGATAAGAGGGCCGATTATCGATCACATGGTTGTGATTTCATATCACTCAAGGGATATGATTATTTCATACATGGGTTTGGTTTAATGTGACCGGAGAGACAAACAGCGAAGTTTGTTGTCCAAGTTTTTCTTCTTGTTATTGTTTTCACAGAAAGATATGAAGTTTATATATGTTAAATACTCCACGCTACACAGGTTGTTGAGAATGGTATCACCAGTATAACTCGTGTTGCTGAGAATGAGACGAGTCAGTGGACATATTAGCCATTTTTTTCTTTGATACTTTTTTCTGTAAAAGAGAAGTTTCGTTTTTCGTCGATCGTTTACCCGAAGAAGGCTGTAGAAAGAATCGGCTGAAACATTGTCATAAACGGAACAAGAAAGGGGTGAGTTTAAAAGTCTGAGCAACTCTTGGAATTATGGTGAGACTTCTCAATATAAGAGACAATATCATTAAATTAGCAAGGAAACTGTCGAGAAAGAGAGGAGTGTGTGTGTGTGTGTGTGTGTGTGTGTTCAGAAAGGAAAAAAGCCAAAAAGAAAGAAAGAGGGAAGGAAAGGAAAGAGAGGAAAGAAGAAACAATGGAGGACAAGAGAAAAGGGCAGAAGGAAGAAAGGTGGAAAGAAAGGAAGATATGTTATAAGAAGAGGAGAAATCGTAAATTAAGAGAGTAAAAGAATAAAGGATTGGAAGAAAAAAGGTGAGAGTGAGGAAGAAAGAAAGAAAATTAATCAAATAATAGATGAAGAGAATAAAAGAAGGATAATAAGGAATGAGTAAAAAATCTATAAGCTGACGATGGAGAGAGAAGAGAAAAGATATGAAAGAAAAATAAGGAAAGACGAGAAGAAAAGAATAATCTTATATAAGAAGGACGCTGAACCAATTTTAACCAGGGAAAATATAAAGATAGAAATAATGCAATGGAAAATCGTTAAATGGACTTTAAAAAATGCAGAACATTCGGGAACAAAAAAATAAAACAAAAGCAACGAAGCATTCTTTGTGAAAAAAAATAAAAGAATTCAACAATTTAACGAAAGAAAGGAATAAATAAGAAAGAATTAATGAATGGAGGCAAGGAAATGAGCTGGGGTCTGGAATTCTAAATTCTGAAAACAATTCTTCTGAAATAAATTTGAATGGAAACGATTCAGAATCGAATTCGAAAGAAGGAAAAGATTTTTTTTTCTCTTTTTAGCCGATTTTGACGTTTGTCTAATTACCATAAAAAGCTGGGAGCCGTTTGCCGTTTGTTTTCACGGCAAACACTCAGCACAGATTGGGTAAGGGTTGGCTGCTGCCTTGTTTTGAAGAATGGAGATTGCTCGGAGGTTGCTTGCTTCAGTCTTGTGTACGACACAAGAAGAAGAAGAAGAAAAGAAGAAGAAGAAGAAGAAGAAGAAGAAGAAGAAGAAGAAGAAGAAGGAAGAGAAGAAGAAGAAGAAGAAGAAGAAGAAGAGACGGAAATAATAATAATAATAATAATAATAATAATAATAATAATAATAATAATAAAATGAACGTTGTAAAAAGTAATAAGATTCAGCACAGTACCAATGCACTCGGAACCTTGCCACAAACACTGAAAACGAGATCCGAGGAGCTGGAGATGAGAGAAAGAATTGAGACTATGCTGACCACAGCACTGTTGGGGTCTGCATTAATACTGAGGGGATTACTGGGAATAAAGAGAAACCAAAGTAGCGAATGACTTGTTCTACATCGACCAGATGATCCTAAAATACAAAAAAGGAGCAAGAATGTTGCAAGGGGATGAATTAGTTTTTTAAAAAAGCATACGACATGATCCCACGCACCTGGATACACGAATGTTTCAGGATATGCAAGATCGATGAACAAGTGTGAGATTCATGGCCAATTCAATGAAAAACTGTAAAGTAAAATTAACAACCAAAGGAGAAAACTTAGTGGGGGTAAGTATTAAAATGGGAATCGTTTAGGGAGACTCTCTGTCCCTACTACTATCCGTTTTGACCATGATACCACTCAACAGAATCCTGAAAAAACAGCAAAAGATACCTATTCTCCAAAACAAAGGAAAAGTCAACCACCTTATATGCATGGAGGACATACAACTAATTGCCAAGAACAGGGAAGAGCTCGAAACATTGTTCAATAAAGTGAAAGACATTGGGATGGTGTTCGAAATAGAAAATGGTAATGCACAGAAGAAAAGCTTTCAGCATCAGAAAGAATCAATTAACCGGACAGCAACAAAATCAGAGCATTGACCAGACCAGTCCAGTCCAGTATAAACACCTGTGAGTTCTTGATTGTCATGGGATATTACCGGAAGAAATGAAAAAAATTAAGAAGAAAATACATTAGTAAGATAAAAAAAACAAGTATTAGAAACCAAACTAAATAGGAGGAATCTGATAAAAGGAATGAGCACATGGACAGTATCAGTCGTAAGATACGTAGGCCAATTCCTTGGATTGACAAAAGAAGAATTCCAATCAATGGACCGGCGAACAAGAGAGCTTACGACAATGTACAAGGTCTGACAACCCAGAGATTACACAGATGAACTGTTTGTAAAGAAGAAAAAAATCGGCAGAGGACTGATAAGCATAGAAAACCTAGAGGTCAAAAGAGAATTCAGAAAGTATGTACTAGCAAGTAGCAAAAGCATAATAAAAAAAAACAAAAACACCCGAAGCAGTTCAGCAAACAACAAATAAGTAGCTTACGAAGGAGCAGCACAGCAAACAAGGAAATAAAAATGAGAACAGAAAAAACAAACTATACGGAGAATTCAAACTATAGATACAAGATGTCATAAACGAGAGATCATTGACATAGCTACGCAGAGGGAACGTGAAATGAGAAACAGAATAGCTCATCATAGCAGCCAAAAACAAATGCATCAGAACTAAATATATCAAGATAAAGATCGACAGAGTCCAAACAAACAGCAAAAGCCTTATACGTGGAGGAAGGAATGAAACAGTAAACCCCATAAATAGCGAATGTGGTCAACTAGCCTAGAAGAGTATAAAAACTGACACGACATGGTAGCAACAGTGATAAACTGGGAACCAGTCGAATGAATTGGATCCAACCGTGCAGACAAGTGGTATCAACACAAACGAAAGACAGCCTCGGTGAATCAGGCTGGTGACATCCAAACTGACCACCAAAACGAGGCGAGAAGTTGGGACCTGGTAATAGTGGACAAGAGAAGGAGAACCTACTAAATAATAGACGTGGGCGTGACTTCTGATCACAGAGCAGATACAAAGGGCGTGGCAAAACTTAGTGAATACCAGGACCTGGCAAGGGAGCATGAAAAGGTGTGGAACATGAAAGTCTGGATCGTATTAGCAATAGTAGATGCTCTCGGGGCCGTACCAAAGACACTAAAAGTGAGATTGGAGACGATGGTAGCAAACCAAAGGAGAAAAAGGGTCAACTGACTGCAAGCCCCTGGCCGCTGGCTGTGGAATGACTTGACATGCTTTATTTATTTCTCTCTCTCTCTCTCTCTCTCTCTCTCTCTCTCTCTCTCTCTCTGACTGAGAATTTTGGTTGGTCTTCAAACGAAGTATATATATATATGTATTTTCGGTCGACCAAAGTTTGAATCCCAATGCAAGTCTTGTGTGCTTTAAACCTTTGCTGCAGTTGCAATGCCACCAAGACGTTGAAAAATGTCTTAATGCCATTTTTTTTCATGATCGTAATCGTACTTGGACCTCGGGTATCGTTGCATGGATACACACGAACTTGCTTTGATTTGTGTCTTGGTCCTGTAATGTAATCTAACTTGACGACATGATCATAGCACTGATGCAACACTCTACACCTAAGATGGATGCAGGATTGACCGAACTTAACCTGGAGCTGCAATCAAAAGCGGGGTCGGGAACAGAAGGGACATTGAACTACGAACGCCGCCACAGCCAGACGATTGGGGATCGAATTATCAGCTTTTTTTGCTTTTTCTTTATGCACGCACACTTTTGCTTTCGTTTGAGGAAACGGCTAAGAATGGAACTTTTTATGTGTATTCGTATTTTTGGTCTGTTTTACATTTTCATTGTAATTTTTTTGCGTATGTTATCTCTGAGAGATTTAGCTTAAGATGTTAGTTAAAATGCTAAGACTGTGAATGACAGTTTAAAATGATTGATAATTTTACATCTCTGTTAATCTAAGTGAATTTTTTATTTATTCATAGAGTTTGTCCATTGAAGCTTCGACTAAGCCTCTGACGGGTATCATACAAATGTGTTTTTTGAACTTCTATATATATATCTTTTCCTGTTACATATCAGCTAGGGGGAACTGCTACGATAAAAAGGTTGTGAAAACAGATGCATGAACGTGAATCTTTTGACTGGGGTGCACGAGAGAAAGTGCAGCATGCACAATTTGATTTATTTGTGAACTTTGTTGATGATTTTTCGTTATGTCGAAGAACGGACTGACCATCTGTTCCGACGGGTATAGCAATTGTAATTGGATTTGCCTGTGGAGTCGTAGATTTTCTGTGAAGTCAGAGCAGGGTTCAAATAATCAGGTCGACTCACACGCAGAACTGGCCATTCCGAGTCTATGAGTCAAATTACAGGACAAAATATGTTGTTTTCTGCTAAAGGATATTTCTATTATCCTTGAAGGTACTGCGATGTTACCCTTTTTTAAGATCAAATCCATGTTTGTTTTGTTTTATGTCATTTTTTGTTACTTGCGTCATTTTTGCTTTTGCATACGTACGTTGGATAGGATGTTTGCAGTTGGAAAAAAGGGAAATAACAAACATGTATTTTCTCTTTTCTGTTTTCGAACTCTCTCGCCTCGTGCAATGAATTAATTCCTCAGGTAGCAACATTCGCCTGTGGCTGGTAAATCGCCATTATTATTCCTCTTTGTCGGCGAAAGATCCATAAACAATATCAAGGTCTGTAGATATAACCAACATTCTTTATCGAATGGTAAACGTATTTTAAGGAAAGATTTTACACTTTTTCTTAAGATAACTTCTATTTAAAAAATGATAATAATAAAGAGGAAATGATGATAATAAAAATGATAATAATGAAGAGAAAATGGGAAAATTTGTAAAACACAATAAAAATGATACACGGAAAAGATTCTTTTTTGAAGTGATAGACTTGTATCAAAGTGAAGAGAATGAAGACTTTTTTTCATTTTCGTAGTAGAAGGGATTATGCTTTTTTTTCTGTTGTATTTTGCACATTTTTTCGTTATTGACACTATGTTTGTATGATTGTACTTCATTCAACGTGTCTCTGTTAATATGGAAGTATCAGAAGTTTGAAAGACCAAATTTTTGGTTTCTTTTTTGTTTTTCGTCACTGACACACGCAGGGGAAAGCATTCTTGCTCACTGACATGACGGTGTTGTTTTATATTATTTTTCTGTCTTTTTATGTAATTTTTCTAAAAAAAAAAAAAATAGAAGAGAAAAAGAAGTGCTAGGTAAATGAAAACATTTTCCGAAAAAAGATGGACTAAGTTGGAATGAAAGTGACATTTTTTAGGGATACAATGGAAGGAAAGATGAGAATGAGGGATAAAGATCTCAGATAACATTTGATATATCTCGGAGAAAAATGCATTTGACTAGACATAATGTAGATTTGAAAAGATATAAGATTATGATATCCTTTTATAGAGTTATACTGAAGTAAAAACCTTATGCAAGGTGGTTGAGTCAATGTTTATACAGTGATGCATTTGATAAATCCTAAACGGAGATGTATATTTTTTTAGAAAGACTAAGAAGGTATGTTACAATATAAACACTGATAGAGACTCTTTAATTGAATATATTTATTTTATACTCAGATATTTGATTTTATTTCTAAATAGCATTTTTTGTTAGGGATACTTTTTGCGTGGGTGTATGTGAAGTATACTTACCTACTCGGACTAAGATAAGATAAGTTACAGAGTAACCATTTTCAGACGCCAAAAGGACACTATAAACAGCTCAAGTACACTTATTGACAAGATAAAGTGTGATTATATGGGACCCCCGCAGCAGGAAAAAAAAGGAAGTGAAAAGGGGTTGATAAAAAGAGTCGGTTAAAGTAAGAAAGACGGAAAGAAGTTTAGTGGCGGAGAAACAAAAGAAAGCAGGGGGGAAATAGAAGAGAAACGGGTAGATTATCAAGTAATCCCGGTGTCAGTTAAAAGAAAGGAGTAAGTAAAATCAGCAAAATAAATAGCAAAAAGAAAGGAAATCTTGCCTTTAAAAGGGAAACCAAAGGCTGGTCACCAGTAGTATAGGAAAAAGTTCGGTATTTGATCCCAATATGAGTTTTGCGTTTCGGTTTTGTTTTTTCTTTAGACTAATAATTAGTATATGAATGTAATTAGTATTCACATTTCCAATCCTATTGAACCGACACTGAACAGTCCACACAGTGGGAGAATTCACTTAAAATGCTCTGTTGACGATATCAGGAGTTTGAGCAGTATTATACCCCAATTTTAAATTGTACATGAAAATTAATCTGACTTCTTGGGTTGATGCCATTGCTGTTAAGGACTCAATAATCTCCAACAATAACGAATTATATCAATATTTACATGGACTTCATAAAAAAAGTATCCAGTGCAATTGAATAGATCTCTGCTTATATCCACTGCAGATACTCACAACTGACTATTGTACGAAGCTGACGTTCACCAGATGTATTGGTCAGCATACGAAGTGTTGCACAATCAAGCTTGAAGTTGTTTGGATCATAGGTTCACAAGAATCTAATGAAGAAAAAATAGATTACACATTATAGATTTTATATCGAAGGATATAAGTATGAATTCGGATATAATATATCTGAGATGGCAACATTGAAGATAAGTAATCGAAAATACCTCAAAGTAGTGATGTTGAACAAAAGACGGATTAATATTTCATATGGCTCTTCTGGCAGGTTGCTCAACGCACCATAAAGCCCCAACCCTTCCAAACATGCACTTTTGGAACGGGCTGTGCCCTAGTATAATTAAATTCTAACATTATTTTCTGTTATATAAAAACAGAATAATTTCATGCTTATCAATCTAATATATTGACTTACAAAGAAATGACCTTTGGTACCAACAATTTACAAAATAATTACAATAAGTAATCGCAACTATTCATACAAACTGAATAGAGCACGCTAACCCATCGAGCAACATTGTGATAAAAGCAACCAAGATTGGGATACTGGTACAAGTTATTCATGGAATAGGGACAATGCATCAGCACAGAACTATTGACTAAACGATTGAGACCAGATACCACTCCCAATTGACTGAGAATCTCTTCTCTGGAGGAAACATATTATGTTTAACTGATTATGTCGGATAGAAAGAAAAAGTGAATAAAACAGGTCAGGTTAGTCACGCAATAGAGACTGTCTCGTAACCTACGTCTCTGGGATGGGGTGATCGATCAAAATTGGGGAGGATTAATGAATAAATTACATCTCTTGCACTTTGTTGGGCAGTACTGTGAAAGTTCGAATTTTCTTGAAAAAAAGAAAAAAGTGTGAATGCCGGTGGACACAAACTAAGGGATCAATCTAAAATAAATTTACGTTGCCAAATATAATCCCCAAAAAGAAATATTCCCAAGGGGAGGATTTTGAAGAAAAAAAAAACGTTGATGGTTGAAGCACAGTGATCAAAACTAAAAGATGAGGATGTTAGTAATACTAAGCTGATTGAGCTATGGAATGATGATAATACGTCACAATTCAAACATAATGATCAAAATAGCAAAGGTGAGGATACTAATCAGATTAACTAATAAAATAAGGATAATGTCACACTAATCTCATAATTCCAGAAAATATTAACTGGACCGGACAATGAATCGACCGAAAAGTTTCAATCCACAGAACAAAAATCTGCACAGTAGATTGATTCAGTCAACTAAGCATGATAACGCCTTGAACCTTCAAGCCACAAATAAAAGACGGGAGATCATATCAACCAAAATGCAGTGATAAAATCAAAGAATTAGAAGACATGAGATTATTTTTAGACATAGTTCAAATTGGAATATAATATACTTCAAGCCATTAGCATCACTAACGTTAGTAGTTTATAACGCATGAAATATCGTTTTTTACATTACGGAGAAATATGATAAAAGTTGAAGATTTACGAGTGTTATTACATTTTATTGTCAGTTCATTGTAAATAGTGATAAAAATTCGTCATTATTGGAGTTTTTTCTAGCCTTCGACACTTTTCAAATGCGATTTCAGATTATCTATAGGACATAACTCTGCTCAAGCTGCTGATAACTTTATCAAAGCAGTCAGTTCGAACTCCACTTCAGTGCAAACTCTTCAGCGTTCGTTCAGTAGGCATTCATGTCTGGGAATATGGATATCAATATTTAGCCTTGAGGGAGGCAAAAACGTTTTCCTAGTGACGAAAAATTGTTAACAACAATTTGAGCTCTTTCAGGATACCTTAGAAATTCAACAGAAACAATATCATGTTATCTCAAGGCAAAATAAAAGGTTCAAAGTTGGATCCCTAATGAATTTAGTAGAACGTTCCATGACAGTTTCAGAGGTAACTCTTCCCACTTGACTATGTCTTAGCTCAAAGAATTGATGTATAACATCCTCCATATTCACCTTGAATTTTCCCTGTAGATTAACATCATACCCGTAAGAAAAGGTTCAATAATATGGAAGTCATAATTGTTTCTTTTACTTAATTTGTGTCAATCAAACCAAGAGAATCTCACATAAATGGCATACATATATCGTTAGAAGATTGATGGGTGGAGGTTATTGCGTCCAATGGGCAAATGTTTTGGTTTAATATTCAAGGGTTTTTATTGTGGTTTATATCATGTTTCCTCTTACGATTAGGAAACAGCATTTCATAAGTAAGAACCTAAAGAAACTATTTGAGTCACAGCTGAACACTCAGAAGTTTTAAAAACGTATTTCAGTTAATAGACGATGCTGTGTAATCCGTGGAAGATTGCTTGACATTATCCGATGCAGCAACTGAGAATAGAAAATATTGACAGCAGGTTGCTGCTGTCAACTGGTTTGATGGCCTTGTGACAATGACACAATATCTTTAGGGTGCAAGCCTGGGCAAAGCGTATGAGGATCTGGCATGCCTAATCATCAGATGCCACCTCTTGGTCTCGCTGATGTCGTCTAAAGGACAGTGTAGTTCGATAGTATGGTATCAGCTCGGTTAGTGGAGCTACCGGAAGGGTATTGAAGTCGATGTCGTACCGTTTTAAGAGGACTCTACTCTTTAGCTTGGAATCAGAATCGTCCTATATCTATTTATTGCCCTCCCAGTCTACTGTTCCCTGTTTATCACCATTGTACTTGCGTCGGGGAAACCACACACACACACACACACACACACACACACACACACATATATATATATATATATATATATATATATATATATATATATATATATATATATATGTTCATGATCAACGCATGAGATCTAACGGAGAGTTGTGCTGACCCTAAAGTCATTTAGAAAAAGAACATGACAATTTACTGTTCTTTCCTGACATTCGTGTTTTCTCGTACAGTATTGCTCCATAAATGAGTACACTCAAACAACTTTTTATAGAAAAAAAAATCAAATCTAATGGAGCATTACGGTACCAAAACGGAAATTAGGTAGTATTTATGACCAAACTCTGCAACATACAAATTCTGTTGGTAGAAATATGAATATGTTGCCAGCCAAAAATGAGTACCCCCCATTCGAGAAGTATTTTTGGTCACAGCATTTCAAGTTTATTTATGATTAATACTTCGTATAATCTGTCTAGATTGTGTAATATTCCATTAGAAATGATTAAAAAAATCCTGCTATATTTGGATTTTCTCTATGCAAACCATGGAGAGTAAGAAGATCCCATTAATCCTAAAGAGAAGGGTATATAATCAATGCATCCTCCCAATAGTCACTTATGGATCTGAAATATGAAACCTAACCAAGAGACGGATCCGCAAATTGAGAACCATGCAACGTGCACATGAAAGAATAATGCTGGGCCTCACATGGAGAGACCACAAGACGGCACAGTACATCCGGGAAAAGATAGGAGTCAGGGATATCATAGAATCCATTAAAAATCTCAAATGGCAGTGGGCTGGCCATGTTGCAAGAATGGCGGACAACCGATGGTCATCGCAACTCATGACATGGATCCCCCGAGGTCACATGCGCAACTGAGGCCGGTGGAATATTAGATGGAGAGACGAGCTAGACAAATTCAGAAATTACTGGCTCCACAATACCCATGATAGAGAAGTATGCCGAATCCATGGGAAGGTCCATGCCCAACAACGGACGTTAAAAGACTGATGATGATATTTGGATTTTAAGAAAACTGACTTTCTATCAAAAGGTCACAGAGGTGTACTCATTTATTGGTGACACTGTAGCTACATTTGGTCCTGAGATGTCAATTCATCTTGAAATTGTGAATTGGATTATGGTATAGATTATTTCTGAAATTCAAACCTCTATTGCCGATTCGATTTTACGAGCACCTAACCGTTATACTACTCTGCACTTCAGATTTTAAGAAAACATTTTTTAAAATCCCTGAAATGCATGCAGTGTACACAGTAATTCGATGATTTATAAAATGATTTGTTAAACTGGATCTGTAAACACTAAACAAAGAATCAAAGAACTCTCTCTTTCGTCCTGTCTGCTGCTATAGTAATATGTCCGATGACGCAGCTCATATTATCTTTGTTTACGATAATCACACGAATTCAACTAGATCTGATAGTGTGGTCAGTGCGTGTGTTCTAATGCAACAATATCTAAATCATTTTTAATTCTAGAACTCTGGATTATATTGATATTGATATCACGTTTCACCCCAGTAAAAACTGGTGACTCACACTGGATATCAAGCGAGAGCAAATCTCTCCAATGGTCTAATATCCCCGTTAGTATTTCAGCTGTTTTCAGCACTATTTTCGTCTTGATAGGGTTGATTATTCCTTTGACTGCTGTCCTTATTTTTAAGTTCACTGGCGTTCTTAAGATATTTTCCAAGATTTTACAGTCTTTACATCTATTCTGTGGTTCACTGTTCTCCTCCTCTTCATCATCATCCTTTCAGCGTCCATCATTGGACATAGACCCTCCCCAGGATTTTTCAGACCTCTCATCCATTAGTGTCGAAGAGCCATTACCCTCTGAACTTGTCTAGTTCGTCGTCATCTTGCATTTTGCCGGTCACAGTTTTAAAAATAATCTCTGAGAATCTACGCTGTGAGTGGTAATGTCCAGCAGTTATTCGACAGTTTCGAAACATGGCCAGCCCATTGCCTTTTGAGTTTTCTAATAGATTATATGATGCTCCTGACTCCTGTTTTTTCTTTTAATCCAATAAACTGTGCTGTCTCGTGGTATCTCCATACGATGTTTAGCAATTTTCTATCCTGTGCATGTTTCATGCTTCTCAGATTGAGAGTTTGTCACGTGGTTAGATTCTATGTTTCAGTTCTGTAAGTGACTATCCAGAGTATGTATAGGTTGCAGACCCTACTTTTAAGGACTGGTGGTATTTTCTTGTTCTCAAAGGTTGAATTTGCTCAACTGAAAGCTGGCAATTCCAGAGTGATTCTTTCATTGACTTCTTTTAAAGGTTTGGTAGTGATTCGTTGTACTGACTTTCAACAGCTTGGTTATCTGATGACTTTCACTTGAGAAATTGTGAGAAGTCTCCCCAATACTCCAGCAGTGGAGCACTTTCCTCAGAATTGTGACTCTATAACCATTTATATTTTCGCCTGTCATTTTTATATTTTGGGATTCCTCAATACAGATGTGTGATAACGATATAATCATTTCGTATGCATCATAGTTCTCTAATATCAACAGTAACATCTCCGATATTTTTATTACATTATTCTCTCCTTATTATAAACATACGCTTCATTATTGATTTTCATAACGATATTTGCTAATTTAAATTCAACTGTTTCCCTGCATATCTTTAACTGACGTACATTTGCAACGCGAAACTAAACACACATGTCAAATATCTTCACATGACACAATCATACATATGCAATGATTTCGGATTTCGGTTATTTTCAAATATCTATTAAAATGATGCGAAAGATACCAGCGCTCTATGCGTACAATGTTCGGGAAATCTTAGAAGTACCTCACTTTTTCTTTTGCACTTATCAAGATTTTAAAAGCTTTTTTTTTATTTAAAAAATAACACAGAAAACAATTGGATGATAAATATCTTATTTACATGGACGAAGCTTAAAAGAGTATCGGTCCTACATGGTACAGCAGGGGGTCTGGAAAGACATTGCTAAGTAGTATTAACGTGGTTTGAATACAAGGATTGCACAATTTGTGCGTCTTTCATATTATTGTCTGTTGCTTTTTAAGGCAATACTCTGTCCGCCATTCCAATATGTTTTTTTATTTATTTATTGCAAGATCAGTATACGGATATGCGCGTCTGATTGGCAATACATTCATTTCATGAGATATAAGTGTATGATCCCTGCAAGAAAGCACCCATACAACCTACATATATAATCCTGTACACACACATATACACATGAATTGTTATATAATGGTGTACACACACGCAAACAAGCACATATATATATATATATATATATATATATATAGAAAGAGAGAGAGAGAGAGAGAGAGACAGACAGACAGACAGACAGACAGACAGACAGAGACAGAGAGAGATAGATAGATAGAGAGATAGATGGATAGATAGATTTTTAAAAAGCCACACTACGGATCCTTTTCTCAGAATAACCAAGTTATTAAATATCAAATAATCTTTAAGTAATGTGTCTTTTCCCAATGTTTTACATATCTCTTACATTTATTGCAACCTTCTTTTGGAATACTATCATATATATATATATATATATATATATATATATATATATATATATATATATATATATATATATATATATATATATATACAAAATCTAGAAAGCTTTACAACTTCAAACACCGAACATTAAACAATTTTTGTGTCACTTCAGTCACTTGTTTCCCAATCTCTGTCAATGCAATTTAATTCTTTAGATGTTTCTCTCCCATATACTTTGTTGATATGCTACAATCTTTCTCTATCTATCTATCTGTCTATCTACCTATCTATCTATCTATCTCTATATATATAGATATACATATATATATATATACATATGTACATACGTCATGTGAAATTTGAGAGACAATTTGAAACAAAGAGAGTAAAAATCAGTGATGATAATATGAAATAAATATCAGTTGGCACATTACGTTTCGTTATGAACATGAGTAAACACGAAGTCCGATCGATCGTTCGAGGAAATTATTGATTACATTATTGATTTGCTAATTCATTGATTTACTCCAGCACACTTGCCAATAGATAAAACATATTTTTCCCACTTGTATCCATTCTACACAAATATTGAAGCATAAAAAGAATAATCACTGTTTGGTTATTTTTAAAAAATATATTTATGTTTATATTTTAAATACAACCAATTTTGATTGAACATCGTTACGAAACAAAACACAAACGAAATATATGTAGGTGTGGCAAGGGCACTCCCACACAGACACCCACGCAGAGATACACACTCCTGGAGGTTCTTTGGCTTATGAATATTTTAGCACCAACAAGAATCACTTGCTAATTAACTCTTGGAAGAGGTATACGTGTTAATTCGCGCCTGTCTGTCCACGGCTCTGTCCTTGCCTGAAGTATCTCTACAATCTGGATTTCAATGAAACTATAGTGAAGAGATATTGGACAAGTGATAAAATCCTAGTTGCGATCCAGAAATTTGTTGTTCTTTCATTCACATTTTTTTTTCAAATTAAAGGGTTGAAAAACAAGAACAAAAAAACAGTCGATAAAAAAGGCTAAATTAGAATTTGAAGGTTGTTACTCTATCCCGAGCTTTTTTTAATATTTCGTTTTCATTCAGTTTCTTGGTAATATGCAGTTTTTGCAAATGTATAGGTTCTCTGAATACTTCTAGCTTTTGGCTTGTTCTTTGGTATCAAGACATTATTTTGGAGTTTGCTCCACCCTCGAGTGAATATCTGCCTGAATATTTCTTCCAAAATATTTGGGAAACGAACAAAAAATAGCATATTATAGCCATATATTCCATATTGATTTAATTTTTTTATACACACACACACACACACACACACACACACACACACACACACACACACACACACATATATATATATATATATATATATATATATATATATATATATATATATATGGATGCATTGTATTATTCGATAAAGCATTTGAAAGGACCTCCCGTTATTACACATAAAATGTGTTACTTCGCCTCGATGGCGTGAATAGATTGAACAACGAAATAAAAAGGGGTGCTACAGGAATCGAACCTGCGATCGATATGTTGCTGCTTTGGCGTAGCATCACCATTCATATATATATATATATATATATATATATATATATATATATATATATATATATATATATATATATATATATATATATATGTGTGTGTGTGTGTGTGTGTGTGTGTGTGGTAAAAATCAGGCTAGCAGTATAATATAATATATCAATAATACAAAGCCACTTCTGAAATGTAATGGATTTATTTCATAGTGTGCCCGATACATACAACTTTTCGCACATTAGTATCCCCCCCGCCCCCCAAAAAACGGAACTCGAAGATAAATATCATACCGATTCCGTTTCAGCTAAGAACACCGTCTCTCAATGAACCATAACCCAGGACCCTTAAATCCATTCCCCTGAAGATATACATAAGACTCGCTGAACATCAAAATAGCGTATTGATATGGTACATATGATATATCAAAAACATCATCCGAATTTTCTTGTTTTTTTTCTCATCAAAAATGACCCCTGAACTCTCTTGACAAATGTTACAGACTGAAAATATAGACATACGCGTAGATACACATACACATACACATACGCATATTTGTGTGCACGCTCGTGTATGTGGGCTTGTGCACGCGCTCTTATAGGGCTAGTCTTACAAGCAAATACGCTTTCGAAAATCCGATCTGATCAAAAGGGCGCACGGTGATGGAATATTACGCCAGTCAGCAACAATTCAATCTTCAAATCGAAGCGAAATTCATTTTTGCACTAATGCATTAATTCCCTTGGAGGCACCTCTATTAATTATTTTCAATAATTAGATAGATAGATGGAGAGAGAGAGAGAGAGAGAGAGAGAGAGAGAGAGAGAGAGAGAGAGAGAGAGAGAGAGAACTGGATGGGCAATGGAGGAGGTAAATCGTTGGAAACAGATAGATATGATGTTAGATATAATTATTGATGGATCAAGAGGGAGAAATAGGTAGAGAAGTATACATAGGGAGAAAGAAAGAGAGCACCACAGGAAATTGAGAGAGTTGCATACAGAGAGAGATAGATAAAAAGAGATAGAGAGAGAGAGAGGGGGGGCAAGATAATTTGCTTACTGAATTGTTACATCGTTTTATTTTCATATGAACGAATAGTTGGGGCTGAATTAACAATGTTAGATCATATTTGCTAGATTGATAGATTGCAAGTAAGAGGAGAGGGCTAGAACTAAATAGATGGAAAGATGAATATGGATTGATAGATAGATAGATAGATAGATAGATAGATAGATGCATACATACATACATACATACATACATACATACATACACAGATGAAGAGTGAGTGAAAGAAGAATATATATATATATATATATATATATATATATATATATATATATATATATATAAAGAATGAGGGTGACTCAGTGAGAGTGGAAGAGGTAATGATTAAGAGAAAATGTTAACTAAGCTTTACGTAATCATTATGTGTGATATAGTCTGACTATTTTCTCGGTTGTTCTTTCGTTTAAAGACTGTTTACAATTCAAGAGATGCTTTAGAAAATGAAAGTTTGTAGAGAAAAGCTCTAAAGAATAAGATGGATTAGGTAGAAAGTAGTTCCCAGTTGTTTCAAAGAATCCACTTTTCCAATAATCCTAATTGAGACTACTATTTACCTTCATCTTGATATTCTTACTTGCTTGACTCAACTATGACTGTCACTCTATGGCAACGATGACAGAGCTCAGATCAGAAATAAAGATACATGACAAGAGTAATAAAGGGACATAAATTCGATTCTCACAGAAAGCTTACTCTTCAGTCGTGATGGGTGCAGTTTCCTCAACACTGTAGAGTGACAGCCCGAGGTCAATTACGGTGAAAAACGACTGAATAATTAAGATGAAGTCAAAAGTGAAGAAAAAAACCCGGATTACCATACTTCATTTAATGATGATAAAAAGATGAAATATCAACACCATTACTCATAGTACTCAATATAACACATTACTAACTCTTCAAGAAAAAAATCCTCTGGAATTTTCAGCGACAGGGTCGTTCAGATCTTATAGCGACGACTTCATTGGTATTCAACAATTCTTTCATTTTATCCTGTTCCCACTGGCTAACGCACTGTTGTTTGGGGGACCCTCTCTATTGCTTTGGCCCAAACCACTGGAACCAATGCTGAATCTTTGGTCGAAATGGTTGGTAGGTATTTCCCAGGGTTTCAGCAGCTTTCTATCCAGGTTTGAAAAAAAAGTAAAGTCAAATGAATATACTTTTCATCTATTCTGTTCTTTAGTGAGAATGCGCTCTCTGAATGGCATTTCATCGTCATCATCATCATCAGCAGCAGCAGCAGTCTTTTAACGTCCATTGACCATCCCCAAGATTCTCTGCACTTCTCTATCGTGGACGTCGCGGAGCCGGGATTTTCTAAACCTGGCCAGTTCATCTCTCCATGTTGTGGTTTGTCGGCCTCAGTTTCGCATGTGATCTCTGGGGATCCATTTAGTGAGTTCTGATGTCCATCGGTTGTCTGTCATTCTTGCAACATGGCTTGCCCATTGCCATTTAAGTTTTCAGAGGGATTCTATGACTCCCGTTTTTTCCTGATATACTGTGCTGTCTCGTGGTCTCTCCATGTGAGGTTGAGCATGATTCTCTCATGCGCGTGTTGTATGTTTCTCAGTTTGCGGGTTTGTCTCTTGGTTAGGTTAGACGGCAAATATCGGACCAACCTTAAATTTACGGACGACATCGTCTTTTCGCAGAGAATTTACATGACCTCTTACTAATGCTAGATGAACTAAATGAAGAAAGCAAAAGAGTTGGCCTACGCATCAACTTCACAAAAACAAAAATCATCTGCAACGATCACATTGAGAATAAAGATATAACTATCAAAATCGAAGATGCAAAACTTGGGAAAGTAAACCACTACATCTACCTAGGACAACGAATCTGCATGAAACCCACGAAAGAGGAAGAATCTCACTAGGATGTCAAGCCTTTGGAAGAGCAAGCTCAACCTTCAAAAACAAGTCGATCCCAATTATCCTAAAAAGAAGTGTATACAACCAATGCATCCCCTTAATAGTCACTTATGGAAAGGCATTTGCTTCTCTATTTTTCAGTAGCACACAGGTCGATGGAAATCTTCTGTCAACTCTTCAGGTAAGTTTTGTTGTTTGAGGGTTTGTCTCTATTCATTCCCTTCGTGTGTAATTGCCCAGAGAACGTTTCCTTCCTTTCATGGACTTTTGAAACCCCTTATGACCCTCATCTTCTCACCAGGGCCTCTGGAACCTGTGAAAAATTGGAGAATGGGGAACTAATCTGTCTTCAAATGCTCCAATTATGCTCTGCTTACTTCGAGAGCTTTCAGTCAAAAGAAGTAGGGAAAAATCAGTGGGAAACCAGTTTCTCTAATTTTTTTTGTTTGGCCCCAGAACGGCAACTTCGAACGAGTAAAAATTAGAACAATAACTTCTACATAAATCTTTGTATATTGTACAGTTTTTTATTTATTTATTTATATGCCAATTTGAAAAAAAAACAACATTTTTTCAGAGAACATAAATACCTATCAAAATGTGCTTGGTATCCTTGAGAAATTACTTTCTGAACATACATTCACATTTACGTGTATATATATATATATATATATATATATATATATATATATATATATATATATATATATATATATATATATATATATATATATATATTAATGAAATGAGTAACAGATAGATCAGAGAGGCATGTATCATTGGGGGTGAACATTTTTTTTTTAGGTAATAATGATCTTGTATGAGAGCTTGTTGATTGTTTATATTACAAGCAGAGTTTTAAGATAAAGTTTGTCAAAGTAAATACAGTAACAAAACACGTGGAAAAAAGTTGTTGTAGCATCTCTAGGATATTTTTTGTTTCTTATCGCACACACACACAAATATATATATATATATATATATATATATATATATATATATATATATATATATATATATATATATATATATATATTAGCCTGGATTCCTTGAGTTACGCAGGGAAGAAACACGTGCTTTGACAATGCAGAAATAAACAATGTTCTTTAATATAATTTTTACACGACATAAGCATAAGGGCCAGGTTGGCAGGAGACAAAATATTTGAGTGTATCTAGTTCTTCAATTAGCAGATTGTGTGACCGAATCTTGTAGTGGGGTTTCATGCACTCAAGACTAAGTTGGTGCACACTATGGGCATACCTGCGGAACCCACACGTACCATCGGATAGGTGAACTTAGCCCGTACAGTTTTCCATTGGATCGTTAATCGAATGTTCGAAAGCTCAGTTCCGAGATTCCGATGTAATGAAATTGATTAAATAAAAAAAATTAGAAAATTCGAACCCCAAATATTATTTGGCAATCCTTCGTTTTGAGAGGGAAAACAATGTAACCATTGTCGAAATTGATCACAGATGCACAAGATATCACAAACACATTGGCGTAGCTGCAATTTCGCGAACGATTAATTGTATTAAATAGCGATTGGTATGTTCCACACTTTAACCAGTTCGATGCTAAAATGGCACACATCATTTTTGTGCCATTTTTAACATCGGTTGAGCGAGTGGGTGGATGATTTATGAAAACGAAACAGTTATTAAAACGTTCATTAGTCTAGATTTTAATAACGGTATAGTTTTTGCACTCTTATGCATCAGTAGTCGATTTTGACGATGGTTGAACGTTTTGTGTTCACAAAACGAAGCATTGCACGATATATTCTTTTACAAGAAATCATGTAGATAATCCAAATGATCGGATAATTTGAAGTTGTGCTTCCATAGGGTGCACAGAAAATGACTGTCCAGTTTATCATCGTAGTTACAATATAAATACGACCCCATAATACCTATAGGCTTGATTGATATTCTTTTTCTCTTTGAAAACTGACAAATTTCTGGAAGAATCGAAGGTGTTATGGATTGGAAGCAATAAGTATGTCGAGATATATATGTCAATATATATATATGTGTGTGTACATGTGTGTGTGTGCGTACGCATGCGCGTGTGTTTGGGCTTGTATTTCTCTGTGTTATAGATTGTTTACGTATGCGCATATATATATACATATATGTATATATATATATATATATGTATATATATATATATGTATGTGTGTGTGTGTGTGTGTGTGTGAGAGATGAATTGAGATTCTTTTCAATGTTTTTTTTTACAATGGTTCAGCACAGATTGTACATTCTGTTTTACTTTGAAAAAGGTTTAGAATATATTTTCAAGTGCCTTTCAAGTGAAACATACTGTAAAATCCGTCATGGACCAAAAAAAAAATACCTATTTTATAACAGCTCTACTAATCGTATGGGGCAAATTTTCCACTTAAGATACACTTTAATCCATCGGATAGGTGAATAGATATGAATTCCTGTAGATGGACATTCATACATCGACACCGATAGATATATAGATAGATACATATATAGATGGATGTCGTGCATACTTTTTTATGAGAATTAAAACACTCTATTCCTGCTTGACTCCCTTTGAAGATTTGTGTACGTAAACCTACCTTTGCACATACACATATGTTATTTTTAGCACGTCAGCAATTTCTGTAAGTCTGTCCGCTTTCGGTAATGTCTTAAGTGACAGTATTTAGGTGATTTTCTCTGTGCAAGCATAGTTCGAAAATAGGCCTCCCTACGTTAGCCTATTTTCCTTCCTTTGATATTAACAAGATGAAGCGAACGCTGGAGCGTATGTCTGCCATCCAATGCGAACCTAAGTTCGTAACAAATGCAACGTTCTCTCCCCGTTCGTGTGTATGCGTGTGTACGGGCTAAATCATCGGTTTCTAACCTTGTAGTGCTTTGATGTATATATTTTTTTTCTTTCAAAGATGCCGCCTGCCCGCTGACTCAGATATTTGGCGTCTGTGAGTCTGCAACCTTCAGTTCTTGGAAGATGCGCACCGCGTGAACCAATCAACCATAAGAATGATTCCTGCAATGAAATTGCGATTTCCTGCAATTTACATTTTAACAGTCACTCTCTCGAAATATATCAGTCTATCTAAATCTGAATCGTTTCATATTTTTGGAAATCGCTGCATATCTATCTATCTATCTATCTATCTATCTATCTATCTATCTATCTATCTATCTATCGTGTATTCTAGCTAGCTATCTGGCTAGTTAGCAACACATAGCTAGCTAGTTATGAGTTCCTAAATCTCAACACATCTAAGTACCAATATCAATATCTCCTTACACTTACTTCACATGGACTGTTTATATTTCAAAATGGCATAATTTATCTTAATATCTCCTAATCTATATTGAAGGATTTCTCAATACATATCTATCTATCCATTTATACACTCATATAGCCAGCTGTGAGCTAACACAACTTATATTCAGAAATTCCTACACATAAATGTACCGATATCAATATCTCCTGATACATATATCACATTGTATGTTTATACTTCAGAATCGCATAATTTATCTTAATATCTCTTCATATCTATTTAAAATTCTCCCTGTATGTACATATGTATGTACGTATGAATATAAAAATCTCTTCATGTATGTGTACTTCTTTTGAATCTATTGTTTCTCATATACCTTTCGGAGAGGTTTTTCAATCTTAGAATCTCGATCTGTTTTAGAGTCAGTTTATATCAACGCGTCAATATATTCTAAATTATTTCCACAACCATCTATCTATTTATTCAATATCAGTTCATATCAATCAGTTTATTTATCCACGATTTTTAAAGAGTTCCCATCGATATAATCCAGTCTGATCGTCTGAAAACTTAATTCATTGATCACACCTCTTTCTATTTTCTTTTTCTTTTTGTTAATCACCTGCAACACGACACGCGGCCAAAAGACGTTGGTCACGTGACAGTCTTCTATTGAGTGACTAAACCAATCTGTTTATATCTATCTATCAAGAAGCATTGAAGTCTGCGCATTCATCTATCAGTTTAAAGAGAGATTAACAACCAGACTCTAATTTTGATAGATATCAACTGATTGATTTGATCACACAATCAGAACTGTGACGTGACCAACGTTAATCAGTATTATTATTATTATTATTATTATTATTATTATTATTATTATTATTATTATTGCTTTTATTATTATTATAATTTTCGTTTATATGGTTGTTGTTAATGATGTATATATATATATGTGAGTGTGTGTGTTTACATATATGTATCTCAATTGCTTCATTTCTATCTCATCTCTATCGTACTTGCTCTTCTCATGTCTGTGTCGATTTAACATATATACAAATATGTATGTGTGTGTGTGGATATTTATTGACACAATTATATATGAAAGTCATATTCCACAAACGTGTTAAGTCAGCATCCCCCGTGAAGACATATATATATATATATATATATATATATATATATATATATATATATATATATATATATATATATATGCAGGTGTGTGTGGTGTGTGTGTGTGTGTGTGTGTGTGTATGTGTGTGTGTGTTTGTGGATATTTACTCACGCAATTACATATAAAAGTCATATTCCACAAACATTATAAGTCAGCATCCCCTGCAAAGTCATATATATATATATATATATATATATATATATATATATATATATGCACTTTTTTGAATGAGTGAATTAACCTACTCCCATTTCCTAGTGCAAATGTTCTTGAGCAAAAGAGGTCGCATCTTAGTACGTGTAAGTTCGGAAGTGTATAAGCCTGTGTGCGAGTGTCTATGTAAGTGCATGTGTTCTAACGCAAAATGGTCGTTTTTTTTAGTGAGTGGGTGTAAGGAAGTGTTTATATGCGAAAGCAAGTATGTGTAAGGACATGAGATTTCGTGTGCATCAAAATGTATTTGCGTAAGAGTTGTCTACCCTGAGGGCTATCTTCGACAGTCATCAACTGTTTCTTCTTTATTTCTTTCCTACTTTCACTTTCGCTTTTCCTTTCCCTTTCAACAATACATACCAATCGACCGCTTTTTCTTTGATCTCGAATGCAGGCGCTCATTTTCGACATCCCCCCACTCCCTGCTTTAACTGAACCCTCACCCATTTCACCCAACCCAAGAAAAACACACACGCACTCGTCCACCTCTCAAGACTTTTACCTGAAACAACCAGCTTCTCTACAAAAATCACAAATTACTCTCCCTTTTTTATTCCTTTACTCCATCACCTTTCCCCCATATTTACTGACCTCTATTTATATCTCACAAGATATATTTTTCAATTTATTCATCTTCTCTTTTTATCAAGTGCTTAATTTAGACCGATTTGTTTTTCTCATTTTGTTCTTTGATTCAAAATCATATATTTGTTCTTGTAATATATATATATATATATATATATATATATATATATATATATATATATATATTGGTAAACCTAATCATTTCTCAGGTGGAAAAAATTGGTATGAAATCTGTTTCGTCAGCTTCGTCATCTTTCCTTCTTCTCTTTCTTGATGAAACGAAATTAGGTCTTTTAATTTTCTCCATCTGCCCTGACAATATTAATTTTATTCCACTTCTCACATTTCTGTATCAATCAACTTCTTCAAAGACAATTTTTCTCTTCTTTTTGAATTCTTGTAGTTTATCTACGTTCTTTTGAAGACCTGACATCTTTTGAACTGCTTTTCACCTCCTCATCAGATATATCTTAGCCAATCAAAATCCTATATTTCCGCTCTGTGAGAGTTGCATCAGTTTTTATGAATAGATTTATTTATCACAGTCTAATTATCCCCCTCCCCTCTGTCTCCCTTCTTCTCTCTCTCTCTCTCTCTCTCTCTCTCTCTCTCTCTCTGTCTCTGTCTCTGTAAATTACTGTATATCATAACAAAACTTATTGGAAACAATCTTCCGTTGTTACACGGTCGACAAATAACTCAATTTAGACAATGTAAATAGATTAAACAATTAAAGAAAATAGGGCAGCTGCAAGAATCAAACCAGCCGCCGATAGGATAGCCGCCTCATCGTAGTGATGCTCTAACCATTCAGGTAAACAGCAGCCAGTAGTGCAAAGACCAAATAGCTGTTATTACACGGAGAATGTGTCACTCTTGACAACGTAAATAGAATCAATAAACAAAGAAATAGGAATTGAACCTGCGACCAATAGGTAACCTCTTTAACAGCCACTCATAATTACTCTGTTTGATTGTACATCCATTTCTCAATAACGTAAATGTCTGGATTTTGAAATTATAGTGCAGATATTGATAGTGAATAAATAAAATGAAATTTGGAAATATGGTAGTTATTTGGACTTCTGACTTACCAGCGGACTGCTTAGATCAATGCTAAGAACGATGCTACGTTGATACATCTGCCCGTTGGTTGTCGGTTCGATTCTTGCAGTAACCCATTCCTTCAATTGTTTCTCCTATTTACGTTGCCTGGATCAAATAACACGTTCTCCGTGAAATAACAGTAGGTCATTTCGAATAATATAACGCATTCAAAATTCAGATTGTATATACATTCCTTCATATATATTTGTATATATGTGTATAGTTTTTGCGGGCAATACATACAGCTTCATGTTTTTAGAAAATCATTAAAGGTAAATAACCATCATTCAATAAAACGGAGCTAATAGTAATTAATTACTTTATTTGATGAGTTGCAATATATAATACTAATTTAGGCAGCAGAAGATTGATTGAACATCGAAGCCAATGTCTACTTTCTTTTTGCAGTTCAATTTTTTGGATAAATTTTCTTGTTCACGTAGCAAAAAGCTCCTATCTGGATTCAGTGAAAGTGACATGGACTCTATAATCCTGATCTGTAAAGTTTCTAAAATATTTCCTCCTCAATCTAAATAGTGTATATAATTATGATCTGAAACGATCAAAACATTTGGACAGATATAAGTATCCTTGTTCCAGTTTAACCCAGATTGAGGCAAGATAAGTATACAAGCTTATGTTTGCAAATTTCTGAGCATATATGTGTTTGTGCATTCATTTGAGTATGATTACGTATGTTTCTTGTGAGTATATATATATATATATATATATATATATATATATATATATATATATGCTTCTGCCATGCTCTTCCAACTTTGAAATAGAGCACTCTGGTGGATGAGTAATGGTGCATAAATAGATATATATCGCTTGAATTCAATCTAACTGACCGTCCAGCTTTGCGTAGGGCTGAGATAGAATGTTAGCTTCTGGGTCTCAAGCGAAAGTTTTGATCCTACCTCCTGGTATTGGATATGATGATGGATAGTCTATAGCCTCACTGAAAAATTGTAATACAACAAAACAGCTGTATTAGGATGACACAATCATTTAATTATATATATATATATATATATATATATATATATATATATATATATATATATATATATATATATATATATATATATACTTTCTGTCATTAGAAGTGACCACTGTGTCTATATCTATCACCTACCTTGCAGAATATCAGCATAATGATAGATATTTCCAGTAGCCATTTTGAATTACTGGAAATGGCTAGATTATCACCGATGATCAAATAATGTTATTTTCGATCTAAAAATATTGCCAATGCAGCGCTCACTTAGGGTAACTGTAAGCATGTAGAATTGGGGTTTGGGGTTAGGGTTACCAGGTAGATTCGGGGCTAGCTTCAATAGGTTGGGTTCAAAAGTCAATTGTTTGTTAAATGCAAGCTTAACACTAATCTGTTATCATATCTTTTAAAATTGAATTTGATAAAATAGTTTCTAATGATGATAGTTTTAGACTTAAATTTCTGTAAAATTCCTATAAAGATCAAACCGCTTTCAGTCATTCATAGTGGCGAAATTCAGAACGTTTGTACCTGATGAATCGTCATTATGTTTATTCCTACCTATTCCAGACTAATACCTATTTGTGTAAAATTGTGACTCTGTGTGTGTGTGTGTGTGTGTGTGTGTGTGTGTGTGTGTGTGTGTGTGTGAATATACGTATTTATGCATCCAGCTCTACTCTAAAACAACTCAACTCAGTGAGTAAAATGTTGCATGTATCGAGCACTCTATGAAATAAATCCATTACATTTCAGAAGTGGCTTTATATTATTGATATATTATTATATTATGTTATACTGCTTGCCTGATTTGAACCACATATACTGCGTGTGTATATATATATATATATATATATATATATATATATATATATATATATATATATATATATATATATATATATATATATATATGTATATGTAGAGAGAGAGAGGGGGGAGAAGGTTAGGGTTAGGGTTATATATATATATATATATATATATACAGAGAGAGAGCAAGAGAGAGAGAGAGGGGAGAGGGTTAGGGTTAAGGTTATATATATATATATATATAGAGAGAGAGAGAGAGCGAGAGAGAGAGGGGGAGAGGGTTAGGGTTAGGGTTATATATATATATATATATATATATATATATATAGAGAGAGAGAGAGAGAGAGAGAGAGAGAGAGGGGCGGGAGAGGGATATCTAATCGCGATGCTGTGAGGCTGGAATGTAGCATAGGTTCGAGTTTCCACTGTTGTGGATTCTTTTTCTTTTTTTTTTTTTTTCGTTCCTCTGTTTGCCTCCCACAGACGTGAAATTCCACGTTTTGCAGGCAACTAGTCTTATATCTTTCTTGTTTGCATATGCAGAGATCTGTGTTTAAACTGTCTAGACAACGCTAGCAGATAAGCGAACCTTATGTAAACAATTCCGTTTATAAAAATAATGCAGTTTTCGCGTTGGCTTCAAATATGTCTCGCCCATAGATTCATGTTTATTCCCAACGTGTTAGGAAATTTGGAGAAACCGGCAATATAAAGCAAACAGTTTACAAATTAATGAAGATTGAATTAAATAAGACAATCATGTGAAGATCTGTACATGTTCATATAGCGAATGTCAAAAGAATCTGATAGGTGTCAAAAAAAAAAAAAAAAAAATTACCATACTTTCAGAATTTTCAGAAATCGGATTCCTTATGTTTTACATTGAATTCCAATGTTAATTCTCATTGCAATAAATTTTTTTATATTTTGGTATGTTTGAATCTTTGGTCCAATACGTTTACAGACTTTTTTGCAAATACTTACATTTATGTTAACAAACACTTTAAATGAAGACCAAACACATGAACGGAGAGGTTTTAGCAGTGGCTGTTCGACAATAGACAACCTACAAACATTTAATCAGCTGATCAAAAAGACATCAGAATGCAACAAATCAATTCGTTTCGTTTGGCTTACGTAGACCCCGGAAATGTGATTCAATCGAACACATGGCACTCCCAACTCAATGCAAGAATAAGATATAACTGTGAGGAATTGAGAAGATGTACCACAATGGCACTGCGATAATTTGACTTTACAATGATACTCACTAGATGAAGATTGGAATGGGAGTAAGATGAAGGGATATGATATCGCCAAATAAGATTATGGAGAGCTCTGAAAACTAACAAGGAATAGAGTAACGTGGACAGAAAATATTTGAACAATTCAAGGTACTGTGATGACATTGCTTTAATATCAGACACTGGGGAGAGTCAACAGATGATAAGGTGAAGGATTGACACAAGAAAGATGGTGATTTTTTTAAAAAAGAGTCCTGAGAAACACCATGAGAATTGATGGTAAGGCCTTGAAAGGAGTTAAAGAATACATTTCCCTAGGTCGGGCGATGAAACCACAGGAAAACCACAGAAATGAAATAAGACGGTTCATAAGGATTGGCTGGAAAGCAATTGATATGAATACGTAATGGAAAATAATTTGCTGATATAACGTGTGGGATTCGAAAATTAAGAAACCACTTGGAAACTATTTCATCACAGCACAGAGAGTAATGGAAAGAGTTATGTTGGGAATAACTCTTAGCGATAGGGAAAAGATTGGCATAGACCTGGGAAAGGGTGGTGGATATCGTACAAGCAATTATGCAGGAGAAATGGTGAAAGGCAAGGAACCAAGCGAAAAATAAGGACAGCAATTCAAGAAAAAGATCGACCGACTGGTGTCTATGAGGCAGTGAAACCAGTAGGAAAAGACCAGACACAAGATAGGGAGATGAGATAGAAAAGTTTGCCGGTAAGACGAGGTAGAGTGTAGTGCAATCATGATGCAAGGAAATTCGAAAGGCTTCAGTCCAGCAGTGTGTTCATAACGGTTGAGGATGATGATGATGATGATGATGATGACGGTGATGATGATGGAATCAATTTTTTTAAATGTGTGTTCGAGATCTGTCCGGAAAGTATTCAGCCATTCAATATAAAAGAGAAAGATAAATCGATCCTTGGACTCCTTCAACGGAATTCACTTTATGCTGCATTTACTTACCACTCTTTATGACCATGCAGAAGGTTTTCACTCAGGATCAGCATCAACTACGTCAGTGCATTCTCCTCAATTTCGTCCATTATCTGAAATTCACCAAAAGACAGAAGTTTCAGCTGGCTAAAATCAAGTCTTCAGAAAGGCTGGCAGACAAAAGTTGATGTAATGTTTTGCATAAAACTCCTCTCAGTCATTGTGGATGCAAGAGTACCATAGTACACAAAAGTGGCATTTTAGTGCTGACTGGGTAACCCCACATTAGATATTGTCTATTCATATATGCATGGTGAGATACCATCGATTGTTTGCGAAGTTTCATCAAAGTAAACCTACCAGTTCTCGAGATATAAAAACATATTGTCAATTTCAGTACCACCTACAAATATTTATCGTCTCACCAATGGACTTTCCTGTAAGATTATCACAATAGATTTTGGTTCATAGCTGAAAATATAGTATGGAATATGAGAAGAATTCGAATGCGTTTATATCATTCTGGAGAAGCCCTGTATTCGCTAAAGTTCAGTCTTTTGCATGCACGTACGTGCATCAACACTGACAAGAAATGCACAACATCCTTATAAAAAGGCATACTGGGCGAGGGAACAAAGTCTCTTATATAAACAAACAGGCGTATCATTATAATGGTAACAAAGCAACCACATATCTCCCAGATATTAATGCGCATTGTCTTCCTGTCCCACAGCGAGAGAGAAATGAGAAAACACATGGCACTATTTTTTGTCTCACTCGTCAGCGTAGGTTTACGTGAAAAAAAAAGAAGGAAAAAAAAAGACTAAATGAAACATCGTTGTTCGGTGTTGAAACCAGAACAATACTGAAACAACAAGTTGTGAAGATACGTTTTAGCGTTCTTTAGCGCTGTTTATTGGCAAAAAAATGGAAAAACAAACGAAAGAAGCAAGGCAAGTAACAACGGCCTATTGTCTCTGGTCTTACTGGGGAACGTCACAATAAATTGAAACATGGGACATATAATGAAATTTAAGAAAACAAGCATAGATTCCTGCCTTTAAAAGAACTGCACGAGATATATTTACCAAGCCTAGCTCAGTTTGGGCCCAAAGCAACAAGTAGCGAGGATTGAACTCATTATTATGGATCTTGATGGCCTTGGTTGGGTTATTTACTTAGAATAGCTTGGTTGTAAATACAAAGCTACAAATATGGGGTGCTAAGCAAGGTTCGAACTCACTTCTCACTAACCATGATGAGACGCATCAAGATTGTTCTGGTACATCTATTTTAAAGCCTTTTTAAATTTTAATACAAAACCACCTGTATAGGGCTCATAGTGAGGATCGAACTCACTACGATGTAGCAATGGACAACGGGACTGGCTTATTAACAATTGTATGAGGACGAGATACCCAGGGGTCCATAACAAGTGGAGACATAAGAGACAGATAATGAACTCATTTTTAACTGGTTTCCCCTTTGAATAAAAAGCACAACAGACTCAACCGTGGATGATGAAATATATACTGTATCTGCCTATATGTGAAAATCTGTTGTCAAACTCCAGTACAAAGTCTTGATACAACTTTGTTTCCTATCGAAAAAACAACAAGAACAACCCTCATTTAGATGAGGTCGGGAACTCAATAAGTCGTAGATACTTATGGAAATTTATCATACAGACACTCAGGTATTATTTTGTTCATATAAATACGTTTTGCACAAGTATATATATACATATATATATATATATATATATATATATATATATATATATATATATATATATATATACATATACTTGTGCAATATATATATATATATATATATATATATATATATATATATATATTCTTATGATTATATCTATCATATAAGTTCAGTTGACTTTTTTCCCCTCAAACCTCAGAATTTAGAATGATAAACACAAAATGTTTGTAATATATAAAAATGTCCTATGGTATAATCATCCCAATACTGGATGCATCATTATGAAACTGGGGACAATATAAGTACAAAATCGTAACGAACACGTATTAAAAATAACCATATTCCTGCTACATTGAAGCACCTACCCTATCGGTCGCAGGTTCGATTCCTGCAGTAACCCAATTGTCTTTAATTCTTTATTCCATTCATGTTATCTACGCTAAATGAAACATTAACCGTGTAACGTTGAAAGATCGTTTCAAATAAATGTTACTATACAAAATAAAGCGATTTATAATCATTCTGTCGGATCGTGTATATCCATTTCTTGACACGCGCGTGCGCGCGCACACACACACACACACACACATATATATATATATATATATATATATATATATATATATATATACATATATATATATATATATATATATATATATATATATATATATATATATATATATATATATATATATATATAACCAAGCCATCACAGATTTCTTCACACTTAAAACAGTCAGGACTCACCACAAGAGATCCTTATTCTTAATTTCCATTTTTGCTTTCAAAGCAAAATATCTGATGCTAAATTGGTTTCACACGGAAACCTTTTAATCACTAAAAGGTTCACATGCACACTGCAGATGGGAATCCCTTCCAAAACATGAATATTATATTGATTAATTCATTTATGAATTGATTAATTAACAGCTGAAGCCTTCATATTTACTCCTTTTACTTTTACTCCTGAATCAAACTCATTCCGTATTGTTCAGATATATACATTCTTCGGATTAAGTGGTCATAAATTCGGTAAAAGCTCATATGATGTCTCCCTTGAACCTTAGATATGAAGTTCAAATGCAAGAAAAGAATAATCATTGTATATATTTTCAGATAAACATACTGGATGCTGCAATACTTCATATTAAGTTTTTAAGCACGGTCAGATGACTGGCGTTTTGTCTGGAAATGTCGTGCGGAACCAATTTTCCACTTTATAGCTTTTCTTATGGTTTTCGGTAGATGTGATATTGGTGCTGTCGAAGTCCTGAAGGCCCGAGGGACTTTTTG
>OY735223.1:40313684-40376184 GCA_963457665.1 Thysanoteuthis rhombus | reverse complement strand
TTCTTTGTATTTCACTACATGGAATTATCAGATATCGTATCCAAATACTCATAGATTTATCCATGAAAAGTAAAAGCTATTTTTTGTAGTAGAATAGTTTTCCGTGCTACCACTAAGACAGCAACAACAGCAATAGGAGTAGAGATGTAGATGCAAATAGGGATACACACCAGTACCTCTTTTTATTCCCTCCTCTTTTTCTGTTTGCTTTTGTTTATGAGAACACACACAGTAAAGCACTTTTCTCTTTTAGTTTGCATTAGCGCGACAGAAACCAACAAGCAAACAAACCGATAAAAATTGACATAGGCTTCTATATTATAAGATGAATAATACATTAATGATCATTTTACGATGGAATACATCGGAAATCATATAGGAAGGGATTGTTTGCGGTCAGGAATCAAGAAAAATATTATTGAAAAAACAAAAAGAATACGGCCATAATGTATATAATGTAAATCCATTGCTAATGATTTTGATGGGAAATATATTGTAAATGTTTTAGATGCTTATGTTGGATATGAATTTATCATAAAAATGCAATGAAAACCGGAAAAAGGATTTTCATGCGTCAGAAATTAATGCAAGCGTTACTGACAGCCATAGGAATTTTTATGTAATATGTAAATGCATTGCGAACGATTACAGCACAAGAGGACATTGCAAATAATCATACAATAGAAATGCAGGGCAAGTAATTCCCTTATAAAAATGCATTGGGAATAATATTAAAAAAAACGCTATTGGTCAGGAATTAAGGCAAGTTTTATTCTCACAAACGGGCTCTTATATCTATGAGAATACTTTTTTCTTTTTTTCTTTTTTTTTAAATAAACTATACATACAGATTAAGGATAAGCCATTGCATCATACGCCACCATGTCCTCCGGTACAGAGATATATCTGCGATTTTTGGGATCCCTATTTGCGTTACGTTCCTTCCATTTAATCGAACAACGTCGTGTCACGGTCACCTTAGCTGAAAACATTAACATCTCAACGCATTCCGCAGGGCCCCTGAAGAAATACGACATCGCCCTACGATGCTGCACTCTATTAACACAAGGCAGTGTGGAAATACGTAACCTAGAGGCAGAATGGGTTCACCTCTTAGGAAGGCCCTGAGATAAAACGTGCCTTCAAAATCCTGACGCCAGGCGATATATAACTTACGATACGTGGCTCATTTCTTTTGATTGCGGCTGCTACATTGTACAAGGGGCGATGTTATTGTTCTAACAAAGATTGCAGTAGATAATAATAATAATAATAATAATAATAATAATAATAATAATAATAATAATAATAATAATAATAATAAAAATAATAATAATAATAATAACTGAGTAAACAAATGGGATTCAACCGTGCAGAAAATAGGTATCAGCACAAACCAGAGGCAGGCCTAGAGAACGGCAACCACAAATTACCCTGGGACTTTGATATCCAAACTGACCATCTCATCCAGGCAAGAAGACCAGGCTTGGTAATCGTAGACAAGAAGAGGAAGACCTGCCAAACAGTAAACGTGGCCGTACCTGCAGACCGTAGAGTAAAGAGGAAAGAGAGTGAAAAACTGGAAAATAACAGGATTTAGCGAGAGGACTGAAGAAGATGTGGAACATGAAAGCCAGGGTTGTGCCAGTCATAGTAGGCGCACTAGGAACTGCCCCAAAGACACTGAGGGCGAGACTGGAGGAGATAGGGATAAGGGAAAGGATCAAGACTGTACAGACCACGGCACTACTGGGAGCTACGTGGATACTGAGGAAAGTGCTGGAAATATAAAGACTGCAACACTAATTGTCAACAGTGACCTAACGGAGGAAGGGAAATGAAAGCGGAAATGTAAACCACAGCACTGGGATGATAGGTGAAAGAGAGAAGAAATGTTGACTGAAGACCTGAGGAGACTTCAGCAATGACCACTGGGCAACCAGTATGAAATTGTAAACCGCGGTATTACTGTGGCCTATGAGAACTAGGAGAGAAGGGCTGGAGATTTGAGGAGACTTGCTGTCACTCAATCTCCAGTGATAACCACCAGGCAGCTAGTGTGAGATTGCAAATAATAATAATAATAATGATGATAATAAAAAAGAGTATTAAAACATACACGATAGGGTAACAACAGTTATACACTAGGAACTCAGCAATCGAATGGGGTTTAACTTTTCGTTAAAGTGGTATCTGCACGACCCAGAGACAGTCCCTGGAAAATGGAAGCCATGAATTACTCTGGGACTTTAACATTCAAACTGACCACTCCATCCAAACGAGAAGACTGGAAACTGGTGATTATTGATAAGAAAAGTAAAACCTGCCAAATAGTAGACGTGGCCGTGCTTGTTGATCGAAAGAGCGTGAAAAACTAGGAAAATACCAGGACCTAGCAAGGGAACAGAAGAAAGTGTGGAACATGAATGTCAGGGTGGTACCAGTAATGTTAGGTAGAGTCGGAACTGTACCAAAGACACTGAGAACAAGATTGGATATACTGACCACAGCATTACAGGGTACTGCACGGATGTTGAGGACAGTACTTCAAATTATTTGACCTACGCCCCCAGCCGGTAGCAATGGCCAAACGGCCAAGAAAATGGCATCGTGGAGAACTAACAAATCACAGCGCTGCGGTGACAGATGGTGATGACATGGAAGGAAGGCTGGAGACCTGAGGAAGTTTGCTGTCATTCAGCCTCCAGCAATAACCATCAGGTAACTGTTGGGAAACCGTGACCTGCAGCACTGCTGTGGACTGCGAGTGTGTGAAGAGTAGGACTGGAGACTTAAGGAGACTAGCTGTCACTCAATCTATTGCAGTGACCACCAGGCAACTGGTATGAAAATGCTGGTGATGATAAAAGCATAAATATGTTAGTGCAGAATCAGACTTAGAACAAAATATGACTTCAGTCATTGAAAAAAAAAGACGAAATGTGGCAGGGAAAAAAACCCTCCGCTATGATCGGTGGCCTGTCGAGAAGTAAGGGTTCCCTTTATTTGAAGCGCAAACGAAGACTCTTACCACTTGAAATAAATAAGGTAAAAATCCTGAGCCCCTTTGATTTGATTATATATATAATACCAGACCTCATTAAGCAACGCCTCGACCGGCCATGTCGCCATATCTGCATCCGTCTCGTCTTAAATGGTCATGAAAACGACACCAATAACATGCCATATCGATTAGAATATATATCATGGGTTCCACACTCAGTAAGACTTGGGTTTGCCCATATATGCGAGGGGTAAAGTGCCTTAATCTATCTTTCATACGTTTTTTACCCCCATATGTACCCTCTGCCAGAGGTGTTAAGGGCTGGTAGAGCTCTGACATCACTCCGACTCCATACCTTTTCAACCAATTCTGCATGGTACGCGTCGGAAAACACTTTTGGGAGTAGGCCTCACTAGCCTCGGAGGGCAACCTACCTAGTGATAGTGTTACGATAGAAAATGAATATACTGGATCGATAGTCACCTAGAACAACAAGGACTGGATTCCCCGATAGAAGAATCAGTCTGAGCCGAGAAACATGCAACTGGAACAAACCCCTCGAGAGATTTGGATGGCTGCTTGAACAGGAACAATCTTAAACCTAGCCCTCCATACGTAGCAATAGAAGATAATCAAAATTAGAATGCAAATGAACGAATAAACACGTTGGAGGTACAGAAGAGTGATGTATACGCTCAGTCACTTCCTTGACAAACCATCTGGCATGAGCCTCGCGAATAACATCTATGGAATATGGAAAGAGCAAGAAGTAAACAATCTCTGAAACCCGGATGATAACAAGTTTCCAAGCGTGTGAAGGGGCATAACACAAATAATGAGATTCAGAGATGCTGAACTGGATGAGATCAATCAGTCAGAAGAGATTTGAACTCACAAGCAGAAGGTAGTGCTACCTCGAGGACGTATAGATGTCAGGCTCGAAGGAAACCCTGCAATACAAGAAGGGACTCCATTACCCTCTGCAGATGAACCCAGAAAAATACCTGGATATCCTTCTAGTAGATTACCACCCCCAAAGTAGGAGGTTACGACAACAAAGAAACATGTATGGGTAACAATGACTGGGGGATGATCAATTTGTGAGTGGACATTATGACGAGATACACCAAACAAAAGACGTTAGCCTACAAAGGGAAATTTCTTCAAGACGGAGGATAGAGAATCACTAAGAAAAATATCTATGAGCATTCGCAATAAGAAACAAAAGGAGATAGAGAATATTGCTACGGTTGATATCTTTAAAGATCCAAAGCCGGATCTTTCTGAATTAAATGAACTATTATATGCATCTCCAAAAGTGATGGGATATAAGTGTAAAGAAAAAAAACAAAAACACGCATATAAAAATCTATGTGGAAAACAGAAATTCAAAAAAAGAAATCGAAATAATGCAATGAGAAATTTCGATAATGGATGTGCTTACAAGCTCTGAAAATGCTATCAGCAGGAAAAGCCATGAAAGTGAAGAAGAAATATAAAATGAAAACCCCAAATGAAATCCCCAAACCATATACCACGTATCAAAGAGGCATTAAAATAAAAGTACGATTTCAAGCCCAGAGAATAAAGAGATATGAAAAGAGGTCCAAACTCTACGAACAAAATAGAATATTCAAAACCGGTTAAAAACTTCTAGCGAGAAAAAACAAACAAAGAGAAAAAAAAACAGATAGCATTGAAAGAGGTTCTAAGCAAAGAACAAGTGAGGAACTTCTGGGAAAAATATTTGGAACGATAAAAAGAAATACAATCAACATGCAACACGTACTGGAGGTTTGGAGGAGCAAATTAAAGTATTGCCAAGACAAGCGATGGCAGGATATTTCGATTTTAAAACTAGAATAGGTGCTAAAAACAGTCACACGAATGGAAATCATCTGACACTGATAAAGTGTCCAATTATTGGCTTTCCTCCCTTACATGCAGTCACGATAACATGGTGAGCAAGTATAATGAGATGTTAAACTAACTTGAAAAAAAACCTTCAAAGGGGGGGTTTCATTCCTACTATCTAAACCAGAAGATACATGTAACCCATAAATTATAGACCAATCACATGTCTCGAAAAGACTTACCAAACTCTAATATCAACGCAGATTTTTTTGTATCGCACTAATTTCTTTATACATTGCGCTACACTAAATAGGATATGGATACAATTGGAGAAACAGAATAATCGGCCACCCTACGTATATGAATGATCTGAAACTATGTGGCAAATATTTCAATGTACTTATTTTTTGTGTGCTAAAGCCACGTACAAAAGAGGTAAGCTAGTCAAAGCTAACTCCATAGAACTATACGCACAAGCAATAATGAAAGTAAAAAAAGACTAGAACAAGGAGAGGTACATAAGTAGCTAGGGATTGATAAAGATAGTGGAATCTGACATGCCAATATGAAATGAAAAGTACGAAAATAGTGTTTAAAAATGGTGCGTGCAGTACTGAAGACTGAGCTGAATTTTAAAAGTTGAGTGAAAGTCATCGATACGCTAGCTATCCCTACTGTAACATATTGTTTTGATATGATTAATCGAGATCAAGATGAAATTTGGAAAAAAAAAGACATGAAAATAAGGAAACTACTAATGTGCCAAAGAATGAACCACTCTAAAGCATATACTGTCCCTAATTGCCTAGAAGTTACAGTGTTAAAGGTTAACTTACCGATAAATGACAGCAATAGGATTGCACAAGCACCCCAAAATCATTCACGACTGGATGTTAAAACTAGTTAAAGAATATGAAGGCATATAAGGGCTGCACTTGATAGTAAAAAAAGAGCCAGAAGTTCGTAAGAAGTCAAGATAAAGACTTAAACAGAGGAGAGTATTCATAGAATATGAGTATGAAAAAGACGAGGCAACACGCAGAGAAGAAAGGCCATGACCAGTTTGGAGTGAAATGGCGGCAGAATCCTCTGCACGGACAATACGCCCTTCGAAGCAAAGACACTGATGTAAACCATGAAAACACCACGTGGGTAGCTGATTGATAACAGAAACAGAAAGATACATACTGGCCACTCAAGATCAAAGCTTGTCTCATCGGAACTTTCAAGTACATATCAAAAAAAAAAAAAAAAAAAATTCGGTGCTGATCCAATACGTCGCTTCTGTGACTGCCATGTAGAAACAATAGACCATCTCGTGTCTGGCTGCACCGTTTAAACACCTACAGTATACAAGTGAGAGTACGTTAATATCTACTGGGGAGAATCTGTGGGTATTACGGAATACCAACAGATATCATCTGGATACGAACATCAACAAGACCCACTAAGTCAAGGATCGAACGCCAGGATACTATGGGACTTTCCCATAGATACATGGACATCAGAGCGAACACATCCGACATAGTATTCAAAAACCACCAGAAAATAAATCGCTTGTTAATTAATACAAGTGTGCCTTTTGATAGAAAGATAAAAGTAAAGTAACTTTTGGGATAAGGGAAGTGCAAGGACCTTGAAATAGAGATTCAGTAAATGTGGCACTTGAAAACACAAACTGTCACTGTCATTGTTGGAGTTCTGAAAAACCTCTCACTAAAATCCATGAGGACCCTTATCTCTTTAAAATCCAGAAGATGGTGCTTACTGGCACTGTCAGTATACTTGGAAGGGCGCCATCATCTGCTGTATCCTGAGCAACAAAAAAAACCCCAAAAAACAAACTACAACACACATCCAAACTAAGGATGAGGGAGGGGGTAAATTATACATTACTTCAGTCTTCTCTTGCTTTATGCTATAGGTGACTGCCTCCACCGGAGACTACCGGGCAACTGGTGTGAAAATGCTAATAAATATAATGATAATTCGACTATGATATCATCACTAAGAGGAGACAGTCGTGGAAAATAAGAAAAAAAACAAATTACTCTGGGTCTTTGAAATTCACCCTGACCAAGCGAGAAAATCGGGCGTGGTAGTCGTAAACAAGAGAAAGAAACCCGCTATATAATAGACTTGGCCATGTCTTCATATCACTGGATAGATATGAAAGGGAGTAAAGAAGGTAGGAAAATACCAGGGCTTTGCTAAGGGGCAAGATAAATTGTGTGTCATGAAGATTGGGGTTGTATAAAAAAAATAGCCACTGGGACACGAATCACCGTTTGGATTGGCATAAATACCAAGGGGGGAACAGGAAATATGAAATTTACAACCTGTGTTAATCAGTATTGGTCTAACAGCTATGATAAGGGAAGGATCTTTAAGGAGGGTGAGAAAAGGTTAACACAGTACAAACCACAACACTTGATGTAATAAGTGAGGATGCTCAATCTTCAACCAGACACTGCCGTGGACTGCAGGAATACTGAGAGGTCGACTGGAGACCCAGGGTGAATCGTCGTCACTCAGTCCCCCAACAGTTACCACCAGACATCCGGTAAGAATAATCAGACATAATAATGATAGTAATAATAATAATAATAATAATAATAATAATAATAATAATAATAATAATAATAATAATAATAATAATAATGTCATCATCATCATCATCATCATCATCATCATCATCACCATCAACAGGCTAAACAAGGCAATGACACACCTCCTCTGTAAGATCTTTAAGAGATTATATTTCAAAATAAGAAAGGAGCGGTACAGTCATCAACCAAAAACGGCTATTGTAAACAGTGCCAATGAACTCTGATAGAAAAATGAAAGTCAACAAACCCGACGCTCTTATCAGAAGCCAGGAAGAAAAAAAAAAGCTGCATATGTTAGATAATAAAGAGGGTCGGTCGCACGAAAGATTTTTTTTAATGAATATATATTGTTTCTTTTATAAGTACACAGGACTTTACCAAGATCTAGGCGCTTGAAGAATTTCGAAAAAAAAAAACTTAAGTTTAAAATAGACCATTGGAAAGGAATGTGAAGACCAGACGTAAATTACATGAAGAAGTCAAAATAATGTGTCGAATTCAGTTTTATAATGATACAAAAACTAATATAAGGTGGGCATATGCCACATCAGCGCACAAAACAGGTACAAATGCCTGTAAGAATTTCAAGTAAGGATATCGCTTCGGGGAGAGTGAGGCCCATGCATCAACGTTCCAGCGCTGGGGATCACAGTCCGTAGGGTGAGGGAATTACAACTAAGATAAGATTATTGCAAGGTGAGTGTCACTCTGTCAGTCTGTCTCTCCTCTCTCTTACTCTCCCTCTCTTTTAGTCGATGAAGAAAAGGATTATTATTTTACGTTGCACCATGCAGTACGTGCTTAGGAACATAGCAACATAATCCGAAAGAAACATCCCCCTGATATGTACAAAAAAAAAATCCCTTGAAGTACAAAGAACCTTGAGCTCCAAATCAACAGGATATGCAGTCTGAAAACTATGATAACTGACCGTGAGGATGTTAGAGAATAACGTTGACTATGCTTATCTGAGGCAACATTTATACCGTTCGGAAAATAACCCCTTAGGGACCAGCCTGTATGGAGGGTACTCTCACTCAACTGACAATCCACTTATAACAACTTGGGACCGCAGTTTGGACCTGGATGTGAAACGGGAAGCATGATAGATAAATATCTAGACCTGACGAAGGAGCCGAAAGAGTTGTAGGATTCAAGGGTGGCAGTAGAACCAATAGTGGTCAGAGCACTAGGAACGGTCCCCGAAACCTTGCAAAAGAGGTGGAAGGACTAGGAATCCGGGGTATAACTATGACCATCAACTGAAATTGGGCAGAATACTGAGGATATTCCTTGAGTATTGACTTGTTCACTTGACCTCCCTTGAAAACTAACGGTCACTGCTGGTGTGAAATATCTCCTCCCCCTCCTCCTCCTCCTCCTCAAATAACCAATGATTAAAAGCCCCAAGAACATGTTGACGCTGTTTGATTGTCGGAACAAAATCAAGAATATCAATTATTCTTCAAGAAAAATGTTTTTTACTTTAATCTATTTATATTATTGACAGACGCTGAAATACTTTCGCAACTTACCGAAAAAAATGTCATTTTTGCAATGGAATCACTGGCGATAAAATCACTAATATAAATGCTGGATTGGTTCTTTTATAATTGAATATACATTATAGTAACGAAGGTGACATAAGTACATGAGCCAAATAATGATACTATGAATTTATATGAATGAGAGATAAAAAAACGTATATATATATATATATATATATATATATAATTATTGTGTCATCCACGGACAGCTGTTTCGATATATTACATCTCTTCAGTGTGGCTATAGACTTTCCATTATTCCATCCAGTACCGCAAGTCAGAACTAAAACATATATATATATATATATATATATATATATATATATATATATATATATATATATATATATATAGTGTATATAAATGTTCTGTTTTTAAAGTCCCCGTAACGGTTTCATGGTAAACAACTGATAGTCACAACGAGAGACCATTTATAAATTGTACCATAGTAACAAAGTGTAGGAGAAACAGGATGGGGGAAAAATAAAAAATAAAAACACTGGAGAAAATGACATAAATTGCGTTGACAGATATTGGGGAATGGGGGATTGAAGTGCTACAAAATCTTTCGGTAATTTTATCAATGTTTAGTGTTTAAAGCTTTAAAGTTTCTCTCTCTCTCTCTCTCTATATATATATATATATGTGTGTGTGTGTGTGTGTGTGTGTATAATGTTAGAGAAAAGTAGATGGAGAGGGAGATAGCGAGATAAGCTAACCCGAGTAGATGGATAGGTAGATAAAAATCATTGGCACACTTCCAGAAATATAGTGAAGTCTGTAGATCTGTTGACATATTCTTATTTTCTATCATTCTTTGGGATTCACCAGAACTCTCTATTAGGAGCATTGCTGAGTCAATTTTTTCTAAATTTGTCAACTCATCACGCCATCTCATACTTTTTCGGCCATAGATTTGCATATGACCTTTGGGCTGTATGACATTCTTGCGACATGACCAGCCCATTGCCATTTGAGATTTCTAATGGAATCTATGATATCCCTGTTCTTTCCTCGGATATAACATGTTGTTTTTTAATTTTTCCATGCGATGTCGATCCTGAATCTTTTTCTTGCACGTTGCATGGTTCTCAGTTGGAAGGTCAATCTTTTGGTTAAAGTCTATGTTTCATCTTCATAGTTGACTATCGGGAAGATGCATTAACTGCATACCATTCTATATAGAATGACGTGGTATTTCTTTTTTTTTGCTTGCCCGATCGAAAGCTTGCCAATATACACTGTTTTTTCCCTTTCATCTTAAGTTTAGTTGCTCTCCTTTGCAACTATCGCAGTGAGCAAACGGGACCGATTGGAAGCTCTCAGTGAGACTCGTACTTACACACATTTAGCCTCGGGGGAAATCTAGTTATCTATACCAGCCGTTTTTACAAATTGAACTACAAAAACTCGTATGGTTGGCAGGAGACCAAATCTAACCTTTGAACCAACTTTTCTCTCGGCGCCATATTGTAATTTAGTTAACTTTATTACTTCGCGACTAGCAGTTCAGAAAATTTGAATCGGATTTTCTCACTTTTTAATATAATTTTCTTCCTCCCATTACGCAAAGTAAAAATGCACGAAGCCAAATTGCCTCATCTCCATTATTTTTCTTTTAATGCTTCCTAATTTTGGAATAGAGAAAGGAACAAAAAAACCCACCTTTTATTTATGATAATATGATGCCATTACGGATAGGAAAACCATTGTATCCTTCTTTTTCTTTCATACCCCTAACATTTTTTTCATCAATTATGTTTTCTGTGTGTAAGAGTTTTCTTTCTGGATATTAATGCCATCTGACAGTTGTCTTCCATTTTTTGTTCAACTCATCGTTTTAAGAACAGCTTTCCAAGTCAGAAAACCTTTCATCTTAGAAAAGTGGAAAATTAACTAATTGAAAGGAACATACGCACTTACATATATACATATACATATATACACATACGTGCGTGTGTACACACGCACATATATATATATATATACATATATGTATGCATGTTTATATATATATATATATATATATATATATATATATATATATATATACATATAAGAGGTGCTCCAATAAATATTTGACACTTTTTAAACACTTATTTCTGGAAACGTTGGCAACATGAAACTTGCGCAGGAAAGTAAAACCCAGGAAGTTTTTTTCACATTATATGTGATGAATCAATATGTGCACCATTGGTCTAACCAACGATCCCCGCTGATATGCGAGGATGAGCTTGGGAAGAAATGGATCATAGGTTTAACATTGCGACCAATAATGCACATATTGAGCTAATTCAAATACAACAAACAAAAAGACATGTTTTCATTTTACTGTGATGCATGTGTCATATTGAGCACTGTGATGAAATGTCATCAACAACGGATAAAATTTGTTTCCTAACTCTTCCTTGTAATATTTTTATAAATTGAAAATACATTATGATCTCTAGACATATACGGTAGAAAATAAACTCGAAGAAGTTTTTATATATGATTTGTATGCGTGAAGATGATATCATAAGTTGGTTTGTACGCAGTCTGTGATTAAAAGCGACACAATGGATCTGGTATTCACATGGATGAACACTCAATAGAAGTGACTCAAACAACAAATCACGACATTTTTCGGTAACTTACGTAAGTAAGCCCTGTTTCAAAAACAATGAATGATGTGTAGTATTAATGACATCCTTATACGGAACATTATGATACGCTACATAAAATAGCAAAATTACATGTACGGCAGTAGTTGTACATGAAAATCAAAACTGAAAGTGAGGCAGTGTTTGATCAGCACCACTGGGATTTCATGTTAATATTAGTGTTGCGTTTTTTAAATCCACAGAGCAGTTACATGGTAAACAACTGATGATCAAAACATGAAATAATGTACATATAGTACCTTTATAACAATGTATAAGTAAAGCATGAAAAACACTAAAGAAAATCACACAAATAACATCAAGAGATATCAAAAAATAAGTGACTGAAGTGATGCAAAAAGATACAAAGAGTTTAGTAGTGTTGAAGCTGTAGAGCATTCTAATATATATATATATATATATATATATATATATATATATATATATATATATATATATATATATATGTATATATATATATATACGAAGTACAGATCGGCCATGCTATAGAATGCAATATCTGGTGCATGATATATATATATATATATATATATATATATATATATATATATATATATAAAGATATATACACGGTGAATCTCAATATTTTGAACGTAACACCTTGACGTTCACCGGGTATATATCCCTGAATTTCTTATTTTTATTCATTAATATCTATAATTACTGTTTATTATGGAGCACAATGATTTGATATCATCATGTGTGATGTACAAATATACGTGCGTGTGTGTGCAGTCTTATCTTGAAAATTCATAGCATCATTGATTAGTCATCAAAATATTTCCCCTAGTTTCTATCGTGTTCAACCACCTGTCACTTGAATTGAGTACCCGATCATAAAAGAACATTTGTGGTTGCGATTCAATGAATCTTTCAGAGACTAGTTCATATCTTGAAATCGTTGTAATGAGGAAAAGGCCGCATGTGAAAGACCTAGCCAGCTCGGCGACCTTTTGATGCTTTGTGTTCGCAACTTGAAGACGGCCTTTGCCATGCGGCAAGAATACCGGTCGACTTTGTAGCCCAACAGCCGTTTCTTTCTGTTCCAATGAGTCTTTTATATAGATTGAATGATTCATCCCTAATTTTCTGAGAGTTCATACGTAGATTTTTCAGCATATTACATCGAAAACTCCCCCAATACAACAGTTTTGCAAGCCAAGCAAAACTTTCTCGACATGTTCTTGAGAGACCTGCATCATGGCCATAAACTCCTGAGGTGTATCGCCTTCTTTCTTATTTCTTTTTTTTCAGCTTGAACATGAACAGTAAACGATATCAAATGTGCATTAAATATTCTAATTTGATTTCTACTAAAAGTACTTTTTCCTTTTCGACCAAAAGTTATTGCTCTTTATCTAATTAACTTCATCTGACTTCTGCAAAATATGGAACTTGGATATTTTTGATCTTATGTATAAATAATCCAATAAATAATCTCGTAAGGCTTGTGTGTACCCCTCATTCAGCTCACGTACCAATTTCTAAAACCTTTGGAAAAGAATTTGGAAAAGGAAATGACGATTCATTTGCTTACCTTTAGCGTCAGTAGTTTGCATGACATCGAATTAAAATTGTGCACTTCTTTGATACTATTTTTGGTGTTGGGGTTAGCGTTAGAGTAAGTGTAAGGGTTCTTGCTCAAACGAAAACATGTTCTTTTGTCGGGGCAGATATCTTTTTTTTATAACACTGCATAACTGGAATGAAGAAAAATTCATATCCGCACTTTCCTACAACAATGTAAATAAAAGTGCATTTTAATATCATAGCCACATTGTGGATAGAATTCCATACCCTTTTAAAACTTTTCTAAAACTTATCCCAAAACTGACTGATTTCAAGAAGATGTGGAAGTCTGATACTTTGAAAGCACATAAAACTAAAAGACATTTTTCAATTGATCCGAAAGAAAACCAGAGGTCTGTGCAACCTATCTTACGTTTATCCTTGGGTCAGGTTATCCTTTTAATCAATTTTTTTTATCCCCCAGGGTACTGTCGTTAGGGTAGACTTATACACAATAACAAACAAACTTTTGCCGCCTTAATAGTAACATACACACACGCAACGTTATATATGAGTTGTGTATTCATAAGTAGAATTATTCATTTTGGCAAAGCTTTAACGCTATTCCTTGAAAGTAAGTTCTATAGACAGTCCTTTCCTCATTGTTTTGTTCAGTTTTCTTTATTCTCTATCGATTATGTGAGAAGAAGAAAAATCTTATAGATTTTATCAAAAAAAAGAATCGTTCCAGACACCCAAAAGATCATTGGAAAAGTGCCAGGGACGTCTTGACCAATTCCTATGCAACACGTGGATAATGTACTCATTCTTGTTTCCAAAAAAAAGATCACCTTCCTTTTACCTCTGCCAATAAAATTGGAGGAGGTATATGTATTCACCACTTTCTCTCTCTCTCTCTCTCTCTCTCTCTCTCTCTCTCTCTCTCTCTCTCTCTCTCTCTCTCTCTCTCTCTCTCTCCGTCCACGCAATATCAACGGATGTTCTCAATGAATTTCAATGAAATTTTCATCCTGAAAGGAAGGCTATCAAGTAAAAAGGAATTGATTGGATTCGGAATGGATTTTTGATTGAGATATTTTTGATAAAGAAAACAAACAAAACACTTTTATATATTCAGTCATGCTTGTCAACAAAATATCAAAAAGTTATCGTTGAAATCCAACGAAATTTTGTAGAAAGATGGGCGATGAGCTAAGAAAGAATTGATTAGATATCGGAGCAGATCTTGGATTCCTTTTAATGATTATCCACGGCAATATAGCTATATATGAATAGATTTTCATTTATTTTTTAGAGAAAATGGCGTTGGCAGAAGCATGGAAATCTTTGGAGTATCTTTAAAGTTTACTCAGTTCTCTAGTGATCCCAATGTTCCTTGTCTAAAGTACTTCAATCTAAATTGTCTATGTCTAAATCCCTTTGGCCAACACAGGCAATATCTCCAAAGGATGTCAGTGGATTTCAGTCTCATTTTGCCAAATGATGGGTCATAGGCTTGAAGAGAATCAATGAAATTTGGGGCTGGATCAAGCGTTTTTTTTTTATCGATTGAAACAAAAACAAAAAATCCGAGAACTGTCCAAAAATCTAATAATTTTTTTTTGTCGATCCGAAAAAAAATCCAATAGTTGATAAGACTTATAGCCAAGTGGATAAAATGTTGAAATATCTAATGGCGTTTGAATCGTGAGAGTTAGAAACATTTCAAAATAAAGCAGTTACCAAAAGAACAATATGATAACTGAAATTACTAGCATTCGGTAAAGTTCTTTTTCAGGGTAGATTTTAAAAGATGTGTGTGCTTGAGTATGTGTGTTTGTTTATATGTGCTCGTGGTAGTCATACATGTGTGTAACTACTACGGACTAGATTCATAAATTGCCCAGTAAAGTGACAAATCATTGGATGGATATACAGATGGATAGACTGATAAATATGAGATCCGTCAGGAAAGCATCTAAACGTTTTGTGCATCTCGAGAACTGGCGTGGTCTTGATGTAACACAAAACTAATTAAAGGGGACTTCAGTGCACATCTATAAACATAACTCTCCTGTGGGGTTAGCCAGTCGGTAATAGGACACCATTGTGTGCTCTGTGACTGTCGTATTCACAATGACCGAGTGGGTATTTCTTCAAATCTGAAGGGATTGTTGAAAATAAGAATATCGAGATCAGCAAGCCCTTTTCAACGTCCAGACTCATCTTCTGAGATTTCGGACTCTTGGCCACTGAAGGGAGATTACAGACCGCGACCAAGTACATAGAAAGGCTGCTAATGGTTATCCCGAAAGAGGACTGTACAAACTGTTTTGAAAATTTTATGTTTGGTCTGGATGGATGTCCTTTGAGCTGATCTAAAGTACTATTGCCTTGCCCATATCTTTTGTTCGTGGAATATGGCATATGTCAATGGAGATTAAGTGGTAATTACAGAGTTACCTTTACTTGTTATTGTTGTTGAAAATGTTTATAAAAAAAAACGAGCTCATTCTTGCTGAACATAAACAAGATAAAGAGGCATTATGTTTTTAATATTTTTGGAGCAATTGTAAAATTGTTAAAATACTGCCGTTATTTTTTATGGCATTGGTAAACTCGCATATACATACAACATTTAATGGGATAGCTCGATAGATATTGATATAAACGGCGACCGGAGAGATCATAGATACAAATAGAGAATACAGTAAGACGTGAGCACGAAAAACTATAAATAAATTATAAAAAAACCTTCACGAAATGATAAACTACCAAGAGACAGACAACAATATTAACAGAAAAAAAAATCACTGAAAATATGAAAAAAAAAAACAAGAGGGAAAAACAAAAACAAAGCAAAAACAATAACAAAACAATAAATGGCATCCCTAATTACCCGAAAGACGACGGCCATGTGTAGTTGAATGTCTGCTACGATACACGACTGATGGACCATTCTGTATCACGCGATTATGTGAGTGTAGATAGTGACCCTCCGTTTAACAAGTGATTTACGCCGGTCGGACGTTGTTTTTATGTCTATTTTTATTTTAATAATTCATGAAAGGTAACAATTTCCCTGGTCGTAGACAGTTTTAGTCTACTTTGATAATCACCCCAAGGGAAAAGTACTATAAAAAATAATTGCGAAAAAACAAAAAATACAGTCATTTGCATATTTACAAAGACCCAGGTCTGGACAATGGGGATTTAACTATTTTTAGTAACGTTCCTCACTGACAACGTTCAGTACATATTTTTATTGCAAGCTTGCGAATACAGTAATACAAGTACCTTAGTTAGTGCTCTAGTACGTTCCTGAATAATACAGCGCTGAACAGAACAGTGTTATATGAGGGATATAATACTATAGACAGAACAGAGATTGTGCCAGCAATCATTTTAAAACATATGATGTCGTAGTTGAGCCTCAACAAATTGGAATGGATCAGCGATGTGTATCTCCTCTGGTAACAACTTTTCGCCGCTGGTAAGATGCTCGTGGATATATATATATGTTAACTTATGAGTACCTACTAAATACTGACCTTTACAGGTGGGATGAATTGTTGTAAAAAAAAAAAGATAGATAGATAGACAGATAGATAGATAGACCCGAGAGTATTCAATTTGATTTGTCTTTAAAAAGTGATTTTTGTGACTTTTAGAGTTGTTTTTACGATCTCGGAAGAATTTAAAATGTACATATAACGCTCTTAAAACACAATCATTTTTCCTCTTAGTGTAAGTCTCTTTCGGAGAGTGATATTGGAGTACCTATGTTTGCAAGATATTTCATCCGCACTCTCCCCTTGTCTCCGTGAACTATACGAGGTCTGCACTATCTCTGGCATTGAACAATTTGTCGTCAGTACCAAGTGGATTCCAGTAAAAAAAAAATAGGTATAAAATTGCGGCTATTTTCGAATTAATTTACAGAGTGAATCGAACTCCACTTCCACCCTTCAGAAACTTATTTGCTGGTAGTATTTTCCAGAAACAAATCTGCTAAAGACCTACTATCAGTACTTTTAGGAAATGTAATGGGGATATGATGTATGGTTTCTTCGGCAGTGTGTCACATACTGACCTAGGCTTTCGATGAACAATAATGAGAAAAGATAAATCTTAGTATGTGTTTATTCTCATACACATGAAGCATTAACTAAAATGAACCGTACATAGTTATGTCGGAGACGCTCACGATGCTTTCTTATATCATTATGTATTTGCTTCAGAAATTCAACGTACCAATTCATTACAAAAAACATTTGACAAAAAAATACACGAGCGAATATCACAGCACAATATTCAGACAATTCATTTCGCAGTTTGCTAGTTAGGTTGATTCTCCACAGCTTCCTCCGCTATCTTGTAGCAGTGTTGTTAAGAAAGAAAAAAAATTTCTGATGATGACACTATGTTGAGTTGAGCCGTCGGAGATTTGGTTGGTGGAAGGTTCTGGAGACTATTTCCACTTGTTCATTTCCTTCTCGTAAAATTGGAAGAATAATCAGTTTTGGTAGTGCATTTAACAGTAACTCAATCGGTATTTAGCTAGATTTAGTAAAATTTTCAGCAATACTTGAAGAATATAGGCTGTGATGGGGGTGATCAATTAACAAATTTTGAGAAGTGGTGATTAATGAATAAGTTATATTTCTCATCTTTGGTTGGGCTGTGATCACTATAAAAAAATAAGCATGAACGCTAGCAAGAATAGAATAAAATTTAGATTAAAATTACATTTTAAATTGAAACCCCACTCAAAACCTTCTTGTAAATATTCAAATTTTCAGCCCTCTAACTCTATCGATAAAGAGTGAACGCAGGATAGATACATAAAGAGCCAGCCAGATAGACCAACTTAAAAACTGAAGAAATCTAGGTTGATGTTGACTATGTTGATATTGACAGATTTTGTTGGCGATTTCTGATATAAACATATAGAATGACGAGCTACGATAACTTCAGAACACTTCTAAGAATTCCATGACATTGTGCAGAAGGTAAAACTTTTGCATGCACACAATGCAATGTTAAGTTTAGTCATACACAAAGTAGAATAGTGAGGTATTCCGTAAATTCAAGTAAAATGATAACCTAAAAAATTGAATAACATTTCACGAGCAAGAATATATTCGAATGCGTGTAAGGATATACAAAAGCTCTGTTTTTTTTTCAGTTCAAAGCCAGATCTAAAAAAATAGTGGTTGAAAAGAAGATACTTTGCACTAAGTCTTTGGGCAGAAAAGGTTGACCCATCTTGAGTATCAGCGATCGAAATTTTGGTATTTTTCTGGAGCTCACGAGCATACCACTGTTGCCAAAAACTGTTCCCAATGACTTTGAGTTGTCATTGTGTGTAATTTTTCCCAGTGACAAATATGCACACTGAATGGTTGTGCAAAAGTAAACTTGAAATTGTTTCAAGTTATTTTTGGCACAGTCTGTATATCATGACTGATAAGACTGTATTGGCATGTTTTGATATAGAGCAAGTATGATTGCATAAGTTGAGATTTTATTCTCTACTTTGAATTGCATTGTTTGGTTTATTGTTCCAGCAAATAAAGCATTAATGAGCATTTCTTGTCATGTGATGCAAGGCCCAAATAAATTATTAACACTAATACCCATCAATTCACAGAATATTATTATTAACGTTGTTTGAAATGGTTAAAAGAAGACTCATCGAACTGATTCATTAGTACACTATTTTAGGTAACTTGACTTGATTGCATTGATTTCTTGTAGGCACTGAGTGCAAATTGTATGGTGTGTGTGTGTGTGTGTGTGTGTGAACGCACACTGGTGCAGCTTGAAAGATACTATGGCTTTTAATGAAAAATACATAACTTCCATAGTCACGTAAATCAATCCTAACTCTGTATGATTGTATGCGCTTGTGGGTGTGGGTATCTTAAAGACAAATTTGACGGACAGTATTTAGAGTCATGCTGTTCCTGAAAAGAACCAAAGATTACCGGGATTAGGGAAGAAAAATTAGACAAAGGGAAAACTAGTCAAAAATTATTAACAGCCACAACGTTTCATCTGAGAAAAATTCATAAAAATCCAGGCTAATATGTCTATTTCTACAACTAGGTGTCAACAAGGAACATAGATAAGACGGCGAAAGACGAGTCAATTAATAAAGATGATGACAATGCTTCAGCCATTAGATGATAAGAAAAACGGAGGACAATGCAGTTGACCCAATGTATTTATCCTCCTTTTACTTCATTATTTTTCAAGTTTCTTACTATTTTCATGCCTCATTTATAAACGGTGTTTTTTTTTCTCTCTTTTCATATAAGATTCCAAGTCAACAATAGTTTTGCCTTATCTAACTGTATCTTTTGATGCTGCAGGCGGGTTTTGCTTTACAAAAAAACGTATGAATCATCTCTTGCCGTTTCATCTCTTTATTATGGAGCTTTGTGTCTTTTATTATGACCGACTTGGCCTAGGCTTAGAAAACCTAGCACAAAAAAGACATTTTCCAATAAATTCTACAGCAAAATGCGTATGTGTGTGCTTGTATGTGGATGTAAGAAAGAAAAAAAGCACTTTGTAATATAGAAGAACAATGTTGAATTCTACGACCAGTAATTGATATACATTTTTATATATAAAACCAGTGTAGCATCGTGCAAAGATAAGAAAAAGAGTCATTAAACGTATCTAAATAAAAGATTCTCGGCTTATCTTCTAATGGAAGGTAGAAGTTCATATTCTGTACTATATAGTCCAAAACAGCTACTTCTTATTTTTGTGTTGATATTAGATAAAGCATTGCCATCATTATTAATCGTTTTACTAGTATCTCCAATTATGTGTCAAAAACTGATACTGTTCAACTTCCATGTATTCCGCCGCTGTTAATAAGCCCCCATTGCTCTTTCTCATGCGATTTCATGATCCAATTTTGATCCAATTCCCTTGTGTATAATCAAATCTTGTCAAGCCCAAATCTATAGAGAGCTTACTAGTGGACTATTATTATGGTTCTATTTCTGATCTCAGAATAACAGAGTTGGCTTTCAAACTGATGGTGTTTATTTAGCATAGATACTTTTGGGAAATATATGAATCCATTACTTCCTGAGCTCTGTCTCACCAAAATCCTATCACTGTCATGCCATGATATTCGATGGGAGAATATATATATATATATATATATATATATATATATATATATATGTGTGTGTGTGTGTGTGTGTGTGTGTGTGTGTGTGTGTGTGTTGCATATGCAGATAAACCATTTACCAATAACTATCTTACCAGCACAACAACTAAATCATTCATTATGATATCAAACGAGTGTCGATGCAAAAATTGGATATTACGAACTCTGCACTCATTCCATAGGGCCATAGTGGGGTACCTTTCGATACTCTTACACCCTTTGACTGGACTGGTGGCGTTAATAAAGTTACAAGATATGAATGAATGGTTGATAATTTAGCGAGAAATGACATCTAATAAGGTTCGAACACCGATCAAAAGAGTTGGCTTGAAACACTTTAACAACTCACACAAGAGGAAGTTCATCCCACGCATTTCAGATAAACTGGGGAAAATATTCACAAAAGAGAAGTTTATCATTTCGTAAAATTCTTGTTTTTGCATTGATTATTTGAGATGTTTTTTGTAGAAGCTTTCATACATTTTTCAATTCAAACTTGTTGACGACAGAATTCTAGCGCAAATTAATTTGATATTCATCTTGATGAATTTAACCTTTTTTCCAAAAGAATGATGTTTTTGATAGAACAGGTTAAAGAAAGATTTATTGATATTCAGACCTTTTTTTTCAATGTAAAAGATCTCTGTATTAGATAGATCAAGATCACGGGAGATAAGGCCATCCTGAACGTACACATAAGTATGCATGCATATATATAAATATATATATATATATATATATGCATATATAAATGCTTATAAGTACTTGAACAAAGCATAAACTTTACCCGTGGGGATCAGTTTTGAGCATGAAAGATAGGAACTTTGCAAATTTGATTAACAAGGCATGCATTTACTTATGTTTTGTGGTTCTAAATGCAAGATCTTTTTTTTTTCAAGAATTGTATCATCAAATGAATCAAAGCAATTTCTTTCTCTATATGGCTAAACCTTTGATTGATCAATGAAATTGTAATTCGGATGAGTTAAACGGACTTCAACACCACCAATACACCAAATTGAAAGATTACAGTCGTAGACAAGAATCATAGTTTGCGTTAGGTCAAATACTTACGCAAAATTTCATGCATTTAACATTACTTTATGTACCTGTTATGTAGATATAAGATTATTATTGTGTGTCGTATATTTGCATGAAATAGTTATTTGAGATATATATATACACACACACACACACACACACATATATATATATATATATATATATATATATATATATATATATATATATATATTGCATTATACATCACGTTATTATAAATGGGTGTATAATATAATTATGAATGCGTCAACTATTGCTAGAATCGAACCGGCAATCGATACGCAGTTTCTCTAACGTAGCGCCGCTCTTTCTTCTGTACTAGACAGCCCAGTAGAGAGGGGGAAGCCCCCATGAAAACTTTTTTATTTATGCTCTCTAGGCCAAGTGACATATTTTCCAGGAGGTCATTTCAAAGAGAGTTCAAATAATTTGAATAAATCAATTCATAATCACACATACACACACACATACACACACACACAATCATATATATATATATATATATATATATATATATGTATATTGCAAGGATTAATACCCGGTGAATGTCAATCGCTCTTGCACTCATCAAAAACTAGCCATATGCTATTCCTCGTTGATCTCCCGTAAACAACAATTATACAAACTGGTATATAACGATATATATGAATATAAAAATTGATGAAGTAGCTACCTAACACACACATACATACATACACACACACACACACGCATATATATATATATATATATTTTTGTGCGCATATATATATATATATATGTGTGTGTGTGTGTTTGTGTGTGTATGTATGTATGTATGTATGTACATGCAGCGAACTTCAATTGATACACATTCGATTAAAGACAACAGACAAAAATATTCATATTTTTTTCATTAGTTATAAGTTGTTGTGAAGGACAAGAAATGTTTCATAACTTTTTTCTTAGTTAAAAGTTGCTTTAGAAGTAAAGAGATGTTTCATAGTTATTTTCTTTGTTAAAGGTTGCTTTGAAAGACAAGAAATGTTTTATCATTGTTTCTCTTGGTCAAATGTTGCTTGTAGAACAAGAAATGTTTCATCGATTTTTTTCTTGAGTTAAAAATCGCTTTGAAAGATAAAAAAAAGTTTTAATTACTTTCTTTTCTGTAAAAAGTTTTTTTGGAGGACAAAAAATGTTTTATTCCTTTTATTTTCCTCAGTTAAAAGTTGCTCAGGAAGACAAGAAATGTTTTAATACTTTTTTTTCTTAGTTCAAAGTCGCTTTGAAAGTGACTTTACCCAAAGCAAACTATTTGGGGGGCATTAGATTAATGTATACTTGCTTCTTCAGAAATCAGATAATTTCCTGTGGACTTAGAGTGCGAGGCATTGTGAATAAATTTGGTAGACCTCATATTGTAATCTCACATTAAAAGATTAGGAAAAATGGAGGAAAAGACATACATACATTAATACATACATATAAATGCATTTTAGTAAGGAAAATATATGCACACGTTCATGAAGAATTGGTAAATTAGATCGAGAGATATATACATTTGAGTGAATTTATTCAGAAAGGAAGAAAGGTGAATATATACATATATAAATACATATATATAAAGAGATTTAACATTTGAAATCATAGGGAGAAAAGAGAGAGACGCAGAAATGAGGAAAATGATAGATGAAAGTTAGATAAGAAGATAGATATGTAGGTAAAAGGAGAGCTAGATTAAGAAAAAAGAAAAATATATTAAAAAGACCATACTTGGAGACTAGCTAGCTGGCTAGATATATAGAAGAAGGGGAAGATATATGGGGGTTAATTGATACTCAACGATTTGATAGGTTATATCTTGGAAAGATAGGAACTCAATTACGTATTCTGAAGTGAATATAAGATTGCAATACCAAAATCACACGATATCACAGAGTTATAAAAAAAGCCTCATTTGAGCTTTTTATTTTGTAATTTTAGTTAGAATTGATCATTTCAGAGTAAGGGGAAAAAGAAAAAAAGTTTCTTCTATTGTCTCGTTTTTCTAAATGCGACGTTTTTTTTAGGGAATTAAGCACAGGGAAGACAGGAGATCAATGAATTCACGAAAATCAAGGAACTCTTTTTTTAAAACTGCTTTTATAAAGATGATAATGCCAAAAAAAAAAAAAAGATCAAACGATCTACTTACACGAAACGCCCTGTGCCTGTCTGTATTTTCGTCTGTAATATTTGTCAAGCGAGATAACTATTAGTAGCCAACTGGAGAGCAGTCTCTCTTACTTCTTACTCTGATTCATTATGAACAAAGAAGATGCTGAGCAACATAAGGTTTTTAATATTTTTCAAGTACAATCAAATCACAAAATAATTCAAATACAGTTGTCATTTCTTAACGGCACGATGACAAGTGGTGACTTTTAGTGAAAGCTTCACTATGTTATTATTAGTAGCACTAACATCATTGCAGTTTGATATCAGTTGCCTGGTGGTTATCGCTGAAGGTCGAGTGACAGTAAGTCGCCTCAGGTCTCCAGCCTTCCACTTATATCGACAACACTTATCACACAGCGCTGTCATTTATACCATCTCCACCATGCTCTTTTCTTGGCTGTTAAGCCAGTGGTAACAACTGGGCTTGGCAGATTTCATATTTCCAGCACTCTCCCCGGTATTTGTGCAGTCTCCAGTTGTGTTGTTGTCTGTACGGTCTCAATCCTTCCTCATGTCACCATTTCCTCCAATCTTGTTCTTTTGTTGTCTTTGCTACGGTTTCGAGTACACCTAATATTACTGACACGTCCAAGGCTTTCATGTTCCATACTTTCTTCAGCTCCCTTGCAAGGTCCTGGCATTTCCCTAACTTTTTCTCTCTCATTTGTATTCACACTGTGATTTGCTGGTACGGCCGTGTCTATAATTTGGCATCCTCCTTCTCCTCGTCGTCCTCCTCATCATCATCATCATTGTCGCCATTATTATTATTATTATTATTATTATTATTATTATTATTATTATTATTATTTGGAATCTCACACCAATTGCCAGGAGGTAACCGCTGGAGTTTGAGTGACAGCAAGTCTCCTCAAGTCTCAAGCCCCCCTTTCCTGGTACTCATAGGTCGCAGTAATTCTGCGATTTACAGTTTCACTCCAGTTGCCCAGTGGTTATCGCTGAAGGCTGAGTGACAATAAGTCTCCTCAGGTCTTCAGCTAACGTCTCCTCTCTCTTTCACATATCATGGCAGAGCTACAATTCGGTGCGCTGAAGGCTGAGTGACAACAAGTCTCCTCAGGGCTTCAGCTAACGTCTCTCTCTTTCGCCTATCATGTGAGTGCTACAATTTGAGTTTCCGCTTTCATTTCCCTTCCTCCGTTGGGTCACTATTGACAGTTAGTGTTGCAGTCCTTATATTTCTAGCACTTTCCTCAGTATCCGTGCAGTTCCCAGTAGTGCCGTGGTCTGTACAGTCTCAATCCTTCCCCTAATCCCGATCTCCTCTAGTCTCACCCTCAGCGTTTTGGGGACAGTTCCTAGTGCACCCACTATGAAAGGTACTACCCTGGTTTTCATGTTCCACATCTTCCTCAATTCTCTTGCTAGGTCCTGGTATTTTTCCCGTTTTTCACTCTCCTTCCTCTTTACTCTATGGTCTGCAGGTACAGCAACGTCTATTATTTGGCAGGTCTTCCTTTTCCTGTCTACAATTACCAAGTCCAGTCTTCTTGACTGGATGAGGTGGTCAGTTTGGATGTCAAAGTCCCAGAGTAGTTTGTGATTGTCATTCTCCAAGACTGCCTCTGGTTTTTGCTGATATCACTTTTCGGCATGGTTGAATCCCATTTGTTTGCTTAGTTCCCAGTGTATCATCGTTGCTACTCTATCGTGTCTATGCTTATACTCCTTCTGGGCTAGTTGACTACATTCACTAGTTATGTGGTTTACTGTCTCATCTTTTTCACCGCACATGCGGCATTTGCTGTTTGTCTGTGTTCTGTCGATTTTTGTTTTCACGTAGTTTGTCCTTATGCTTTTGTTTTGGGCTGCCATAATGAGCGAATCCGTTTCTCTCTTCAGGTTTCCTTTTCGTAACCACGTCCATGATTTCTCGTCTGCTACATCTTGTATCTGCCTTTTAAACTCTCCATACAATTTTTTCTTTCCTCGTTTACTGTGCTGTTTCATTGTTTTTTACTTTGTTGTTTGTTGCGCTATCTCTCGCATTATTTATGATTTCTTCACTATTCATTTCCACATACCTTTTTTGGACTGCTTTAGCTCTCTGGACACAGTCTTCTATGCTAATGAGCCCCCCTGCCACCCTTTTTTCTCTTAACGTATAGTCTATCCATGTCATCTCTAGGGTGTAATGCTTTATGCATTGTCATAAGTTTCCTTGTTCGCCAATCCATTGATTGGAGCTCTTCCTTTGTCCATCCTAGGAATGGTCCTGTATATCTAACTACTGACACAGCCCAGGTGTTCATTCCTTTTATTAGATTCCTGCTGTTTAATTTGGTCTCTAATATTTTCCTTATCCTTCTAAGGTATTCTCTCTTTATTTTCTCCTTTATCTCTTCCCGTTTTATCGTGTCACATTCAAGGACGCCTAGGTATTTGTATCGGTCTTGTGCAGTCAATGCTCTAACTTTGCTGTTGTCCGGGAGTTCGATTCCTTCAGTCACTGTAAGCCTTCCTTTGTGCATCACCATGATTGTTCATTTTTCTATTCCAAATTCTATTCCGATGTCCTCGCTGTATTCTTTTACTTCGTTGAACAGAGTATTATTACTATAATTGTTATCATTGTTGTCATTGTTGTTGTTGTTGGTGGTGGTGGTGGTGATGGTGGTGGTGGTGTCACTGCTGCTACTGCTGTTGCTGTTTTTGGCTCTCACACCCCATATTGTTTCCTGACCAGGTCCTGGTGTTCCCCCTTGTTTTCACTCTCTATCGTATGTACTTTATTTTTCATCATCATCATCATTATCATCATCGTCGTCGTCGTCGTCGTTGTTGTTGTTCTTAACATTATTATTATTATTATTATTATTATTATTATTATTATTATTATTATTATTATTATTATTATTATCATTATTATCATCATTATCATTATTATTATAACAGAGGTTTTCCTTTTAACTTCAGTCTAAGACAACAACTTGGAAGAGGAAGAGAATAGTGTTAATTGAACGTGCTTCGTGACGAAAAGGCACATCGTGAGAAGACAAAGAAAGAAAATTGATTCTTTTTTAAACAGTAAAAAGAAAAATGAAAAAGAGAGGGAAGGGTATCTTAAGTGGATGAAGGAATGGCAACTGGGTGACATTTGTCACTGTTATTAAAAGGTTTTTCTCAAAATCTGGGGCCCCAGTTGAATAAGTGACAGAAAGGATGCATTTGGTTCCAGGCAAAAATTCTCTTCTACTTCGTTTCGTTCCTTGTACGATCTATTCTTCCACAATTAATCTGCTTTAATTTCATAATCATGTGTAAATTGCTTTGTTGGTGGCGCTTTTGTAAAAAAAAAAAGGCAGTTTCGTTTTAAAGTACATGAAACGACCTTCTTTCTCGTCTACAGTCGTTTTGAATATCTTGAAAACGGGGTTGCATCGCCTTGATGCAATCTTGCAACCAATCAGAGGACACATTGATACGCATGCGTGAGCTGGGGATACCAGTGCATGAGATTGTGTAACGTATGACCGTAGAATATACAGTGATCGTGACTGTCCATTTTCACACCATGCGCAGGTTTTTTTCTTCTTTCTTTTTTTAAATACATTCATCAATTAACGGTTCGTTTTGGACTCACAGCGACTTATTGCTTTTCACTTAGAGATTTCTGACCCTGGATAAGATTAAGGAGAATTCAACGAAGCAGCTGATGGCGATTAGGAAGCATTACTTTGTAGATTATTTTTGGAAGGAAGGGCTGGGAAAATTGTGAGAGGCTTCAGAGGGAGAACTTTGAAGAAAATGACGCTATTGCCTTTTGTGGGCTTTTTTTTCCCTTGATATGAAATGGCTAGACACTTTCTGGACAGGCCTCGTAGCATGTAAGTAATAATCTAAATAATTCATATAAAACATAAATAACTTTTGTAACTATAAACAAAAACATACTGGGTAAGAAAGAGAAAGATAATCTGTAGTTACTATTTTCGTTATACCAAACCATTTTTCAAAGTAACACTAGATCTCCTAATGACGACAGAATCAAATCAATCCAACCATGAACAGCTATTCATGTCTTTTTTTCTCCCTTAAAAAGATGTCCAGTTAGCATGTTGCAATTGTTAATAAACTTTGTCTTAGTTATTTTTGTAGCAGTGTCTGTCCCGAACTGTCGACCAATCCCTTCTTCCGGAGCCGTTTACGCAGAAGATTATTATCAGTATGTCTACTAAATGCTATTATGTCGTTGGGAAACAAAGCCTAATTTATGGCAGTCATCAGCTGAGATCGTAGGTAGGATCAGAGGAGAAAAAAAAGGAAGAGAATGATCCAACGGAAACAGGTGGAGAAAAGAGGGGGACTTTTTTTTTTTTTTTTTTGCTCAGTTTGGCATATGTTATTCAATAAGCTATCGATAAAGCTTGCTAGTAAAGGAAATGATTGGAGCTGTCACGGAAGAGAATATATATATATATATATATATATATATATATATATATATATATATATATATATATATATATATATACACACTTGCTTAACCTCTCTGTCACAGAGTATATCACTGAAAATTACGTTTCATCCGAAAACAACAGATTCAGGCTGGATCACTATTGGCTATGAATACCAAAATATTATTTGAGTTCTAAAGCACAAAAATGCATTTCAAGAACTTAACAAAAAATAACGTTTCGAATTTTAAAGTACAGATGCTAAAAACGGCTATCTTTATCGGTTCGTAAGTCTTTTGTCGACATATCTAAAACTATGCAAGTTAAAATTATCACCTTTTTTTACGTTTGATGCATTCGTTCCAATAAATATTGGAAATTGTTTGTGATGTATATATATATATATCAATAAACACTACAGAATCTAGTTTTGTAACGCTAAATTGGTTACCCTAAATTAATGTTCATTTCTAGGTATGTAGACCACCCACAACTCCAACATTTTGCATGCATGGCTGAAGCACATCGAAATACAATGGCATTATAAGAAAAAAGATTTGCCCACTTAAAGAGGATTTTAAACTCCTTTCAAAGTTTTCGTACACCAAGTTGGGGATCAGTAAAGTGGGGGATCACTTTTTTATTGCTATGAAGTAATAAACTGATCCCTCCAGAATGAATATTTCATTAGAAGTTGTCCATGGACTTGAAGATGGGGTCGGTTTTCTATCTTTATTGAATTATAAATTGGCCCAACATGATTGATACGTCCATATCTTTTGCATAAGCTTACAAGTATTGGTATCAAAAGAAGAATCTTTTGCGTACTTGGAATTAAACCCACTCTATGTTTTTATTCCCTACCAGGTCTTATTCACAACACAACAGTGCATATCGACCAAACACTTCGAAATATAGAGTCCAAAGTGTGGACACAAAGTTATTTGTATGAATTCAATCGTTAGCACCGATATTATCTTTTTTAGGGAAATACATACAGATACATTCAAATAGTTTTAAGTACTTAAAGCAGGTTTCAGATATTTTTTTCTATAGTTTCTGTATTTAAACTGGAGGATCAATATTGAGGGTTAGTTTTCTATCGTTATCAAGTAATAAAATGAACCTTGAAACCAAAGAATAGAAGGGTGGCTATGCGTCTCTCGGACTAAATAGACATCTCGAGCTATCCGGAAGTGAACTGTTCATATAAAAAATTTCTGTAAGTCTAAATGGCGTTAAACTATTACCAGTAATTTATATACGAACATTCCAAAATCATCATCATCATCATCATCATCATCATCATCATCATCATCATCATAACGTCCATCGTTGAACATACACCTTCCCCAGGATCCGCCACAATTCTCTACCATGGGCGTCAGTTTCTCATGTGATTCTCGGGGATCCATGTTGTGAGTCATGATGTCCATCAGCTGTCTTTCATTCTTGCAACATGGCCTGCCCATTGCAATTTAAGTTTTTTTTTAAAGTTTCTGTGATGTCTCGGACTCCTGTTTTCTTCCATATGCACTGTGCTGTCTTGTGATCTCTCCATCACTCAAATAGTGATGATTATATGTTTAGCTGAGTCATCGGAGGTTGATCTGGTGAGAGGTAAGGGAGACCGGTGTTGAGAACGTAGAAAAAGAGGATGTGTGTTCTCTCTTACAAAAAATGGTGAAGGCTATTTCGCTTGTTATCTTTTCTTTTTTTTTCTCTCCTTTTTTTTCTTTTCAAATGGTGTGAAGCAGATTTTCGAAAAGCGGGGTATACCTGTATTTGACATAAATCTGCGGGGTCTTATGATTTGTGCGTGTTTTATGGTCGTAGATTGCACTATGCTATTTGTAAATCTAATTGAGAAGATTAATATCTTTTCGGTTATTGGCGCAAATTTATTTCTCAGATTTTCCTAAAGATATAGCTCGCAGGACAATAAATCATAAAAGGCGGACTGGTATTCCACTGATATCGGACTAAATTGTATTACTATTACTACTTTTACTCGCTCAGTTTTCACACCAGCTTTGACAGATGGCTTTCAACGGAGATCAAGTGACAGAGAGTCTCGTCAATATTCCAGGACACCTCGGGACTCTAGCTGACTTCTATGGTGATTTTTCTTGGTTATTGTAAGCCTTATGCCAGATCTAGTGACAGTAAATTTTTTCCAGAACCCTTGTCAGAGATCTAGCTGATTCTAGTAATACCCTCGTCCGTTCCGAATCTGTTTTTGCTCATTATATTTTTTCTAACAAAAACGAATAATAACAGGTTTGGTTAGTCACTCAATAGAAACCTCGATGTGCTAGACTTCTTTCGGGAGAAATTTGACGGAAATTTTTTAAAAACTGAAAAAGTACTTTTCTTGTCTCTTGTTGAGATTCTATCTCAAAATAAGGTGCTGATGTACCATAAACTTACATCTTAAATTGAACGCCTTCATTGCAAAACATTTGGGGGAGTGAAAATAACAAACCACATTTTTTTAGACATGATAAGGTATAAATTTTAAAATTTTCAGCTTTGTCGCTGAATTGATACGATCTGTACGTGTGACAGGTACTTAGATAGATAGCCAGCAAGACTCACTTGAAAACTGAAGAAATCTATGTTGACTTTTTGAATGACAGTTTTAGTTGACGTTTTCGAATAGATTTCAATCCATTTTAGATAGTGTGTTTGTGACTTATTGACTTTGGTAAAATTAACTGTCGGATAACATCATTTGTGATTATTCTAAATGCTTTCCTCTGTTGTTGTACACTTTTTGACTCTCAAACTTAGAACCATACAGAGTACACCGGAGAGAATCAAGGTGAACCTCACGTGGAGTGATCACAGGTCAACACAGTATACCAGAGAAAAGTCTACGAAATCGCAGCTACCGAGAAAATAAGATGACGTGCAAAACTAGACTGATTCAGAAAACACTGGTTCACAACGCCCATGATAAAGAGGTCTTTCGAATCTTGGGGGAGGCTTATGTCTAACAATAGATGCCCAAAGACCGCTGATGATGACGACGTTTTTTTATTTCTTACACCGGTCGTATCCGCTTGTTTTCGCTGGAGTAACGTCAATGCTCCAAAACTCTCTTCTACCGGGTTGTTAAAATACTGTCATTTGGATTTTCCTTCTTACGCATATTTCTGACTAACAATTTTAGTCCTTTAGGCTCCTCAGGTTCGTTCTAAGCATGCCGATAATGATGGGCACGCACACCTGTCACTTTTATCTTACCCAAGTTTGTAAAAGTCGCTGGTAATGTCCAGATATTTTTATAACATCCCATTTTCTTCCAATTTTAATCTGTGCCTCGCTGGAAACCGTACAAATGTGGCCCCAGAACGATTCTATTAGAACAGGCTATATTATGGCTGTGATAGACAGAATGCAGGATAATATTAAATTTTGAATATGTTGAGGTAGAAATGGAACTTGCCAATTCCACTTGTGGCGTATCGTAGAACAGAGGACTCCAACTCGTGGGCGAATGCCACAGCGCAGATCCTTGCCAGCCACGATTGGGTACCGGTTTATTATATGTATTCGCCAGCACGTATAGGTACGATGCTAGGAAGAAATGAAGGGTATGGGTTTTGAGAATTAGGTATACTGCAGGACACGGTTTGAGGAACTAGGTATACGGTAATTTCTCTATTTGTAGACGTTGAACATACGAAAACCTTGAAAATTGAGAGTGTAGTTACACACCTTACGCTTGAGTACCCTCCATCTCCATCACTGTTTGGAGGAGATAAATCTTCAATGTACAGTCACCTCCCCTGTATTTGCCACAAAATCTAAGCCAGTCTTCCTCAGCGTGGCTAAGCTTTCTGCCAATTTCAGTTTGTATTCATTGATAACTCTTCGGTGATATTGCGTGGCATGGGAATATATAGCTTCGATGTCGGCGAGGTGACTGCGTATGCTCTTGTCTCCTCATCTAAATTTAACCAAGTCATCCACAACACGTGGCTGCTACCAAATCCCTTTAGATTTCATAGATAACTTTTGGAGATCTTATAATGTGAACGTTGAGTTGCAATCCTCTGAAAGTAACCGTGCATGAGAGGAAGAGTAGAAGACAAAGAGACAATGACAGAGTAAGTAAACAAAAAGTAGTAACCTGAATATAAATTCAAATAATCGAATGGAGCAAATAAGCTCAAGTGGGTAAACATTGTCATGACTAAGTAAGGAAATATGATCCAGATGATCTAAGAATTACGAAAAAAAAAGACATTTGCTCAGTTCAGGAGTTGTTCTTTAAAGAATAAAAAGTAAGATCCTGTGAAACTTCGAATTTCAAACGACATGCTCAACCTAAGCCAGAGTGTCAGTGGTAGCTACTATAAACAAATAGATAATGTGTCAAACAGTTGACATTGCTCTTCCAGAAAGCCAAATAGTTATAAACCAGAAAGTGAAAAAATTTGGGAAACAATTAATACACTCCTAGAGAACTGAGTTAAATCATAAAAGTTTCCAATTGTATCTATCATTATTAGTCCTTTTGAAATATTTCAAAGAGAAATCAGTCATAAAGAGAAAAAAGCATAAAATTTTCCTAAATTTTTAATCCAACAGAATTACTCAAATCAGGCTAGAAGAATTTAATCAAATATATATCTTCTCACATGATATGCCACTTCTATATTTTAGTTTGTAACATTTGTCAGGGAAAATAACTAATCAATACAAAATATTCAGTAGCTTCCCTTAATTATCTATTTATTTTTCTTCTTTTGTGAAATGCGTAAAAAATATGGATTCATTGTGGTTGAACATAAACAAGAAAATTAGCGCAACATAAAGTTTTGATAGTTTTCAAGTACAATGCAATTGCAAAAATTATTTATGTAATGCCGTCATTTTTTGACAGCATGGTTAATGTAGCATACATACATACACATATATATATATATATATATATATATATATATATATATATATATATATATATATATATATATATATATATATATGCATATAATTGTATGTGCGTAAGTATGAGCAAATCGTAGAGTATAAGGCAACTAGATTTGTCTATCTATAGACGTTAGTGTGTGAAGAGGCGTGAAATTTACTCCTATCCAAAAGAAGAGGGGAAATACAGACAGAAACACTCATACCTTCATGCGCGGGCATGTGCACACGAATTAGTTGATTGCGTGATTAACTCTATTTGTGATTTTGCCAGGGGACTAGAAGGCGACTGCGCGTGCGCGCGCATATGCGCGTTTTGCGTGCCATTACAAGGACGAACTTCTAAAATAATGGTTTCACAAGACATTTGATCACGCATCGCGTGGGTGCCGACGTCATATGTTATTGAGCTTGGCTTCCATGGCAAGGTTTTATAAACAGAAAGAATGAAACAAAAAGCTTTCAGTTAGTCAATCGTTCGTTCGTTTATTTTGACTTTATTTTTCATATCTTTCATTCAGTTTCTTTGTTTCCTCTTATTTCATTTTTTATCAGCTCGAATGTATCGTTCTCGAATTGTTACTTTTTTGTTGATTTTGATACTTTCTTTCTTTTTTTTTAAATTTATAACTTTTTCGTTATTCCATTTTTGTTCAATTTTTCTTTCTTTTTCTCTTCCTTTCGCTCCGTTTTTGTCTCATTCCTTTTGTTTTTTTTCTCACTTTCTGTCTTTCGATCTCCCCTCCTTCTGTTCAATTCTCCTTTTTCCCTTTCTTTCCTTCAGTTTCTTCTGCTTTTTTTCTTTTTTTTTTCTTTCTTTGTTTCATATAATTTTTTCTTACTTTCTTTCGTTCCCTTTCTCCTCTCCCCCCTCTCTCTCTCTCTCTTTCACTAATTAGACGTTAGCTTGATTCTGATCCAAAATTTTCACTACACGATGTTTAATATATGAGCTCAGTATACACGACTGAATTAAGCGCATTGACAACGACGGAAAATATGTTGATAAATAAATATTTGTGTAAAATAATGCTCATTTCATTAATACAGTATTAAACCATTGATTCGATTGTGATTTTGAATTAAACAATCAATATTTTTCGAATGAATTCCCCCTTTTTCACAATGAATTTCATATTTTCCTTAACAAGAACTGAAAGTTGTTCATTTGAAAACAAATTCAATTATATCACCTAAAATACATGTCCTCTCATACTTTCAAGGGCGTTGCGCATTTCCCGACATCGCTTCGACTCAATTTGTAAACCCAGGTAAATTCCAAGTTTTCAAATCGATTTACAAAGATTTTTTTTTTTTTTTGTGTGTAGCAAGAATTCAAATTCGCCATTATGTATAACTGAACTGAGCTCCGTTCCATTCAGTGCTCATTCGCTAAAACACTCCTTTTAAAATATTTTTCGAAATACTTTCAGTAGTTTAAAATTTACGAAATAAATAATCAATAATAAAAAAAAAAATAGCATTTTGGACAGTCGCTTGCATAATTGTATATTGCACAGTAGCTATGTGCATGATATTGCAGATAGTCATACACTCTACTAATACATTGGCCTCTAATGATATTTCATCAGCTCCGGAAAGCCGCTCTTAAATGAGATAGTCTGCTCTGATCAATTCCCTCTCGCCGAGGCCGTACAACGACATCTTATATTTAAAAATGATTGCTTATATAATCACTTTTTTCTCTTATAATGACCAATGCAAAAACAATCGTAGCCATCAAAGATGGCAAAAGGATGTATCCTTTTTTATATTCGTGCGTGTATCTGTATGTTTGTTTGTATGTTTGTGTGTTTGTGCGTTTGTTTGTTCTATAGCATATCGTTTAGTCTACAGACTTGTAGAAAAAGTCAAAATTTTTTTCAACTAGCTTTTTTTTTTTCATTTCTCTGGGGCCTTATTCTGACAGGCTTATTTCTGATGTTTCTTAATGGAAAATGCCTATGATGTCGTAAATAAAAAATAACATTTCTTCCCGATTTTGATTTTTAAGAAATATTTTTAGTTTTAACGTTACAGTTGTTCAGTTAATGACTGTGATGGTGGGTTTTTGTTTAGAGTCGCATTTTCTAAGGAACGTTTCTACAGAACTTACTGAATTATTCATCATCATCATTATCATCATTATCAGCCTTTTACCGCCGTCATAGTGTCCTTGTGCGAGGAAAAACAATGTTTTATAGATATCTGGAGAGATTACCGTACAATAATTGTTAGTAAACCGTTTTTACAGACTTTTGTAAATGAGTCTTGTCTGCAGTGGATACTATATTTTCAGACCTCATGTTAGTTAGTATATTGAATAGGTTTTTAATTGTTCACCAATTCTCACTTATCTGCGAGATTTTGCAAAGCTTTGTAATTATACTTATCATCATCATTCTTTTATCTTTCATTGTTGGATATAGACCTATCCCAAGATTCAGCAGACCCTCATATCATTGGCGTTGCAGAGCCATACTTTACTGTGCATATATTCTTTGTACAGGAAGGAGTCAATTTTGTCATTTGAAATACTAGCAAAGGACATTATACCTGACCTGAAATATCTACTTTCGTTTATTCCTTTCCAATTTTCGGCAGGAATTCATAAAATCTGTCTTGCATAAAATAATGATTCACAAAGTGGTTGCTACTACCCCCTTGGGGCCTTTTTTTTTAAAGATGCTAAGCAAGGGGGGATAGGAAAGGGGTGTTGGGAGACCAGTGGTAGTGAGGGAGGCTAAGAGCAAAGAATACCAATTCATATCTCCTATCTCCTGTATTTTTTGGTATTTTGTACAACTATATTATTGGATTTTGAAAGAAAAAAATTATGAAAATTTTCAATAAATCATTTTTATCGATTTTACAGGAGGGTGCACTAATGAAATACGGTTTCTAAAAGAGGGAAACACTACCATAAATGTTTGAAATAACACTAATGAGAATGACTAAATTGATTTTGAATTGAAGACAGGAATAAAGGAACTTTATATCTATCATGTTTATAGCCAGATATTTTTCATTGGTAAAAATGAAGACTCACGCATACACTTTCACACACACAAGCACACACACACACACACACACACACATATATATGTGTGTGTGTGTGCGTCTGTGTATTATATACACACACAATCACCTCCCACATAGCCACACACACACACACACACACACACACCACACACACACATATATATGCGTATTCTTTCCTGGTGAAAAAACAATTATTCTATATGAATGGATAAAATGTATGAAAATCATAATTTCTATCATAAACCTTCCGAAAACCTATTAACAACATCATTGAAGTAGCCATGCGTAAGTACATAGGGGCACACATCATGGCATTTATATAGCATTTATACATATACTGTATCTAAACCTGGATATATACACACACACACACACACACACACACACACACACATATATATATATATATATATATATATATATATATATATATATATATATATATATGCATAAAAGCTAATCTTGCTGAATGTGCTATATGCAAAATAAGTCTAAGCTTATTAGCCATCTATTTCAGTTTCCTTTTCTTTAGATATAACATAGAAAATCAAAAGAATTAATTTGAATCTAGTATCAGTGTGAACACTTTATATATCATCATCATGACTTTTTTTTTACTATCCATCGTTGGGAATAGACCTTTAACAAGAATAGTCAAATCTGTTGATTACGGGCGTTGTAGCGCTAATACCACGAATCACGTCACACCATCTTATTTTTTGCTGGCCACAATTTCATGTGATGTCTGTCTGTTGTGTGCTTATTAAAATTTGAATGGACATTACGATACTTATAAACATCTATTTTTTTCTGTAAGATCTCGTTAAGTTTCCATGTGATGTAAACACTTTAAATATCATCATCATTATCGCTATCGTTTCACTCCTCCTGTGCGCATTGCATGCTTCTCAATTTGAGACCCAATGTTTTGCTTAGATCCAAAGTTTCAGATCCATAGGTGACTATCCGAGGGATGCATTGGGGTTGCAGACCATTCTTTTCAAAACTAATGAGATTTTCTTGTCCACGAATGTTGAGCTTTCAAGAAGCCTGATAATGTTGGACTATTTGAATGAAGAAAGCTATATTCTAGGTCTGCACATGAAATTCAATAAGACTAATATGTTGAGGAAAAAGACATGACGATCAAAATCAAAAACTCAGAACTCAAAAAGGGTAGATCATTACATCTACCTGGGAAAACGTATCTTCGTGAAATCCTCAAAGAAGTAGTTTGTTTGAAGTTTTCCACAAAGAAATCTCCCTCTGAAGATGCCATATCAGGCGAAACCGGTCAGGAAATAAAATGAAATAAAATCATTTTTTTACACTCACTCCTATCCGTGCGTCTTCAATATATATATATATATATATATATATATATATATATATATATATATATATATATATATATATATATACATATATATATATGGAAGTATCTGTGTATATTTGTGCGCATCTGTGCGTGTGAGTGTGTGTGTGTGTGTGAGTGTGTGTGGGTTCAAACCGTTGTCTGACTTCGTGGAACTGGCACTAACAACAAAATTGTAAATTTCTCTCTGTTTTTCTCTTTTTCCCTCTCTCCCTCTCTCTCTCTATGTATCAATATATATATGCTTGCATATGTGTGTGTGTGTGGTTGGGTGTGCTGTTTCATATGTGTACGCATTAGCAGTAAATTCACTGATAACATTCATATTCTCAAAAATCACATCAGTACAACACAAACACACACACACACTCTTATATATATATATATATATATATATATATATATATATATATATATATATATATATATATATATATATAAAAGATAATTATGCATTAAATATGTGATGTATTTCATTTTTTTCAATTTATAGTTGTGATTGTATCATAAGTAGAATCGAGACAGCCACCTTAATCTACTTATAAATAATTAATTTCTTATCTAAATAGACCGCTTCTTCTCTAATACGTCGTCGATATAATTTTTAATGTTTTTCCAGTTACTTTTTTATGTTTTTTTTCCAAAGTCTCTCTTTCCACAGTATCGATGGAAGAAATTCGTATAGTATTGATTATGTAAATCTTCTAATCTGCAACTCATCAACCTCCAAAAAAGGATTAAGTGTGTTTGGTTGTTGAATGAAATGTCTTTACTCAAAAGAAAGGATATCAAATACGATGGAAATGAAAATAAAATAAAAAAATTACAAAGAGATGACCAATTCTAAACCAGTAGACTACATCAAGTCGTCCATTCATAAATTTATTGTCGTTAGCAGCGGGGCTAGTCGGAGTGGACAAGGTGGAGGGCTTCGGCTTGTATCATCGACTGTGATTTACGGATTGCTCTTGCCCTGTAATGGTTTCAAATCTATGAAAACCCTATGGCCCCTCCAATAAAGGAAAATTTCTGCAGGCCAATAATTTCAGCATTTACTTATTAAACAGTAAACAATCAGCAACAACAGATTTAAAAAAAGACAGTTTTTGACCTTTAAAATCATTTTTTTAATGGACTTCATTCAATTAATTGTTAATACATTCTAGAGGTCTGTGAACAATGATTATGTTCTTTCGTGAGATGTTGTTCCACTGTCGTATAGTTTACAATGTAAGGTTTAGAGGAAGCATTGCAGAGCCTCAATCATTATTCGTTGCAGCCCAAGGGATCAAGGGACCCAAGATTTTGAAACCATTGCCTAACAGATTTAACGGAAACCTCTCTGTATGGCCGTCCGTTGCTCACAGCACCTGTTACACCTAGTCGGTCGCTAATCTATGTTCTGAAAAAGATCGACATTCCTGAATTCGATGATCTCACGAGAATCGGTGTATTCAACGGGATTTGGACGTAGTTGCCGTGAATGAGAAGATCTGTCAGGTAGTTATATACTTTTCAATAGGACTACAGCGTGAAACAAAAACAGAGTAGAAATCTTGGAAATATATCTGGGCCTTGCAAAGCAGAAATAATTTGGCAAAAATATCTGGGCCTTGGTATGTATAGAGATTAGTATTGTCGTTAGCAGCGGGGCCAGTCGGAGTGGACAAGGTGGAGGGCTTCGGCTTGTATCATCGACTGTGATTTACGGATTGTTCTCGCCCTGTAATGGTTTCAAATCTATGAAAACCCTATGGCCCCTCCTATAAAGGAAAATTTCTGCAGGCCAATAATTTCAGCATTTACTTTTCAAGCAAGGGATATGGAGGGAGTTGTTGTGTTGATGATTGCTCAAGACATTTGCAAAGGGAATAGCATAACCATGGAAGGATTTAGAACTATGGAGACAATAGCTTAACTGAAATCAACGAGAATACCTAGAAAAGTGCTGGGTTGAAACTTACTGTCACTCGATCTCCAATGAAATCAACGAATTTAAATATCACTGATAAGAAAATTGTTAGGGTGCAGATAAGAAGGATGCAAAAAGGCAGGTAATCCATTATATTATTTACTTGTATTATACTCCTCGTGGAGGAGTAAAGTTCAAATATCTTAATTCTTTTTTTTATACTCAACAGTGAATGAAAACTGCTCGTAACAACACGATAAGAGGATGACAAGAGAAAAAATGGTGAAAGCAACGAGAAAAGAAAAACGGAAAAGAAATTCTTTGGTGGAGGATCCTGAAATGTTGATAGATACTATCACAATCGAACAAGCATTGGTAGGGTTGAGCAAAAGACATTTAAGAAGAGAATCGGAATCCATCATCGTTGAAGTATAGAATAAAATTGATAGATATAAGGGAGTAGAGGGGAGGAGAGGAAGAGATAGGTCCTATCATATTGCTGCTACGTAAGTGAGGGTTATCTAAAAAGTATCAGCATGTATTGGGTCTAGATTGGCATACGTATATAATGACAGGCAGATCGCCAGTTTGCTAGATGGATAGGTAGGTAGTTAGGCAGACTGGTAGATATAGATAATGGAAAGTTATTTACAGGATGAGATGGATGGATAGAAAGAGCGATAGACAGATGCCAAAATTACGTGGTAATCATGAAGTTGTAATCGGCAACGAAGAAATAAAACAAGAAAAACTGGAATCGTTTTTTTTTGTTTTTGTTTTTTGTTTTTGTTTTTCTAAATAAAAGGGCGTTTCCCAAGTCGGTCATGACATGCAATTTCCGTGTCAGCGAAATCTTGTCAGCCAAACATTTTGTTGAAGATCCATTGAATACGTAACATCGTCTACTACATACAGTGTTGTCCAGAAGTTATATCAGGCCGAGGAAATTTGACGCTCGTGCTTTTTAAACATATAACACTCATCAACTTTTTTTTTCCCATTTTTTGTTCCTAGAAAATTAGTGTTATTTTCCGATTGATTATGTCTGGGATATATAGAAAATGTCAATTATTCCTTTCGAATGTTTTTTTGGAACCAGCACAATGATAATTTAAACTGTACTTATTCTCAATCGGATCACAGGCAAATTTCTAATCACATAAAGTAAGAAAACATTAAATATGAATAATACTATATAGGCAACAAAAGCCAAGTTTTTTGAGGGGAAATGATATCCATTTTGTATCCGGGTTAGACATAAGTGATCAGGAAATAACACTCACTGCTCGAAAATCGCGTAGCACGGTGTAATTAAAGACTGTGTTTGTATGTCAGACAATTCAAGATAGAGCTCCATATTTTGATCGTTGAATGTGTCGTGACACAATGAAACATGCCGTGTTGAGCAGACATCATTTTACGCCAACCTTTTCAAACGGAACGCATACTCATTTTCCGACGCTACAACTAAATGAATCACTGCTTGGCAGGTGCTAGCCGTATTACTAGACAGTATCTTGTTTCTTTGCTTCATGGCACGTACAAAAATTAAAACACTGTGCTACAACATTAGTTTTATACTCTGAACACAAATACACCACATGCTCACGATATATATATATATATATATATATATATATATATATATATATATATATATATATATATATATATATATATATATTATTTTATGCATGTGTTCGATCTCAGCACCAATTTTCCTTGTCTGTACATCTCTTTTGACGATCACTCTGTGTACAAATTATCTGCCATTACTAGCAACAAGATACAAACTTGCAAAGGCTCCACGAATTGTATCAGTTGATCTCATAAGTAGAGTTCGAGATCTGATAAGCATTAGATTGAGAGATACTTTCGTCCGTCTAAAATACCACATCATCATTATCATCATCATCCTTTTAGCATCAGTTGTTGAACATAAACCTTCCCCAAGATTCGGTGAATCTCTCTATGATGGTGACACGGAGCCTGCACTTTCTGAATTTATCTGGTCTGTCACGCCAGCTCAGGTTTTGCTGGCTATATTTTTTGCATACGGTCTTTAAGAATCCATATTGTGAGTGGAGTAGTTGTCCTACATGATTGCAACATAACCAGCCCATTGCCATTTGTTTTATCTATGATATCTCCGTTTTTCTCTGATATAGCTGTACTGACTTGGGATCTCTCCACGTAATGCTGAGCATGATTCCCTCTTGTATACTTTTTATTGTTCTTAGTTTGTGGGTCAATCTTTTGGTTAGGTTCTATGTTCAAGCTCCATAGATGACTGCCAGAGGATGCATTGGTTGAGTACCCTTCTTTTTAAGACTAATGGGATTTTCTTGTTTTGTGGGTTGAGCTGGCTCTAGCAAAATCTTTGCTGTATTTGTTCCTCCTCTGAGGTTTGAGATTTGTTATTATATGTAGATGTTGTTGTCCACTTTCTTCAGCTCTGCGTTTTCTATTCTATTGTTGCTTCTCTCTCCTGTACATGTAAGTTGTACATGACATTTGTTTTACGGAAGTTCATATAAAGGCCAACTTTCTCGCTTACTCCGTACAGTTCGTCTATCACTATAAGATCATCGGGATCAACCTATCAGTTATATCCAAAATCTGATACCGATAGATTTATTGATATCTTCACCCTTATAAATGACAAATGACTCCAGTACATGATAAAACAATGCATGTTAATGTGTGATCGTTCAATCCTTAACGCGTAAGTTACTTCGTCACTGAATAATTCAACTAGATTAATTTCTAAACTGACCTTAGGGTTGATAGAGAACATAAGACATGTATTTATCTATGAATTTAGAAAAGGCAAATTGCAGCAAATATTCATGATAATAGTGCAATATATTCACATACAAATTTCAAAACTTTGTTTGAGAGGTTTAGGAAATGTAGCTTCAGTTTACGAGCAAAGCCAAGCACTGATCGTCCTGTTGAGTTTAACGATGTCTTGCTTATGTTTGGACTCCACTTGGAAATGTGCCTAGACTTCGAATATTGGTTTCCTATGACTTGACAAGAAACAGACCTGGACATGGGCATTTCTCTGTACTTTAATGGACACATCTTGCAATTTTTAGACAGATTAGGTGAACAGACTTGATCCCTATCTCAAATAAACACCTATCCAAGGAAAATTTTGATATGTCTTTTGTTTGATCACGCTAATATGACCCACAGTGTAACTTATAGTCCATTGTCATGTAACTTCAAATTTTTTGGTTCCTGGTACTAGGGGCTCTGTGTGGCTTGAATTAAATTGCCTGGCGGGGCCCATTCATTTCCAAACTTTTACAATCCTATTTTTAATGTTGAGTGTCTTGCAGAGGGGCATCGAACACCATTCTCAAAGTGTTTGGTATCGGTCAGCAATGAACCTAACCCGCGACCTACTGAATCGGAAAGGAACACTCAGAGCTACAATGATCGGTATGTAACAATTAACTCTTTGCTATTTATATCATTCATAAGTAAATCATTCATCTAATCTAATAGTTCATCTAAGCATGCAATAATACTTCAGGCGTATCAAGTTAGTCTCGCTAAACCATTCATTCGTATCATGAGTTCAAGCCTTTTAGTGTCTTTTGGCAGTGTTCCATATATATATATATATATATGTATATATATATATCATTGAGATGGATACAAGGTTTTCATGGGATAGTTCCAATGTGGGACTTACAACATGCTGGGCACGACAAGACCCAGTGGTCAAAGGGCCATTTAGTTGGCTACAGGAAAAGCGGAAGTGGCCGTGGACCATGAGAGAGAGAGAGAGAGAGAGAGAGAGAGAGAGAGAGAGAGAGAGAGAGAGGACGTGGATAGGGGTAGTGCTGTCCGGACGCGAGCCGGTGATTGTTCGACCCCGGTTGGGTCGCCTGGATGAAGATATTTGATTGTTGAAACCCCAGGAAAAGCAATAGTGATGTATTCAAGTGCATCAAAAGATGATGAGGTATGTGAGAAATATGTTGGATAATTATGATGTACACATTGATTTTAAAGATGCCTTGATATATATATATATATGTATGTGTGCGTGTTTAGTTGTTGTCAGTTGACCTATAAAGGGAATAACGTCAAATGCACTATAATCATATCCATTCTAGTACGTTCAAATACTGACCAATGATGCATTTTCATACAAATGATCAGAACACAGGAACATATCACGACAGTATTGAGCGCGCTGAAATGGCTCATCTGTGCGCTGTTTAGGATGTTTGGTATTTTTTGGAACAGTTCTCTCTCTCTCTCTCTATATATATATATATGTATATATATATATATATATACTATTGTCTTCAGACACGAAGGCTGATATTAAAGAGTGCTCAACCCTAAATAAAGGAGCATTAATTAATGTGTCATCCACAAACAGCTGTTTCGATGTATTACATATGGCTATAGACTTTCCATTTTTCCATCCAGTACCGCGAGGCAGAATTGAAACCTTCACTTCAGACCCATTGGCCGATATCCTACCTCTGAACTACGGAACTGGACAGGCAGTTAAGCTGAATTTAAGCGTTATATCTAGATTACACAGAAATTCCTCATCTACCAGAGTGCTCAATTCCTATAGAAGAGCATTGCATAAGCTTACAGTGGATGAGTTAACTTACTTAACGAGTGCTCAACCCTGAATAAAGGAGCATTATATATGCGTGTGTGTGTGTGTGAGAGAGAGAGGGAGAGAAGGATACTATTACAGTAATTTCTTATAATAACCAGCTAATAATTAGACGATTGATATCGCATCTTTCACAGGTGGAATATTGCACCTTTTGGGGGTAATTTCCATACTTATCTATCTTGCTTTTTGAAGGTGAGTTTATTTCATTTGCTGTACAGTGATCGCAGTAGATTATTAAATATCTGCAGAAACATTGGGAACGCCAGTTAACTTGTCAGTGGAACGGACTGATCAGTCCGTTCAAATTCATCGAACTTTGGAACAGCTCAAAGTATCATAAAAAAAGAAGAAGCATTTTTAAAAATATGATGCTGATTCAGCGAAAAAATAAATGCACAAAAACCTTCGAAGCACTACCCCCTATCTCCGATTAAAGAAATGTTTTTTATTTAATTTTTTTATTAATACATTGGGACTAACTGATGAAATTAGGTTCGCAGGGCCTTTTTTGTTCTTGCCATAATTACCTGGCCCTTCCTTACTTGAGGGACTTTGTCAATGTCCACATTCTCTGGTGTTTTTCTTAAAATCCTTTATGTGCTCCGAGACCGATCTATCTTTGGTTTGTCTTCAGGCTCGTCCTTTGGTTCTTGTCTCTGGTTCGAGTTTTGACCTCGGCTTCCCTGATGTCATTACTTGATTCTCAGACCAAGGTTAGATGCCAGCAACATGCCAGGGGCCAGGCAATCCTACTCACAAGTGGTGTCAAGAGCAAGTCAGGTGCCAAGATTTTAAATGGTGATTTTCTAGGCGGGGAAAACTCTCCAACTTGGAAGATTTGCGTGAAAAAAAAACAACAAAAAACATTTTTTTTCACTCCAGTCCATGCCAACGTTATGCCTCTTTCTGTTCTACAATGAACTTGTCGAAAATCCTGGAGAAAAGATCCGTGCAGGAACTTTCAAGGCCCGCTGGATCATACCTGGAAATCGTGACGATTAATCCAAAGCGAACGATAATTCTTTGCTCTGATGATTGCAAATTGAACAGCTATAAGAGATCATGCGATTCAGCATTCAAACATTTTTTGTATCGTGTACCACTGCATACACTGATCACCGTGGTAGAGTGCTCATCCCCAGTTCGATAGGCCTGGGTCTAATCCATGGTTGAATCATAAAAAAGATATTAAATATAAAACTCGATGCCCCTGAGCACTCGACACAAAGACTATCATTTAGGAATCTAAACCCAAAGCTGAAGTGTAACGACTTTAGATACACCAGTTCTCATGAAATCAAGTTTAGTCAATACCAAGATGATTAGCTATTGGCGAATACCAGGAACTGTAAGCAGAAAAAAGCCTTAAAAGGCCTGGCAATTCGTAAGTGGGTTTGACTCACCACTGACTCTGTTGTGACACTCTCGATATGGGTTTAAACGGGTATCAAAGACACAAACACATACACACACGCACACAAATGCTGATTCAATAACATTTTAGTGTGGAAGTACACTGCATCTTTATCTAAAAAATCTTCTGAAAAATCAACAACATGAACATAGTCAACCTCAACAAAGGTTTCGTCAGTTTTTAAGTAGTTCTGTCAGTCCAGTTATCTGTGTATGTTAGGTCGCTTCAATGGAGCTGAAGGGCTATGTACAGATTGTATCAGTGGAGCCAGAGTGCTGAAAATTTAAACATTTGCTTTTTATTTCGCCAATAAGAACACTTTCTCCCTCAATAGGTTTTTCAGGAAGGGTTTCAATTTGCAATGTAAGCTTAGTCTAAATTGATCCATTCGTTTGTATGTAACAGCATTCATGCTTGATTAGGAAAGTGCAGGCTACTTTAGGGATCATCACCCGACAAAAGTCACCGTCAAAAGGCATTGGTCACGTGACAGTTTCCTTTGAGTGACCAATCAGATTTCTGATTTCATTTGCTTTATTTTCAAAAGCAATGTATTTTCAAACAGAAAACAACATTCATTGTCTTTGTATTTGCAGCATGCAGATCGACTTGGAAAGCCAGGTGAAAATAACGTCATCTCTTAGATATGTTAAAATAATAGGAAATAAAGAGAAAAGAACTCCTACGAGGTATCTAATTCAAAATTTGAGTAGTTCTACCATAGACATGCATTCGAAAAAGAAAGTGAAAGTAGGAACGTGGGCTTGATAGAAAAAAAAGATACAAACATGAATTAAGACGTAGGTATCAATGTTGCCTTTATCTATATTGTGATTTCCATACACATCTATCTGTTGAAGGGAGAAAACCACGTTCCCCTCTGAACCAATTCTAAGCAGAATATTTATTTTCATTATTTTACGTATACGAAATATATGGGTAGAAAATCTAGCGATCTTCATATCTATAAATCCATCTATCTATCTATTAAGAACCGTCACCCAAAAAGATTACTAATTCTGATTTCTTCAGTTTTTAACTTGTTCTGGCTGGCTATGTTGGTAACTGGTGAATATTCACCACCAATGGAGGTAGAAGGTGAATGTTTCAAAATTCACTACCTATCATATCTACTAAAACGTTTGTTTTTTTGTTTGGTTGGATTTTTTTTTTGTTTTGTTTTTTTTCGAGTGAATAGGTTCTGGGAATTTCGTGTGTCCACTGTCATTCACACTTCTTGTTTTTTTTTGCATTAATTCAGACTTTTTTTTAGAGATCATTGCCCAACTAAAAATGCAAAAGAAATAATTTATTCGCGGATTTCACAGTTTTCCAATTTTTAATTGATCATGCCCAACAGAGTATGCTGACAAAGTTCTTGGGTTATGTTGCTGTTTCTTTTCAGTGACTAACCGAAGATAGATCTATCTATCAAACTATCTCATACTGTTCATAAATAATCATCTTTCTACCCATCTAATTCATTCTGTTTATATCAATGTATCTATGTGTCTGTTCACATCTATCTATCTATCTATTTATTTATCTATCTATCTATCTATTTATCTATCTATCTATCTATCTATCTATCTATCTATCTATCTATCTATTCCAATTTGTCCAGAATTATTTACCTACTGACTTATCCTTCTATCAATAGAAATGTATTTATATTTCTATATGATGATTCCGATGCACATCGGTAGATTGAGTGGAAAACACGCTCCTCTCAAAATAAATCTAAAGGGATTATATTATTTCTATAACTCCAAGTATATCGCAGAAGTCTTTCCATCTATTTATCTTGTTTGGCTTTAAGTTATGAATATATATATATATATATATATATATATATATATATATATATATATATATATATATATATATATATATATATATATATATATATATACATATATATATATATACATACATATATATATATATATATATACATATATATATATATATATATATATATATATATATATATATATATATATGTATATATATATAATGCTTATGAATGTTAACTTAATTTAAATAATCTCGAAAAAATATATTTATATTGCCAATTCAATATCGGATTGTGTACATGAGAATTGAATCGATGCGAGTTATTCTCCTCCTTCATTTTTCTTGATACGATTTTGTGTTGAACAATAACATTTATACTTATCTTTTAACATGTTTTTTCTGTGTATCGTTAATTCATTGTCAATACACGTTTATTGCTTGACCGATAATCAAACAGAATATATAGGAAAGATTAGATCTTTTTTTCTAGCATTTGCGTGCAGGGAATTTTAAACAAGATGAAGTAAACATTAATAAATCTTGAAACGAGAAAAAGAATCTCAAAATGCTTTAAATAGAGTACTTTATTGGGGGGCTTGTTTTCTCATCCCCACCCTCCAACAAGACAGTTACAACGTCAAATTCTGTAAGACTGAAAGTGGGATATAAAAAAGGGGGTAAATCAAAGCATGATAAATGAAATCCATTGTTTGGATATTTTATCTCGTTTTACATCTAGATTTTGATGTTTAGAGGTTGTATGTAGTTATCAGAAATTGTTATGTAGATAAATTTTAATGAAATATCATTTCATTTAAGTTTATGATTCTCTTGTAAGTGTAAACCAGACCATAAATTAAACATTTTCTCTTGATAATCTTTTGGTGGGAAAAGATTATAATTCCACAGTTAGAATAATCCAAAAGGGAAAATAATTGCCTGTGAGTCCAGCTATGTAAGTCTTTTCAGATAAAATTTAGCATCATATCAACGATAATTATATTATATTGATGGAAATGACAATTGAAAGATGAAGTGAAAAGCCAAACAGATCAGTGTTACACTGCAAAGTTCTTTATTATCATTCTGTGGGCACAGTTCGATGCATTTCGACGGGTGCCAGCCATCTTTTTCGGAGAAAAATGTTTTTGGCTATTTTGCAGAGAATAATATGCAGTTTACATTTCGATGCTGTTCCCATTTTATATCACAATGCGATCAAACTCCTCCATCAAGTGTCAGACATCTTTATAAATATCTTCAAATAATGAATCATCATCAGTCTTTATCGTCCGTCGTTGGACCTAACCTTCCCCAAGATCCACCACATTCCCCTTTCATTGGCGTCATGGATCCAGTATTTTCAAAATTTTCGTAGTTCATCTCTCCATGTTGTATTCTGTCGGTCTCAGTTTCGTATGTGATCTCTAGGGATCCATGTTGTGAGCCATGATGTCCATCGGTTGTCCGTCATTTTCGCAACATTACCAGCCCATTGCCATTTGCGTTTTCCTAATAGGATCTGCCGGTGAGTTTCACTCAATCTGTTTCTATCTATCCCTCTATTCATATTTTTTTATGTATCCCTTTCATTTCATCGCTGCTAAATTACCCATACATATATTTTCTTTTTCACAAACTGATCCTGTTGACTAATGATGACTCTTCTACGTTTAAGGACGTGCTAAACCATTTCAATATATTTGTTTGGTCTTTTAAAAGCTGAAAACTCGTTCCTTTCATTCTGATACAAAAAACTCTCAATTTCTCGAAAGAATATTTAAAATTGATAAATCGGATGTAGCTGGGACTGGTACCGGTGTCATCCACTCTTACGAAATCGGTTAAATAGCCGTTGCATAGAACTCTTTAAACTCTGCCCTTTTTCTGGCATATGACTGACAGATTTACCTTGTGATTACGCTCAATTTTTTAGATTACATCGGTTTAATCCTCAATTACATTCATTTTTTTTATCATTCTTGGCTTAAAACCTTTTTATAAATCAATTTCTTGATTAATATATATGTATTCACACACACAGACACACACACATATATATATATATATATATATATATAAGATGTGAATTTGCTACACAAACAGGGTTACGTTTCTGCCATGTTTGATCTTCTTCAGGCGAGACTGAAGAGGCCAAAAGAGGGCAGGAACATAAACTTGTTTATTTAACGAATCCTCTTTCTATTATATTTCTAGCTCGACCGTAAAACTCTCAGATTATAAAGCTGAATGCATCGAGCACTCTATGAAATAAATCCATCACAAATCAGACATTGCTCTATATTACATCATATTACGCTATATTGCAAATCTGATTTGTACTATGTATCCATCTCTCTCTCTCTCTCTCTCTCTCTCTCTATATATATATATATATATATATATATATATATATATATATATATATATATATATATATATACATATATATATATCGTTATATTATCTTGGAACTAGATCTGAAATGATCTCCCGATATTACACAGTGAATATTTTTGAGGGCATGGACAATGTAACTGGGGAAAAAAACAGTTAAAGAAAATGAGGCTGCTACAGGCATCGTATCATGCAACAAATTTGGTAGTTGCTTTAGCCTGGCGTTTCTCTTACCATTGAGCTAAACAACCACCGGTAATGGAAAGGCCCAAATAACTGTTTCAACTCATTCACAGTATATAACTATTCTTTTTTCCTTAGACGCGACCATTGTTTTGTTAACAGATGAATACATGATCCGACAGGTTGATTATAAACGAAGTTATACGTAGCTGCAGTAGGAATCGAATCTGCGGCTAATACGGAAGCAGTTTCAACGCAGCGTTGCTCTCACCAAGCAACATTTAATACTAAAGCCTAAATAACTGTTTCAACAAATTCCCATTTTTACTCGTCCAGATCTAATCTATTTGTTCCATCCAATGCATGTTCAATTCCTGCGACATACCCACTTTTTTCAATTGTTTATTCTACTTATGCTGTCTAGGCCTTATGATTTATTCACCACTTAATAATGGAAGCTGATTTTGAGTGTAGTTTCAGTACAATATAACGCAATGTATAATCATACTGTGGTATCGTATATCTATTTCTCAATTATATATATATATATATATATATATATATATATATATATATATATATGGGGGGTGTATGATAACGAGTTAATTTTCTATCACAAACTATTTTACCATATATCTGCTTATGAATGTATATACTCAATCAGTTTGCCATACTAATGTATCAGGTCACATGTTTATAGTATGCGTTGAGAATAAAACTCGCTACAGTAGAATTAGTACGAGCCATCTGTTCTGCAACCACCGAGGCACCCTTTGTATGTGTTTGCTTCAAGCAACGTTATGTCAAAAATTGAATCTGCTCACGAAAGTTGGGTTCACTTTTGTTCAAAAACTTTCAATAATATCGAATCATACCTTTGTTTACATTGAATCTACAAAAATGTAATTACATTAGTGAATCTTTCACTCATGGCATTATTCTATACGTCATAAAAATGATATTTCATCTGTACCCCAGAGAGAGAGAGAGAGAGAGAAAGAGAGAGGAAGATAGATAGAGAAAGAGAGAGTACTACGTTGTCATTTACAGGACGTTGATCAGTCTCAATACGGACGAATTTTTCCCTCCCTTGTGCTCACTTCCGGCCAAATATATACAGCTCCTTTTATCCCTTGTCAGTTTTAATTATCTGCCCGCTCTCCTAGTGCCCTCTCGATAGACACCCAAGTTGCCTTGCGGTAACAGAAGGTATTTCCATCAGTCTTCCTCATGACATCTTGAACTGGCGGTGAAAACTTTGATATCTATGCAAAGAGTCAGGCCACAGCAGAGAGATGTAACAGCATAAACTCAAAGTTCAAGTTTATTTGTTGGATTTCTTCGCAAGATTACCCAGTGACTTGGAACTACATAACAGTTCTGTGACAGTGCTTAGCTTTGGTCTATGATTTTTAAGAACAGAAACCTGAAAAAAAGATATCAGGTTGCATTTCCTTTTTATCGCTGAAAAAGTCTCAATACTCTTCATAATTTCTGTTTGTCTTTAAGCAAGAAAGCAAAAGACTGAACAGGGATAATGACCCAATAAACTGAATATATCAATTCTGACTGGATATGAGGATGTTTCTCTGATGTTGACCAATGGACAAAAGCAAAATTGTATGCAATATATTGCAACTATGTTCTTGTTTGAAATGTTTGAGTGCATAAGCCTCTTCTTCAGGCAAAGCTCCAAAAATCTGAAGGCTTCGTAGGTCATCAGGCCGGATAGAATGATTAACACTTCTGACTGTTCAGAACAAGATTTGAAATATTTTGATTGATTCTACAGAATTTAATTGCAGAGAATCGAGGGTCTATACCTTTTCCCGGATGAGTCCTGAACTAAAGCAAGCAAATTGAAAAAGATGCACCAGCCAAATTTTTAAAAAAATCGTACTCAATGTAAGTTCAAAGATACGTCATGCAAATTTTGAAATACGGCAACAAAATTGATAAATACGGAATACAAATTAAAAATATGCCAAACAACAAATGGCAATGGGCAGGCCATGTTGCAAGAATGAAAGACAACTGATGGACATCACGTCTCACAACATGGATCCCCGGAGATCACATAAGAAACCGAGGCCAACAGAACACAAGATGGAGAGATGAACTAGACAAATTAAGGAAATACTGGCTCTGCGATGCCCATTCTAGGGAATTGTGGCGAATCCTGGGGAAAGTATATGTCCAACGACGGACGCTAAAAGATTGATGATGATGATGATGATGCTGATGATGATGATGATGATGATGATGATGCTGATGATGATGATGATGATGTTAGGCAAATGTTGGTCTCTTGGAAACGAACGATGAAACTCCCAAATCCTATGCGGTATACTGCAACTCCATCACGTGATGGCATTAACCTCTCTAAAGGACACAAATCTGACGTCTCAACTGATCTGAAACCCAACTAAAAAGATGTGCATGACTTTCTCCTGAACGCTCGATCTGGTGATCTGGAAATCGATAAAAACGTAAGGCTTATGGGTTAGGGTTAGGAATAAGGTTTCTGTTTTCATTTTTGATGCATCAAAGAAGATCCTTCTGTGACAAGGAGAATACAATTTAATCTTTTGGAGGATTTCTCTTCCAAGTCGTGGGCCATAGCATTTAGTGAGAACTAAGGATACAGACTTACGGATTTTATTAACAGACAAGTTTCAAATATCTTCACCTTGCAACAATCGTAGTATTTTTGTAATTGACTCATGTTCAAACATTAAGTCTGCTCTGTTTATTTTGTTGTCATTTCGTTTTTTGTTTGTTTTTTGTTTGCTTTTTCTTAACTTCTTTAGGGTAGTTTTCTAGTTTGGTTAGTGGATTTTTTTCAAAATTCGCACGCTGTATTTCTTTATTTGTTTTCAACAATTCCTAATTTGGTTACTGTATTTTCACATTTGCATGAGATATTCTTTGACTCACTCAAATCTTTTTTTTCTTCTTTTAATTTGGTCGATGTTTTTTCTTCAAAATTCCTTGTATCGCTTTAGAAATTACTCGGGAAGAGTTGTAGACAGCGGGGGAAAAGAAAATGCTCCTTAATTATTTTTTTTCTTTTTAAACTTCTGTTCTTCAGAAATATGGACGTTAGCTTTTGGTATTGAAAAAAAAAAAAAAAAAAGAAAAGCCCCAGTGGCTTAGCCAAGTAGTTATCTTTTCTCACCTGTACTGGGTGACATAGTCTTTCTCTCGTGTGTTATAACAATTCACGGCTTGTTCTTACACGCGAGTCTTTTTTTTCTTCTTCTTTTATACTTTGATTTAATTTGTGGTCTTTAATTAAATAAAACATTCTATTCTATTATTTACCAACCACTGACAATCCCCACACATCCCAAAGGAACTTTATCTCCTCACCTACGAAAAGAAATGATAAAGACACGAAAAACAAATCAAATCCAATATACGAATTGGCCAGGCTGAGTCCCAGTCTTAAAAAGGAATCTCAAAGATAGCGAAGAATGGTTTATTTTTGGGTAGCAGGTCCGTGGGTGAGGATGGAGTATAGCTGATGGTATTATCTATCTGATAAGGGGCGCAAAGTTAATCAAAATGTATACTTGGGTTTCGGGTGAGAGCCAAGGACTACCAATAAGGCGGCCGGACGTTTAGATCGAATTTCCACGGGGTGTTGGTGGGTGAGAATGAAGGGGAAAAAACTCAGGAAGAATAACAATAATAATAGTAATAATAATAAAATGATAATAGGATCATGAAAATAGAAGAAGAAGAAGAAGAAGAAGAAGAAGAAGAAGAAGAAGAAGAAGAAGAAGAAGAAGAAGAAGAAGAAGAAGAAGAAGAAGAAGAAGAAGAAGAAGAAGAAGCTGATGGGTAGGCGTGAAAAGAGCCAGTGAAATTCAGGGAAAAAAAAGACGGAAATAGGAGATAAGAAGAGAAAACGATGAATGAATCCCTGAAATAATTGGATAAAATCAGAAACTGATGTGAAGAGAAATGAATAGTCACATTTGAAGGGGAAATTAAGTGAGGATATATGTAATCAAATAGAGTAATATCTCGGTAAGCGCTCTAGATGCATTAATAAAAAATGCAGCGTAAAATGAAACAGCGTTATGCAGGTTCATTATAACGTAGCATGAATACAGGTGGTGCGATTTGTGTCTCAACAGAATAGAATTCTTTACTGCTATATATCTCAGCCGGTAGTTGCTTTATGGAGCTGATGAAATATTACTTGCTGTTGATATATATATATATATATATATATATATATATATATATATATATATATATATATATATATATCAACAGCAAGTATATATATATATATATATATATATATATATATATATATCAACAGCAAGTATATATATATATATATATATATATATATATATATATATATATATATATATATATCTTGCTACATGATAAATTATTGTGTATGTGTTCATTTTCATTCTCAGGGAAAAGTAATCTAGGTGAACACTATACAATTAATGCAGAGACTGTTCATGTTTTCGGAAATATGCAGATGTAAGGCATAGGTCCATTGAAATCGGGGTCCTCTGCTTTTACTAAGTCATTAAATGTGTGTGTAACTGTGCATGCGTTTTGTTCAGGTCCCAAGCCACTGAGAAAATGTGTCAAAGCGTTTGACCTAAAGAGGTTAAGGGTTAATCTTTCGTAAGATCATCAGGCCGGGTTTCGAGACACATTGGCACCGATAGATTTAAAATCTTACAGGCGGGTTGTATGTCTTAATCAGCACTGACATATCTTATCAGTTCATTTGCCATGTATGGGGCGTGTGTTCGTGTATGTGAGAGATTCACTGCTGTATTCTATATGTGTGTCAAGATGATGAGCTGTGTGTTTGTACCGATACGCTAATGTGCATTTTTCAACCACTTTACGTGTATGTAAGTGAGTGCTTGGGTTCTGATGTCCACTATCTACTGTGTTAAATATGTGTACGTATATGTGTGTATAGATATGATGAACCACGTCTTACAGACAAATACACTGAAGAAAATTAGTTCCCTGATCACCTGCGAGGAGGTGTATTTACTCTCGGATAAAAAAACGGCTGATATTTGAATCTTGGCTTCCATCGTTTCCCCTACATACAGTATGAGAAACAAGTTAAATGTTTATGCAGCAATCAATAACACAGAGTCTCGTCTCTGAAGAGATAATAACATCCATGTATCTTGAAAAGAGAGAGCATATAAAACATGGATTTATCTTATAAATGGACTATTGTTATGTCTATCAAAAACTGGACCAGTTGTTATCTTTTCGAAGCCAGGCAGCTCCTTTTCAGAGCTGTCACTCTGTTTTGGTGACATCGTCGGAAAACACATCAGGCTTTTCATCAGAAGGTACATCAAATCCGATAACATAACACACTATGCTTCTTGTATCTTCATTTATCAGGGAAATTTAACATTCCGAAATTTACTAGAAACAATGGCGTTATTGCAGATCAGCGCTAAATAAGGTTGTAGTCAATGGGATATACAATACAGTGATTATTTGACAAACTAACTGTTTGGTGAAAGAGCTGATTGGCAATTTCGATCCAGTTGTACGAAAGCTTCAAACCGCTTCGGGCCATTTTCGTGGCTTAGCCAATTTGGCACATGTTGAAAGATGATGGGGTTTACTAGGCACCAAAATTCCAAGTAAGGGGTATATTGTTTTGACTTCCACACAGGATCAGGCATTGACCACTGTTTGAACCCTACGTATTGCTGTATAGTTGGTTCCAAATTATTATGCAAAAGGTTTATATTATTGTAAATCTACTTCAGTTTAAGATAAAGAAAAAGTAATGTTACACAAACCCTGGGAACACCGACCTGCGTCGAGCAAGAATCAAAACATTCTGCGCAGTACTAAAAACAAAACAAAAACAAAAGCTATTTTTGTTCTAACAATACGTTTCAGTCACTGTAAAAGTATTAAAGTATGGATTGTAAAAGTGATTTCTCACAGGCTTAGAAGATCTCTTTTATCACAGCTTGAAGAGTGTTGAACAATCCCCAAATAGGAACTTTGCTTAACATGGACTGTCTGACAGTCGATGGTAATGCCACAGCGGGAAGTTTCTCGAATTAAGTGAATCGTCAGAAAAGAAAAACGGCTCTGAACAGCAAAACTATATTCGAGGGGATTGATTGAGGTGAAGAGACCAAATCATCGTGATGCCGATTTTTCTTTCCTGTTACAAAATATGTCAGGTCTGATATTGGACCACCTTTGAAGCCCAGACATAAGCTCGATAGTCTGGAATGGACTACAAAATAGATGAGAATTGACTCTTATATTGCGTTGCAACGGGAGACAAGGGTTCAGTACAACAAAGCATCAGGCAGGAGTTATGAATTGTACAGGGGGTACTTAGGCTTTCATCAGATGTGTTCTCTAGCATATATTCAAATTTCAGCCTTGGTTTATGAACAAATCTCTCGACCTACGTGAAAAGGTCATTTTCATTGAAGACAATGCCCCTTCGTAGAGTGAGCACAGTAGACTACCTAACAAGATTAGGTTTCAGAAATGAAAGATGAACAGGTTGGCTACCATTCACTCTGGATTTCAACCCGATTGAAACTCTAGAGCATCCTCAAGAGGAAGACGTTTGAAGAAACAAATCATACTAAATTGTCAAGCTTTCGGTAAGCAAGCTCGATGTTCAACAACAAGAAAATCCGACTACTTCCTAAAAATAAGGGTATGTAGCCAATGCATCCACCTGATTGTCACCTAAATGGGCTGAAACATGGAACCTAACCAAACGATTGACCCTCAAACCAAGAACCATTCAATGGACACATGGTTGAAGCATGATCAACATAACATTATTAGGAAAAAGACAGGAGCCCAAGATATCATCTAAACCATTAGAAACATCTAATGGCAATAGGCTTGACATGTTGTAAGAATATCAGACGACTGTCTTGACTCACAACAAATATCGTGGTCGACAGAAAGCAAAATGGTAGGGAGAGCTAAACAAATTTAGAAAGAGCTTGCTCCGTGACACCCATGATTGAGAGGTATAGCGAATCTTGGGCACCGTTCATGTCCAACGAAAGACGATTGGAGACTGATGATGATGATGATGATTAGTACTGGAGTTTTTGTTTTCAAAATTGCACGCCGTTAACTTATAAGTTTCAGGATTCCATGTTAATGAGTTTTTATGGCTTGTTAAAACTATCTTTATTCGAACTGTGTTGTTTAATGATTTAACCAATACATAATTAGTGTATACAGTGTTTTCTACCCATGATTAATAATGTGGGGTGATAAAAGTTAGATAAGAACTGAAGAATTGCCAAAAGAAAACATCCCGTATTCTCCACCACCCATACATCAAGTTCAATACTCGAAGGCATTAGACACTAATGCTATGCAAATATTAGTGTGAAATATAATTAAAATTCTTCCTCTGTGGCTGAATTTAAAAGGGGGGAACGTATCTGCATAAGAATTTGGCACACACTCTCGTACTACAAGTTGGATACTTTTGCGCTATGACAGTAAATTTGTTGGAGATTCATGCACACATGACGGCGGAAAGTAATTATACGTTTTAACTGACCAAAGAAAACAAAGTAGGCGGACTATTTAAAAGAGCATCTAAACGGGACAATTGAGTAAGAGGTAAAAGCATTAGAAAGGAACTGGGCGGCGGGAAAGAATAGTATTCATTTGGAAATGGGTTCATTTGGAGATATTTTTTAATTGAAACAATGTAAAATGTTTTATGAACCATTGAAAAAATATTTACTCACTATACAATCGCTCTACTGATGGTATTGAGCACATTTTCAGCAATGATCTACTCAATGCATATGCATATACTCATTGTATATTTATCATTGTTCTATCAAATATATATATATATATATATATATATATATATATATATGTGTGTGTGTGTGTGTGTGTGTGTGTGTGTGTATGCCTAAAATCAACAATGCTCAAATGGTGAATTAATGAATAAATAGATGAATACAGCTAAACGTACAGTGACGAATATAGATTTTAGAAAAACTCTTTTATGATGACAGAACCCCATCAATTATCGATATTTTGTTCGTCAAAAACGTAAACACGGTCTTAATTTGCTCATAAATCCTCTGTGAGTATACAAACGCATTTTAATGACTAATTTTCTGTATTTTTTAGCAGCTAGAAATGAAATTGAATTCCAAATAAGATATCCAATTAGTGCAATAAGATTTGAAAAAGCTCAGGAGATGTGTGTGGTAGATGCTAGTGAAAAAATAATGTATACATTTTACAATCGAAAACCACAAATTTTATATAACTACAGTGGGTGATTATTGACATTTTTTTCTCTTTTCATGATACTATTTACATTCATAATTGTATATATTTTGTAAGAATTTACCCGATCAGAGAAAAGCTGCGATAAAGGCAACAAAAACATAAAGATGGAGGTAAATGATAGCATGACATTGAAAAAAAGTTTTTTAATACTGATTAAAACTACTAATTGAATTACTATGAGATAAATGACTAATTGTGTTTATAGTACAGCGAATTGGGAAAAAAAATAATGTCTCAAATACCGTTTGACCGGCTCTCAAGTGTAGACAAGTTTCCAATCATGATCAAAGTTCTAAATCGGGTTTATATTATCTGTATAAATCATTTTCAGTTGATAATTTTCTACGATATTTCTTCTTATTAATAACACAAAAATTATTGCAAAGTTTTAATGATTTCCTAAACCTTATTTTGTTTATACTATAGAGCGTATTTTCTTTTTCACGGTAGGATAGGACATTCACCCAAAAACTTCCATTATATTATTCAAGAAGTCATCGAAATAGTGAATGGCACAGAATAACAATATATATATATATATATATATATATATATATATATATATATATATATATATATATATATATATATATATATATATATATATACATTATGCATGTAACACTTTTCAATGGGGACTCAAATGTTATGCTCTGATCTACTCAAGAGCAAGATGGGACATGAGGTCGGTTTAACTTGGGGTTAAGTATACAAGAAGTTCAACAATTGCTCCAGTTCCAGCAACTGGCATTACGAAAATGTCAGGGCAAGCCAACCACTGCCCTTGTAGTGAAATATGACAGTGCTGGCCAGGGCTTACTGATGGCAAAGTTATTTAGGGGGGGGGGGGCACAGGACGAATTTCAAGCTTCTTGCACCGAGCAATACTGAGCCCCAATTATCCATCATCAGCAATGGTATTGCATTGGAAAATATTAAAAACTGCTTCTATCCCAGGAGCTGATGTTACAAAGGCGTCAGGGCAAGCCTGACTCTTGCCCTATTGTACAATGGGGTAGTGCTGCCACGGAGCTTGCTGGCCCCCTACACTGGGTAGATTTATCTTTTGCTGTCACAGGACTAATCCTAGGCCTCTTACACTTAGCGATATCGAACCTCAGTATGCTATCTTTGGTCACTGCATTGCACCGGAGCGAGGATACCAAAGTATGTTCTGCGAACGGATACTACACTTGGACCCGTATGTACTTGCTTCCTCACAAGAACAAGGTGTGACACAAGGTCAGTTTAATGTGGAGGTTCCGTTATGGGGAGCTCAAAGAATTGCACCAGTCCCTGCAATTGGTGTTGTGCGTCTGCAGAACCTTGACCCTTGCCTTTTAGTGCGTACGGAAGCTGCCATCGTCGGCTATCGTATTGCACTGGCGCAAAGTTAGTGTACTGTTCGCAGATACTACACTTTGATTGTACCCAGGAATACTTGGAATTGATTCAGTAACTGCAGTAAGGCGTTCAATGGCAGTCCTCTGTCATGTGTTCGAGTCTCACCGAGAGTTTATTCTTCATTTCTAGTCCAAACAGTGTATTTACTGCCGTAAATTAATGGCTTAGTAGATTTTCGATTGAATGCAACTGAAAAGTCAAGATGAAAGGAAATAGTAGTCAGAAAATTAGTAATAATGATAGATTCGGATCAGTTTGAATGTGGGAGCTGAGATTTTTGTAGAATCTCACTGAAAATGAACTGATGGATGGAATAGAGATAAATCAAAAGAAGAATGTGATGAAACAGTCTGTGGTTAGGGTAAATACCAGCATAAAATAGGGTGAACACAAAGAATGGGGTGGAAGGAAAATCGATGGATTTTTCGGGAGTACGTGAAAAATGAATTGAAAAAAAAGTTTCAAATGAAAGAAAATCTGAATGAGAGGAAAAAGCCAGAGAGAAAATTAATGATTTTTGCACATGAAAGACTTATTGTCATTCATTTGATTCACTACAGGAGTAAAATTGACACAGGGTCGGTTTGAGGTTGAGGCCCCAATGCATACGAGTGGGAGATGACAAAAATTGCTCAGTTCGTGCGACTTATTTCATGAAGGTGTCAGGTCAAGCCCAACCTACCCTTTTTAAGAGAAATGTGAAGCTGCTGTCCCGAGGCAACTGCTCCCCCGGGACTGAGACGCACTTCACCGTCGGGGAGGATGAAGACAGGGATGATGGAAAGCTGAGTTATTCATAAAATGAGAATAAAGAGAGAGGGAGAGAAATGAAATGAAAAGAGAAAAATAATCGCTTATAGCGATAAATTTAGGGAGGGTCTATAGAGAGAGAAAGAAAAGAGTCTGATTGAAACTATTGAAAGAGAGAAGAATGCTTTTGAGAGAAGAAAGAATGAAATCTTTTTTCTTTTAGGAACAGAGGGAAAAAGGAAGGCAGAAAAGGGAGAAAAATAATTGAGAAACAGAATGAAAAAAAAAAGAAAAAAAGAGAGAGGAAGAGAAAGAGGGAAAGAAATAAAAAAAGAAAGAGAAAAGGCTGATAGAATTAGAAAATGAAAGCGGACAATAACATGCAAGTACGATATTGAGACGAAGAAAGATAGAAAAAAGAGAAAGAAATATATCCAGAAGAGAAAGAATTAAATATTTCTCTTTGGTGGGGGGTGAAAGGGAAAGAAAGACAGGAAAGAAAAAAATTATTCTTAAGAAACAGAATGGAAAGAAACACAAAGGAAAGACGAAAAAAAAGAAGGACAGAAAGAAATAAGCAGAAAGAAAGGGGTAAAGAAAGAAATAATGTTGATAGTATTAAAAGCTCAAACAACGGACTGATGAAAGAATGAGAGTAGAGAATAGAAAATAATAAACAAAAGCAAAAACTATATAAAGACGATAATAAGAAAGAGAAAAAGAAAGAATGAAAGAGAAAGAAGGAAGGAAAAAAGAAATTTAAAAAAAGAAATGAAAGGAAGGAAGAAAGAAAGAGAGAAAGAAGAGAATAGAAAAAAAAGCAAGTGAAATAACTGTTTAAGAAACAAAAAAAACACAAAAAGAAACGTGATAGATCTGTAAAATTGAAGAAAAACAAAGAAGCAAGGAAGAAAAATCTGCAATGGGAGAAAGAAGAAAAGAAAAAGCGAAACAAGGGAAGAAAAGGAAGAAAAGAAGAGAAAAGAACGGAAAATAAGTGAAAACCTCGTCGATAAATAAACAAAAAACAAAAAACAAAAGAAGGTTTTAGCCTTAAAATAAATTTGGCGCTGATAGGAAGTGGTCGTCAAGCGAAGGTGAACTCTGCATTGATTTACACCAATATTTCTTAAATAAACTTGCAAACAACCACATTTAGATAAATCTATTTCGATTTGAAACACCTCTTTTCCCTGGACGTTATCCCGTCAAAATAAGTCATTCGTCAGTCGCACCAAGTTATTTGGAACATTAATTTAGAACGATTTATATGTAGGACAAACTGATTAACTTACTACAGGTCCACTTTTTCTCTTTCTTTTTCTTTTGCTCCGTCTTCTTGAACTTCTTCTCCAAAACTGGCGACTAAAACTGTTACCAAAACAGTTAAGAAAGGCCTTTCCAGTTTTAAATGGATGTAAGTCACCAGTCTTTATGTAGCCTGATGGAGGAACTGCTGTGTTGATAGATGCGTTGCAGTACACTGATATGCACAAGGTCTATGACTTCAGGGATTTTCACTGAGTCAATGGCCTTTGCAAAGTCAAATAATGTTACAGCGAGTGGCATTCTATATTCTGCTGCTTTCTCTTATAGTTGATTTACTGAATTGTGCTCATTCGTTGTTAAGTTTTTTCTGAAGCAAGCTTGTTCTTGTGGTTGGTTTCCATGTAGCATTCTGGTGATTCTGCCGGTGATCACTTTGCTGAAGACTTTGGAAAATGCTGTTGAGTAAGGATATTGGTCTGTAGTTGTTGAGGTCTTTTGGGTTTCCTTTCTCGTATAAATGCATTATGATTGCAGTTTTCAAATCTTTTGGGACTTTGTTTCAAGCATAAGTTGGAAAGAATGGGTAGTTCTCTAGTGATTACTTTCTCAGCCTTTTGGGTAAGTCGATGGTGATGTTATCGGGTCTGGGTTTTTTTCCTTTCCTTCTTTGTTTGATGGCCTTCACTTCCTTCTAAGTAACTTCTGGGAAATCAGATTGGCAAGCTTTCGGTAAAGCAAGGTCGACTTTCAAAAACAAGAAAATCCCATTAATCCTAAAAAGAAGGATATGCAATCAATGCTTCCTCTCGATGGTCACCTACGGAGCTGAAACATGGAATCTAACCAAAAAATCGTCTCTCAAACTGACAACAATGCAACAAGCATATGAGAGAATCATGCTCAACATCATATGGAGAGATCATGAGATAGCGCAGTAATTAGAGAAAAAAACAGGAATCCTAAATATCATAGAAACTATT